>OX451396.1:6357094-6688823 GCA_949629135.1 Eremobia ochroleuca
TTCTCTTGCCATGGATCTCCTCCTCCTCCATGGAGCCCTCGCTGCTCATGCGATCCAGGCGTCTATCGTTCGTTCTAAATGTTTCTACATCCACGCCGAACTCCAGCCTCCTCTTGTTGATCTGAGACAAGGAGGCTTGCGTGGTTAGCGGCACCGTCCTGAAACAAACGAGATAATCAGAAATATCCCGGACCTAGACAGCTTTGATAAATATAATACACCAAAAATATAATGGATCATTGTACTTGCGATTCGATTTTCCATCCACAATCAGAAATTTTTACGCGGAAATGATTCTCGGCGTTTCCAATCGACGTATCACATTAGAAGCACTTTGTTGTCATGTTTATTTGCACAAAAATCGTTCCCACGTAAAAACCATTTCACTCAAGAGCTTTCAGACCAAATAATATATAATTTTGACATCGTCGAAGACGTAAAGACCAAGTGGAAATAAGTGATGATAAGTGGTTACAATAATTTAGTATTCACCAGGCGTTTATTTAAGTTTTCATACAAAATTTTAAAGTAATAGGAATTTGTATATAGTTAGGTTATTTTGCATGTTTTTATCCGAAGCGTTTTATTTTATCGATGGTACGGTAAAAGTATGAAGTGATTACCGTGAGAGTTAGGGAACATCGCACCACGCATTTCTGATCAATGTCTAACGTTTTATTTTAGTATTTTTCCGCTTTCAAACTTTTTATCAGTAAAATTAAACTTTGGGCAAAACTTTTCCAGAAAAGTTTTTGAAGTAAGTATGTCAACATGACTATTTTTGTTTACTTTTTATTGTTTCTTAATGACTTTCAGGTTTGTTCTTGTTTGAAGTTGTATACCTAAGTTATGACAGAAGAGTTTTCTTCGAACGAGTATGTATTACGACATCATTATGCTTTCTTTTATCCTAGATTTATTTATGCTGTTTGTATTCTGTTCGTTATGGAAGTAGGTAGGTAGCTTAATAAAAATTAGTACTTGTAGTATTACATATTCTTTAACAGACTTTAGGTCCAACAAACGACAACTCGCGTTCGTTTTTAAATAAATAAAACACAGTTTTGTTTTAAGTAACAAGATCACACCTTTGCATACAAATCATAACACTCTTAAAAAATACTAATCAGAAGCACATAGTACACACACACACACACACACACACACACACACACACACACACACACACACACACTCACACACGCACACACAACAAACATGTCAGAAAACCTCCAACAATCACGATTTCCTTTCGCAGAGAACTATCTTAGTTTATTAATGGATACTCGACTCAGGATTCAATTCGTGTTCATTACTAAGACTTGGAATAACATACTGGAGTTCAACAGACAATATCATCCTCAATATAATCGTGTTTTCCGAGCCCTACAATAAACTTAGAGCCATAACTCCATAAAGCAATCGGGTCTGATTTATTGATCGGCGATATTCTCTCTCGAAGTTGTGCAATATGCGCCCGACTCGAGTCGAGATAGTAATCGATGGTCCTTGACGGAGGTACCTTCGGGGGAGCCCACCGGAAGGCCGAAATACCGATAGTACGACGCCCGGCAAACATTTACGTACGTGACGTACCCTCAAGTCTGTACCGATGTAAACCGAAATTACGTAAACGTGGAGCGTTTTCAGGCGTCGGGATTGGGACGGAACGTTAGTTTTCGCGTTCGGGTTGTGTTCGTGTGTTGGTGTAGGGTAATTAGATAAACCCTGAGGGCGGTGGATGCTTAACCGGTTTAAACTAGTGCTCGTGCGGACCTTTATCAGCGGGTGGCGAGTGGCGGGTTATCTCGGGGCCGCGTTAATTGTAATGCCTGGAGATTAGGGCGCGATATAAGGGCGGCCGCGGCGCGAATTTGCGGAGCCGAATGCGTCCGGATTAAGGAAGATGCCGAGATGAGACGTGACTGCTTTATATGGAGAAGTGATACTGTTTTGGTTTCGAAACGCTTTTATTAAGGTTTTGGGTTTAATTAGGCAATATTTTCGTGGTTGAAGGTTTTTTTGTAATCTAAGTGGTATGTTTATTGTAGTTGTCTAATTTATGCTAAAATAGAAATATAAAAACCGGCTAAGTGCAAGTCGGATACGCGCACGAAGGGTTCCGTACCATTATCTATAAAAACGTCAAAAAAATCACGTTTGTTGTATGGGAGCCCCCTTAAATATTTATTTTATTCTGTTTTTTAGTATTTTTTGTTATAGCGGCAATAGAAATACATCATCTGTGAAAATTTCACCTGCCTAACTATCACGGTTCATGAGATAGGTACAGCCTGGTGACTGACGGACGAACGGATGGACGGACGGACGTACAGCGGAGTCTTAGTAATAGGGTCCCATTTTACCCTTTGGGTACGGAACCCTAAAAATTGGTTAGTAATAGGTTTCTAAGCAGATACAGCATAACTTTTGAGACTGAATGCAGAGCCTCGGCTTATAATGAAAATAAAGATAATATGGTGAACAATTAAGGTATATACCTAATTTGAAAGTAAATGATGAATAGGAAAAGCGTTAGAGAAAGGAGAAGATTGATGTTTTTGGTTTCTTGTCCAAAGGAAAAAGGAAATTATAGTAAAATGATGCTTGTATTTACTGATGAATTGGTTACGAAGAACAATTACGTTAGGTTATGTCTGCTGCTGGAATAAGTAACCCATTTGTTTTAAATAAGGGAAGGTATTAGGTAGGTAATAGGTAATACGGGCTGGTGTCCGCAAATCCACGTCAATGCGCGTATTTTGCGTACGGGCAAGGTATTAAAAACTTGAATTAATTTCGGGTTAATCGTAGCAGCTCACTTAAAGAACAATCGTTAAATAAAGAAGCGACAATAAATAATAAAATCGTCGAATGCACCGTTTAAATCGAACCCTATGCGATACGAAACCCCCACATACAACTTAACAAACAAACTCTCGAAGAAAACCTCTATTGTTGAAAATCTCATTTTCATAATTTCTCATAATTCCTTGAAACTCTATTATAATTCCTTAGAAAACGTGAGGTAAGCGGAGCGCCCTGAGAGGCTGCGACCCTTTCCGCCCTGGAGCAATAATATACACGCGTCGGCCTCCCGCGGCCCCTCAGACGTGGCGGCTCCAAATTCAAATTGCACCTTAGAATTCTTAATTATTGAAATCATAAATCAAAACGTGCCGTCTGTGCGGGCGACCATAAAATTGTGAGGGGGGTACGAGCAAACTCGAGTGTGGTAGGATTAAGACATTATCACTTTTCTTTCAAGCAGTCGTGCCCTCCTTGGCCTCGCTCGGCTGTAAATCAGCGAGTAAATCCTCTGGATTAGATTCATAGAGTTGCCGCGGCCTGCGGATCGCGCGCCGCCGATAATGGCGTCGTGTGCTTGCGTGATTCTGATTTTAAATCGACTCGCGGGAAAGATAAATACTCTTCCAATTTGGCTTCAGCCTTGAGTTCTCGTTTAAATTGCTATAATGGAAATTGGTTGAAGTTTATAGCGAATAACAACTGAGGCTGACTGATAACTGGACAGTGTCTTGGGTGAAAGTTACGCGATTGTTGGCAGTGCCATTATTATTTTATTTTTATCAAACGTATCGGATGTCCCTTGTTTTGAATTTTTTGATTGATTGCTTGTAATTAATTAATATTGTATAGATCTTTTTTAAGTTGTAGGTATTTTCATAAGCTTAACCATTTCGAAATACAATGAAAACACCAATCTTGCCGACACGAGAAAATAAGCGTCACAGTTTAAGTACCTACCAGTACTTTTGGAGTTAATAAGACAAAAATAATTATCATTCTATTTCATTTTGGTGACCATGTTAAAAACTGTTCACGTTTTCTGTTTTTTTTTGCAGTTATGATTGTTGAAGATACGATGTTATCTCAAAACTAGTTGGAAGTTAATATTCACGACTGTGGATTAAAGACAAACCTCGACAACTGTAGGTAAATACTAGATTCTGTGCAAAAAAATCTCGGTGTTCTACTATGCTTTGGAATGGCCAACTAGCTTCATAATTTCTGACTGACCGACTTCTTGACATTTCAAAAGTGCCTCTAAATGGTTTAATTGAAATAAATGCTTCGATTTTGAGTTCATGTTTATTTCCATGTTCTTTATGAAAAAAAAAAACGATGTATTATTAGTTATGTGTTTGCAAAATCTGCTTATCCTGACGGATGACATAAACTTCTTCCGATCCCAAGACACCGTCGCAAGGCTAACCGACAACGTACACTTGAACCTATATACACTTACACCTAACGTATACTAGCTGCACCCTCCGGTTTCACCCGCATAGGTATCCATCCCACGGGAATGTCGGGTTGGAAGTATCCTGTGTTCTATCCCGGGACATGGTCTCCCAATGTGCCAGATCTCATCCACAAATAAAAAACAAACACACTTTCGTATTTATAATGTTGGACAGGATATTAATTAGGATAGGAGAACTAAATTGTGCTAATTACCTATAACTCACACACTACACACCCTCACTCTTCACACTCTCACCCATACTCACATATATCACACGTATACACACGAGTTGACCCTTTTCTTTGC
Organism: Eremobia ochroleuca; assembly: GCA_949629135.1. Classification (NCBI taxonomy): domain Eukaryota; kingdom Metazoa; phylum Arthropoda; class Insecta; order Lepidoptera; family Noctuidae; genus Eremobia; species Eremobia ochroleuca. The sequence goes on from OX451396.1 coordinate 6,361,671, forward strand.
ATAACGCTCATTCATTTACTGAGTTGTTAGTAATTATAATTTTAAATTACCCTTTTACTTTATTATTTTACTAGCTGCGCCCCGCGGTTTCACCAGCATAAGTCTCGATCCCGTAGGAATATCGGGATAAAAAGTATTCTGTTTCTTAATCCTACTTATAAACTATCTGTCTGCCAGATTTCATCAAAATTGGTCCAGTCGTTTGAGCGTGAAGAAGTAACAATCACAAAAACACACACACACACACACACACACACACACACACACACACACACACACACACTCACAAACTTTCGCCTTTATAATATTAATGTGATTATACTTTTTAGTTTTGCATGTTTACGTTGTCTACATTTCAATGGCATAAGATAGTGAAAAGTGGAAGCGCGGAGTCTCGTAGCAACAATTCCTTGCTTAAAAGATGATATCCAATAACTTGTATCGAAATGTCCTTTGTAATTGAAATAAACATATATTTTTTATAAATAGTAAAATAAATAAACAAATAACTATATCTGAGTGTTGTGGTATTCAAACCTGTAAGTCTTGCAAGAAGTATAAGTTACTAAGATCGTAATGAACCTAGTATTCGCCGAGACCCTCACAGCTATGATGGACATTTATTTTATCTACAATCAGTAGTACATAAATGCATATAAGCTGTCCTCCCGTGGTCCTCCCTTACCGGAAAAGCACCTCGAGTTCGGAGGGAGTGGCTTTTAGAAGCAAACAATTGACCCCAAACTAACAACAAAGACCCGAAACGTTCACAATCACTCACCATCTTGACTACGCAAACGTTTGTAGCGTTTCTAAGAGACATGAAAGGACAACCGGAGTGTAGTTCCATACTCTAGCTGTCCTTCCTATGACTAACTTTTCAAGAAAAACATTAAGATATTCTAATAATTAATTCGTTTCTAGTGTAACATAAGAATACCTGCGAGTAATAACCTACTAAAGGTGTTAGGTACTAATTTTGAAAAAACTCTCAGGATAATATCTCCTCAGATAAATTATACCTAGTCCGGAATATTCCATTTTCTTACTGTGCAGCCTTCCGTTGGGTGCTGCCGTGGAGTTTCATTGGCAACTATGTTGTAGGCACAACAGTGTCTTATAGTTCGTCATCACAAGAGTCTACACTATACCAGCTCAGCTATAAATCCAAAAAGATACATAGGTACAAAGATATTATTCATGACGTGCCTGTCTTTTTATCGTGTTACTACTCTACCAAACTGAGCACGAAATAAAAATAATAAAACTTGAAAATATGGATAGAAAATTCAGCAGTAAAACAATGGTAGCGGCTCGGATCGGACGCAAAGCAAAGCGTTCATACAATTTGCGAGCACAATGGCTACTGTGTTCCGCATTGTCTTGCGCTTGGAGAGCAGGGAAATCCTTTTCCATACGATGCGTACAAAAAATCTATAAATTGTGTGGAGACCAAGAGAATGTTTGCGCTTTCTAACGAACAGTTTAGCTTTGAGAATGTAATTTTATTTAGTAAAGCGAATAAAGCGTTGGTTAACAAACAAATCAAAAGTAATTCATTCAAATTAGACTGAGAATCAGCAGTGTTATTCTGTAAAAATCTCACCGTGAGAACTTTGGTGAAGTGAGCGGGAAGTGAGCTGTCATTAGGGATTAACACTATTGACACTGCTCCTTTCAAACTCACTTCACTTATGATTTCACGGTGAGATTTTTACAGAATCGACCGGCTGTACTTTTTGAACTTCAAAATGACATAAAGCGGTTCCCCAAAACGCCCCCACTTCACCACTTCCTAGTGCTTTAGCTGGGAATAAGTGGCGCAACAAACTCCCCAGCAGCACTGCTGTCTGTAAAGTTAGAAGAACTCGATCCCATACTGCTGTATGCTTCTATACTTACAGATGCTTTACGAGATAGTTGATTGCGAAATGAATAAGACGTACTAATGATTCTATCTACTAGAGTTTTCACAAGTAAGTCCCAATTTAATTTTGTTGTCACATTAATAATTTATTTTAAACGTCGACGTAATCTTCTAAAAACTGGCATCTCTTAAAACGTGATCACTAATCAGTTGTATCTACAAACGTACGATAAGAGTGCACCAATCGAGTACCTCTAGTCAGTTGGTTCTTAACCAATAGATAGCAGTAGACTTTTAGAGACTCATCTGGAATTTTATGGATCATATAGGATATTATATACGGTACCCCAATTACATACAATCACAATCCGAATGAAATTCATAATCTGTTGATGCATATGTTTCAAAAATTCGTCTGCTCTACAGCGTAAATAACGCAATGAATGTTGTTAATTCGTCACAATGAAAACCAATGCCATTGCAAGTGTGTTACGCAATAATCCTGCGGGTCACAATTCTATTTAAAGAGTTCAACTTTTTAATAAGATTCTTATCGGTGGAATGGGATCATATCGATTTAAATTTTTTGTATATACGTATTTGGGTTTTTACTAAAATAGCATTTTCAGGCGAATGTAAAATGAAAATGCAATAAAAAACACAACACTTGTGCTCCGATTGGTGGGAATTTTAGTGAATGTTACGAACATCATCATAGTTTCGCTTATTGACTGATTATTGTTCTTGATTGACGCTCCGAAGTATTCTTTATAGAAATTAAATGAAGTGATGTCCTAGATCTTTTAGTACACTTTTACTCTTATTTATTTGTCAATATTTTAAAACTAGACGGCCTAAAATGCTAGCTTACTTATCTCTGAGTAGAAATACCTACCGAAATAAACTCAGAGGTTATTGTCTCTTTTAAACATTATGTTTTTAAGATATTATGTAGGTCTAAAAGTGCAGGGTCATGTCTGGAAGGGCCATTTACATAGCCGTAATCCCTGGCTCTCGTACGCCTTTTACAACCTCTCGGACATGACGGTTTTTCTTGTTTTCACTACGAGTTACACGTTTGACCACACATTCCTTTGAAACAAGTGAGTAATACTTCAACTATAGTATTTCCTAAACATCATTATGAAAAAACGAAACATCCCATTTATGAAGATATTCGTAGCAATAATAGAAAGTTCCATATAAAGTGTTGAACAAGGAATTTAACAACGAAATATTTGTGTACATGGATTGTGTATTTATATGAGACTCAATATACCTACAACCACTTGAGTTAATACAATGACCATTCGACCATAATTCTATTAATATTTTGTCAACAGGGCCGATAGTCCAAGTAATATTTGTACTTAGGGAGAGCTAGATTCCAACCCGCAATCGTGTTTGAATAGCGAATTCTTCAACTTCAGAGATTTTTTTAGTTGGAATTCGTTTCGCAAGAAAGTAAAATATAAAATATAGTTTGAAAGACCGGTTTATTGCAAAAGCAACTAGCTCACGAAAGGGAAAAATAAAGTTCACAAAGCTGTACCTGTGGACTTTTATAGCAGCAGTAACATCGCACTTATTCAGTGAACAATTTAGTCTAGGTGGTTTATATTGAACCGAAGATTATATAGTACACTGCCCTAGAGATCTAGGGCAGTATACGAATTAGATGGTTTCATATATTTTTAGTTACAGTCCATGCATTGTTTCTGAAACTAATTGACGACGTTATCTGATTTTGTGAAAATGTGTTTGGTTAAGTTGGTACCTATAAGGTACTGATTGATATGATATCAGTCGGGGGTTGCGGAAGTATCGTTCGTTCCCGCGACCCCCGGCGTAGGTGAGAGAGGGAACACCGGGGTGGTTTTTAGTCAGTGAGAGTCTGACAGACCCCGCCGCCCGCCCCAGGGCGGCGGACTTTCGGAGGATTTTGAGGATTTTCCACCCCGAGAAAAAAAAAAAAAACGTGATGATTGACATGACATCCTGGAGACGAGTCAATAAAGCAATCAACTAAGCATATCGCAGTCTGATGTTAGATGAACTCCCACAATTACACTGCTATTCGTAACGAGGAGAATATGACTAACGATGACAAATAACAAATCATGTACCTAAAACTTGTCGAAGTCGAATCGATTAATTTTCCAGGGTCAATATTTAAAAAACTATTTCTCAGAGCGGATCAAATATCTTTTTGTAAATAGTAATTAAATACATTTCCTTTCTGGTAAAATAGGCCGTTTGGATTTCAGAGAAATTATTTTTATTCTTCACTGTTGTAAATGTTATTCATTCACATCTACTTAACACTTATTTCACAAAAAAACACATATCATCTACCGGATGACCACCGACTACCTACAGTATTTGTCTCTCCTTCCGTTTTTAATCCATCCAAAGGTTGTCTTTAAAAGATCGCTCTTAACCATAAGACCGCCCATTGTGTCAGCCTTTGTAAAATTTGTATATTTATGTCTATAATTTATATCGTGTACATAATAAAGAGTATTCTATTCTATTCTATTCTAGATCATCATCATCTGCCTAGCCTTTTCCCAACTACGTTGGGGTCGGTTTTCAGTATAACCGGATGCAACTGAATACCAGTATTTTACAAGGAGCGACTGCCTATCTGACCTCCACAACTCTATTCTATTCTAAACTAGCGACCCGCCCCGGCTTCGCACGGGTGCAATGCTGATCACTATCACTACATACTCGTAGTATAAAACAAAGTCGCTTCCCGCTGTCTCTCTGTCTCTATGTATGCTTAGAACTTTAAAACTACGCAACGGATTTTGATGCGGTTTTATATTTTTATATTTTTTATTAGATAGAGTGATTCAAGAGGAAGGGTTATATGTATATAATACATGCATAATATAGTACAGAAACACTGATAATTTTAGAGCCATTATTTCTCTTAAAAAGTAAAGGATAAAAAATGGTTTTTGTGAGTTATCCCTAAGAGATAGACATATGCTATCGCAGACTTTTTTGTAGACCTTTTTAAGGTGTACAATACTGTAGTACATTATTTTGATCTATCTCGTAGGGTTAAGCCAGCGTTTGCAATGTAAGCGCAAAAAAATGTATTTATTTACGACATCACATTAGAAACCTCTAAAATGATCAGTGTTTCTCTACTATATTATGCATTTATTATACATATAAACCTTCCTCTTGAATTACTCTATCTATTAAAAAAAACTGCATCAAAATCCGTTGCGAAGTTTTAAAGATCTAAGCATACATAGGGACAGACAGCGGGAAGCGACTTTGTTTTATACTATGTAGTGATATCACAAATAATACTGTTACATTTCACTATAAAATCATTTCTTTTATAATATTCACCATGTCACTTTCTCGCACTTATCTACATACGCAGCTCCATTCATTTATCGATTACCCCAAACCCATGGAACAGAAAGCAACATATGACTGCAAAAAATCAATATCGCAATAGTTAAAGTGAGTTAAAATAAGTGGGGTAATGGCACCGCGGTGCATTGTAACTGGCAGGCTCGCCCTAACCCGCCCGTGCGAGGCAGGGCTGAGAGGATCACGAAAAACAAATACACATACTGTGTATTTTTTATTGAGTAGAGGATTTTTTAATGATGTGTTATGACCTTTTAAGTTTTTTTGTATGCAGCTTTTTTTTTGTTTCATGGCTTTTGTCGATTTTGAACAAATTTGTCTTATCAGAAATGGCTTATATTTGGCACAAGTTTAACGTTTACATCCAGTGACAATACACTTTTATTTATTTAACAATTAACAATTATTATTAGGTTGGTTAGTTTAATGAATTGTTTACAAAAATAAGCACCGCTAAACAACTTATATAAAACAAATACTTCTTCTGTAATAACTAATCTGTGTGCTAATCTGTGTGTCTCTGGTTGTCTTTTAAAGATTGCTTTCAGCGAAAAGACCGCCCATTGTGTCTAATGTAAAATGTCTACATTTGTATCTGTAATTTGTATGGTGTACATCATAAACAAAAACATAAAAACATAAACAGTATTTTATTCTTTTCAATTCATCAGACAGCATGAATTCATGACGATTTCTGGCAAGTTTATATAATTTTGGTATTGGAAGTAGACTATAGAACCAAAAACGGTCATTAACCGGCGAATAATCGCATATAATCGACGTAAAAAAGGAAATGTTGCTTGTTTTTACGAAGTTCTGGATCTGGTATGATGTAATGTTTGTATTGAAACTTAAGAAATGATAGATACTATTTTTGTTGTTATCATACATCTTTTGATATTTTTTCTAAAATCATAAACTAAATAAATTAATACCTACATATGTACCTACCTACTCCTCTACTCGTTAAAGTGCCTAAATATTTTATAATATTGCCTTAGTTTCGGCACAATAATAATACTCTGCGTTAAAGAAACTTGGTTGGTTGTTATAGAGAAGTTTGATATTATTATTTACCAAACTTTTAATTTACTCATAAATATATAATATAATAATATTTCTTAAGCCGAAAATCTCACTGCACAACGTTCGATGTAATTCTTATATAGTTTACACTTAACGAATACAGTAAAAATGTTCTCAATTTTCTGCCAAATAGCTCGAAGTGATAGCCCTGCGTCAAGAGCTCACCCGTGTCGAGGGTTATCGCGTGGAGTATCAAACCCTCGCAAGTCGCATGCGAACACGTTTCCCACTTCCCTAGTATTTATTATAAACACCAGTTTTTTCAAAATAAATACTGTGGCTTAAATAATTTAACTATTACTAATTTTAAGGCAATTTTAGGTAGGTTTCTCTGTAGCAAGCGTTTGTTAAAAGGTTCTCTAAGCAAAAAAATAACGCCTACTGTTGATTGTTCTAAAGAAATCTTTGTAAATCCCCTTATTCTTAACACACATTATTTTTACGTTTTAATTATTTATTTAAACTTTTGGCAGACAAAAAAGGTACAAAGGCGGACTTAATGCCTTAGGCATTCTCTACCAGTCAACCAAGGGTGGTGAAGAGATTAGATGGCAGGTGCTTTGGTTGAACCGAACAATGATAAAAAAAAAAACTATTAAAATTGTGATTTTTGTTTTGTTTGATGAACAAGAGCAGCTCTAATTTGAGAGTCCAATGAAAGAAAAGTAAAATTATGGATTTAGCCTAACACAATACGTCTGTTGTCCTCATTTCTGAATTAGTATACTCGCATGAGTTTTTATTTGTAAACAATTACTTTTTTAAATCCTTACTTGCGTAATTGTGTAAGTTAGTACCTACTGTTACTACTGACTGCAAGTTGTAACGTTAGATTGAAAGATTTTTCTAAGCTAATGGAATAGTTTTACAGTAGGAAATACAAGTTATTTTTTATTTAGGTACTACATTATAAAATTGTTCTTAAAACCCTTTTTCGACTATCCCATTTTTGACTTTGCCTTTTATTCCTTCGCCCGTGGCAGCCCTGTGTTAAGGGCTCACTCTCGGAGGGTTATCACGGGTTGAATCGCACCCTCCACACGATCTGATGTGTATTGCGCCCGGTAGGGTTCGCGTTGTGTCGAAAATACGTTTCTTTTACATTACTTCGGGATCTTTGTTGCCTCAAACAGCTGACGGGTTTTTCAGGTTGAGTATTTTGTAAATATGAGGACTCTTTTTGGTTTATTGAATTTTTTTGTTGCATTTATGTTTCTTTTGTATGTTTTTTTTGCTGTATCAGATGATATGGGAGCAGTGCCTATCTAAAAAGATAAATGTATTTTTTTAATGTTCCAGCTACCATTTTCGCAGTTTATTTCAAAGTAGTTAATGCAGTCAGTTTCTCCACAGTTAAAAATGTATTTCCATAATTTCCTTTTATTTTCAATAAAAAAGAAACACATATATTTCCTGTAACGATAGTTTGACTTTACTTACACGTATTTCCTTTACGTGTAAGTAAAGTGAAACTATCGTTACAGACATTTTATTTGTTGGTTTTTTATTGCAAGTATAAACCTGACTTCTTTCCTATTCGTCGTAGAACCTGTGACATTATTACCCACCAACAAACAATTTTCTCAACATTTATTAAACGGTACACCCAAAAACCTAAATGATATATAAATCTACCTGCTCATATTTTCTGACAAAATAAATGTATTTACTCCACCATGAATCCCTCATCAAATTAATAAAATCATTCCCATACATCAGCACAAAACGAACTCAAAATAGAAGGTGAAATAAGCGACATTTTAGCGGCCCATCAGATACGGGTGAAACAATTTAGCGCTATCAGATGGGAAGAGGCGCTACACGTGAAATCGGCGCCACCTAACCTGAATTAAACGTTTACGTTAATTACACGGTACGGTTAACGTTTTTAATGCGAGTTATCATGGATTTAATGCTTAGTGACTTGCTGGTTTGCGTTTCAGGGATTTTTAATGTTGTTAACGAAGTAAGTTTGTTTTAATATTTTTCATGTGTGTTTTTCTTTGGAGAAAATGTTGTTTCGTAATTATAAATTGATATTTCGTAATTAAAATATTCTATTTTAAATAGGCAAAAAACTATAAAAGAGTTTGAGTAAAAAAAAATTTTAGATATTAATGCAATTTATTTGTTAGGACATTTTTAACATTTAAATTTAAATAAGAACCGATTTATTAATATTTTTTTTATTTATGTTATTTTCTCGTTATGTAACTCGTTCAGCTATGAAATAAGTAAATAAAAAAGCAGATATTGACATGTATGTAGGTAAGCCTATCAGATATTTTTGACTGTAGTGTTTTTGTCCCCATGAAAAAGTTTTAAATAGTTTAAAAGCTTCAGAAGTTATGATCAAGGCCATTTTCAGGTACCTATGAAATATTTTAAACCTCACAAATAAAAACACTTATTACACACACTTAAAACACTTATATTAATATTTTTTAGATGAAAGGAAAACTTGAAATAATTTATTAGAAGTAATTTTATGTCCTCACTAAAGTTTTGGCGATAAGAAATATATACCTACGGTGGATAATTTATGCCTATAATTAAATTAAATCTCCAAACTATCAGTACCGTCACAACTACTGCATACACTCGTGTAGTCAAGGGTAGCTAATGAATTTAGCTTCGCGCCATTACGTATTCTGTCGCCGAGCTAATGCCGCGGTTATTTGCCGACTCGCTCATCTTACCGACGTGATTACATTACCTCCGATACGACAAACGAGGCAGGAATAATCAACCTCATGGTAAACACACAAACATCCGATTAAAACCTCAAGCATTACATACAAACTTAACAATACTCGACCTCATCAATATTTAACACAAATTATGAAAGCATTTCGTGAAATGGTTTTACGAGCGTGGGATTTGTGCGTAAACGATATTGTTTTTATCTTGAACACTTCTTCAATTTTTCGTTGAACACCGCTGAAATAACAATACCGCAGATATTTTTCAAAACGTACAAACGCAAAGACTTCTGGCGCGTCCAACTGTTCGCTTTAAAAACATAATAGTTGACGGAATTCAAACGAAACTTTGGTAATCAAGCGGCCACTTACCACATGGGTCGGACGAGGGCCGACATCGCTATAAAACGGAGGGGCGAGTCCTCATTGCGCACTAAAGTTTTTATTTATTTATTTATACACGAGTTCACTGAAGATTAAATATTATTAAAAAAAAATCACTGCACTAAAATGCACTTTGGACTATTAAGTTTCGATTCGTAGCATAACGGAGTTCGTAACACCACGTAGTGCGTCTACGTCGGAAAAGTTTCTCCGTAGGCCGTGTCGGGCGGCAGCGGACGCAGGAGCTCGCTCCGCGGTGCGGGTGGCTCGCGGGGCGCTATTCGCGGACTATGCGGAGGTCGCCAGCAGGCCGGGCTCGCGGGGAGGAGGGGTGCGAAGGCTGGAGCGGGGGCGGCAGGGGAGGGGGAGGACCGGCGCGCGCACGCCGCCGCCCACGCCGCCCCGCCCCACACACCCGCAACCTATTTATTTCTAGTTACGTAAAATTTACGCGCAATACCCGATACTGCATTTAGCTTATGTTACGATCCCATATGCCAGTAAATAAGCAGTAATGAAAATGTGGTTACATTACGAGCCGACTGCCACGCCACGCCCGAAAAATACGGCATTATTAACATTCTGCGCCATATACACAAGAAAATACGACACGCACGGCTATATAACGAACGGTACATAAAGAAACCAACGCCCTCCCGAATAAAAAGCTTTCAAGAGTTTCGACACCGGTCAAATAAAAGGCAGACGGTTCAACATTAAACGCCAATCAGTGTATTTCACGCGAGGCCACTTCTGGCCCCGGGCAGGTGAGGCGTGAACTGAAAAAAGAAGTCGCCGCCGGTCGTCCGTCGCCGGTCGCCGGGGGGACACCTTCAAAATTTGGCAGACGAGTTTTTTTGACCACAGCCGATGCTATCGACGTCACTTAAACGAATTGAATAAACGCGTCGAAGGGCGCCCGGTGTCTATCTGCGGGCCTTTTTGTACTGCCACGGCTGTCCATCCTGATTTCATCGTTCATCCGAAATATTCCAAAACGCCTTTCTGTTATTCAGCGCTCCCCGCATGTTGCTCTTCATTCATTTTATATCAGTGCGATCTCCCTAGCTAGTCATGTTGACTTTTATAGCCAGCAGTTTGTTGTTATGTTACGAGTACGTTCGGTACGTGAATTAAAGCAAAAGTTCGATAAACTGTGTCGTCACAATCAGCTGTTGGCGCCGCGAGCGCAACAGACAATGCGATTAAGATCTACGCAGGACAACTTTCGCCGGCGCGCCGAGCGGCAGTTAGTTGTTATGAAAGAGAGAAATTTGTAAATTGTTCGCGCCCGAGTTCGCGAACTCCGTCGAACCGGAGTTTGTTTTAAGAGTCCAACCTTGAAACAAGAAGAAAAGTAGTCCTGTAAAACAAAGTTTTGCGGCCGCCGTCGCCGGCGCAAGCGGTTCAAGGATTGTGCCCGAACTGTCTGTCTGTACAACTTTACCGATTAAAAGCTCAAAAGCTTCCAAAGTCATTTTAAAAGTTTATCTGCACGCGGGCCCGGTACGCGGGGAGGCGGGGGAGCGTAGGCGCCGGGTTCGTTATCATCCCACCGCAATGCTTTAGTTAAAACCTAGTTTAACTTATTTATAAATCGGCGGTCGTCGGCCGAGGCGGGCCTCCTTCACGAATTAAACTGTCAAAGTTGTGAAGATGCGTCGTCGTCGCCGCGGCGTGGCGACGGCGGTGGGGCCTACCGCGCGGCCTCGCCGACGACATGTGTTCGCACCGACGAATAGTTGCCAACGTACACACTAAGTTCCTAGACCCTTCGCTACTTTGTTTTACAGCTGTTCCACTTAGCGAACTATGCCTCGAGTTGGGCGCGAGTTCTTGCATGTGTATTGGCGGCACACACCCGCATCCGAATAGTTTCATAAACATAACCCAACTTAGTTTTGGACGACTTTTCAAAGTCAATGCATACTAACTTTCGATGTCTAGGAGTACGATATTACGATTGGATCAGTTTGCGGTGACTTTAATGCATTCGTTTGTTCGAAACTTTGTTTTATTGGATCAAACTTCGCAAAAAGGTTATATACGTATATTTGTTGTTTTTTTTGCTGAATCAAGAATAGACGGAACTAACAAACTTGAGGATTAAGTTCATTTTGAGTTTTTATTATTTGAACACTTCGCATTTTTCGTCATGATATTTTTGCGAAGGTTATATTTCATAAACAGGAGTTCTACACTAAGACATACACAACTAATGTAAATCATCATTATGTATCATCATTACGTTACCAAGTGCAGCGATGATTATCTACACGGAGAGAAAAATCTTAGCAAAATTACTGTGCTGTCTCATAATCTGAGTGCATTTGAGTAGTAATGGAAAAAATACCATGCTAGCACAGTAAAAATTGTTATGCTGTACAGTAAAATTTATTGGACAAATAGTGAATTTTTCGCAATCTCACTCAGAAAATTTTCTGTAGATGTCACTTGCACTCACTTTACAGTGACGGGCACAGTAATTTTTCTAAGAATTTTCTCTCCGTGTATAGGTACCTACATAGCTATCTATTGATATCAGAACAACAGATAGATTGCACCATGTTTACAAGTAATTCAAAGAGACCTAGATGATACTAGATTTGTAAGCAAACGGTGAAACTGAGGTATACCTACTGCATCTTAAATTTAGACCGACGAAGTCGTAAAGTTTCAGGCAAAAATACCACGTCATCTCCATTAGTCCCTAAACAATTACACAATCATAATAATAATACTTACATACTCCCTATGTAAGTATTATTATTATGATTGTGTATGATAACGAATATTATTGTTCTATTATCTCACCAAAAACTTCAATTACCAATAGACTTGTCAGTCATGAGAATGATCCTTTGCCATCGTTTTGGTTGTAATTTCCTAGAGCGGTGAAGGTCACGAGCCTAAGTACGGTTAGTTGACGGTGAGGCGAAGACATACAGGTGCTAATAATATTATATTATATTGTCATTGGTCAGGCAGGGACTTAAGTGAAGTGAGCTGTCATTCCACGTTAACTACTCATTTAGTTTAGCTACTTGCTTCCACCCGTGGCTTCACCCGCATGGGTGAGGGAAATAACTCCACCAGAACCTGCTACCGGGACAAAAAGCCTATGTTCTTCCCCTGGGTACCATCTATCTCCTTGCCAAATTTTACCGAAATCCGTTCAGTTGTTTTGGCATAAACAGTTAACATTCCTGCAGAGTTATTTTCGAAATTATAATATTAGTAGGTATGGATGATCGACACTTTTAACAGCTCAGTGCACGTTAGTTTTCACAGTGAGATTCTATGATATAGGTAGTCTGACTGATTTGTGTGCGATGACCTTTAAACCGTATGAAAGCAAGGAGCGATGATGATGGTTCTGATTAAGGTTTTTTGAAGATAGAATTCAATGTTAAGGAGGTACGAAGTACAAGAGTCGAGAGAAGAGTGTCTTAAAAGTTAGGCTTTGCGAGTTTGACTTTATTGCATAAAGTTTTAGTTCAACGAACTTTTGTTTATTTGCTTAGGCTAGGTTAGGTTTGTTGATATTTTCAAGCTTATTTTCGGCAGTGAACTATGGTAGGTTGAGTTAATTGTCATTTTTATAGAGTCTATGTACCAGAGAAAATTAAATCGTAATTGATTTTTAAATGTACGAAACTAATATAAGACAGATTATTATCCTTGTTTGCAGAACATAGAAATACAGAAGTACTTTCGAGCAAACTCTGTCACTGATAACAGACAATGCGGAAATAGAATTGAGTTCCTAAGTCAGACTTTACAGAATAGTAGTTCGTAGCAATCGTCGTAGCAAATTCGTAGCAGTTTCGTAGACGGGTGTAGCAAATATTATAATATAAACGTGAAAGAGTACATATCGTAACCAATCATAATATCCCTTTCAATGAACTCTCATAATTCCTCTCAACGTTATGCTCCACAGCGAAAAACAAGACGGCACCTACGTTCATAATCAGCGTAATTACCGAAATCTCAGTCGGAAAGTCACGATCAACAGTCAAGCGCGAGATAAAGCTGCCACAGCCCTCGGAGCAGTAGACGTACCACCAGCTCAAAATGATCTACCGTTCTCCTCAACATCTTAGAAATGAGGGAGGTCTGTTTATTCTGGTCCTGATATACGTGTTATCTTCGTTCGCCAATAAGTCACGCAATAATTACCGCCAGCAGATCACGCTCCCCCGCAGTGCGCACATATTTATGGTTGCGTCCATAAGTACACGTAAATAAGTGCGGTGCGCGACAGTTGTGCGGTTTATGGGCGTATCTGCCGCGGGCACGCGACCTAACTTTATTGTTATAATGTTTCGAATCCGCGACTGGTCTGCGATTGTGTTATTGTATGTACTTATTTTAGTTAGAATTAATGAATTTTCTCATTTTATTGTTATATTTTTAGTAATTTTGGTGTGTGATAAGATTATTATAGAAAACGTTCTAAGCAAAAATTTTTCTCACTCCGATGGCTTATTTTATTTGTCTGGCCTAGTCATTGCCATATGTACTTTACATATTATTTGGTATGAAGGCTCTTGAGAATCAGTAGCAATTATACCTAGAATTCTAGACTTATTATTTATACCTACCTGCATCTAAAATAAGTACTTACGTTTTTGATGTGGATGGCCTGAATAACTTGTGTGTTATCTGTACGTAATCGTTCTGTAACAAAAAGAAAATCAACCTTTAAACTTACGAAATAATATGTGTTTATTATAATTTAATAGGAAAACTATAAAAAAAAAAATCGTCGATGCTAAAAATATTGTCATATGATTAATTTTTGGCGTTACTTCCACACTCTATAAAAAAAACCTTGATGCGTTCACTAATTCTTGTGTCATGCGTGATTTCTCCATGTTTTCATTAAACTAGCAAATACTTTTGATTAGACACAACCGTTTTTTTCAAGAAAAATATACTATCTACTCGTATCACGCCATCCAATGTCGATCTATGTTTATAAATAGCCTATTACGTCATCCAAGAGACAAGTTCCGATAATCCGTCCAAACCCACAAAATAGTCACTAGACTATCAAAACTCAATTAATTTCGAATCTACCCATTAAAATAACACAAAATCATATGTTTACATCCCATAACTATTTCATACGACATGGAAGGGTAGAATTGGTAAATAATCCTCGTTTCAGTATCAGATTTGTATGGAAACGACGGCATTACGTGTGGTCGACGCGTCAAAATGTGACTTTAATTGATGTTGTGTCGTTACACAAACACTTGGAGTTGTACCGACAACATTACTACGATTTGTATTGATATTTGTAATTCAATATTTGTTGAATAACTTTTATAAAGTTCGTTTTTCCAGTTTTTAGAGTTACAAAGCAATGTTCTTGAATCTAGAGGCCCGTGTTCTAGAACAACGATTAACTATAAATCTCAGTATTTTGAGCTTTGAGTCAAGATTAAAATAAAATATTGATGACTGAGCATCGTCCTAGAATAAAGTCTAGATCTCTATGCGACATCACAGATGATAAGTCTACACCGAACAATCTTCAAAATATCATCAAAACTACTACAGCCGTGCGATTCTGTAACCATCTCACCGTGAAAACTTGGGTGAAGTGAGCGTGGAGTGAGTCATCAAAAGTGTCAATCCATCAGCATGACTCACAGCTCACTCTAAGCTCACTTCACCTTAGTTATCACGGTGAGATTTTTCCAGAATCGACCGGCTGCAATATGAACTCTACTTGTATATAGGTAAGAGTATTAAAAATTAAAGAATTAAATGCTTTCTGCATAATTATGAGTTTATCCTTAGCGCTAGATGTCGCTACTAATGGCTTCATTTTAATGCCCATTTAAAATAGGAAAACCGAAAGTCCTAAAAAGTGTTCGAAGCCATAAATGGGTCAGCATCTTCTTTTGTTTCTCAAACAAATTACAGCCATGGTCATGGAACCTAACATACCTAACACTTTTTTCTGTCCTGCTGTCCATACCCCAAGGTCCACGGCTCGTTTCTCCCACAAACGTGCGGGTCGAGGGCCGACCGTAAATTTGATTTTAATATTGAACACGTAATACCCTGTTTGCTTGGGCCCGTAATTGATACGGCCCTCTTAGCACGCGTCTAATACCTGTCATTATTTTCAAATTCGTCGGCTTTTAAACGGTGGATTATTTAAATGCTCCGTCCGTTACAGAATTTAATTTAGGTTTACTTTGTTTTACATAAATTAGTTTTGACGTGTATCAGTGTAGATTAATATTGAGCTACAGTGTTATTCCTAGGATGTGCTTAGATCTAGACAGTCAATAATATTTAGGATCGACACGCTACTGTAAATAATTAGCTTAGGTATCGACCTTAAAATAGTTCAGATACTTAGACGTTTTTCATCCACACTCCATAGTAAATTTTTCTAAAACAAAATCTTATCGTCATAAGTTAACAGCAATTCATATCCGAGCCAACACTTCAGGTAGGTAGGTACTAGCTCGTCTCCCCTACCGCACAGATTATGGCGGTGCCATCAAATATGCATAAAAGCCGTAAAATGCCACACTTAACCGCTGGCTCCCCGCTCCGCGGCGTTGTCACCTGCAGTACTACCGAGCTCCAGAAGCCGCGTCTCAGTCTCCAGACAGATGCTCAGACACAGTGGTAATTAAAAATTTCCCACCTCCTCATAAATTTGCATGGAAGACGTGAGCAAATATGAAAGTAGGGGTTTCGTTTTGAGTGATTTGTGTTTTTGTTGTCATCCGAAGTACTTTTAGAAATGAAATCTTTTGAGAAACACTATTTTTAATGATCTTTTTTAATTTACAGGAAGCTTTAAATGTCTAAGGGACGGACTGGTATTGTAAATGCATCAAATTCAAGTGTGTAAATATTAACTTTAGCATACTAAGTTCATTAGATCTTACTACCCTAACACAACGCATGTTTAATACAGACAAAACTTAATTGGCTCTTCAAATAAATACATCAATATAACTATTTAGGTACCGACAAAACTTTCAGTAAACATCACTCGATAGTCTCGTCTCATAACTTAATTATTTCCTTTCTATCAGAGCCACCCAACACATCCATAAGTCGTGTGTTAGCGAGTACAAATCTACAATCCCATTATAACAATCACCTTCCCGTTCATTACTCGGAGCTAAGATACTAAATTTAAATTAACAGCCCCTTGTTAGTTGAACTATGTACAGACGCCAGCACATCAAGCTACTACAATCTGTCAGATTTCTTCAATAGATTTTCAACTTTATCGCTAAAGCATAAGGTTCAAAGTTGATTGGGAAAATCTGACAGTTTCGGGTAGCTTGATGTGCTGGCGTCTGTACATCTACACTGAAATGAATGTTCATTTGGTAAGCGAAAATCGGAGTGTCGCGTGGATAGTGAACTAGTGGGCTTGTGACACAGTATCGCGTGAGCGGCATTTTAGCGCAGTTTTGTTGTTGTCTGGAAATTAAATGTAATGCAGATACTGAAGTAAAGGAAATCAGAATGTAGGTAGTTACATTTTGTGGGAGTTATACGAGTATGTCTGTTGTTGCTATATTATTGGATCACTATCAAGTGTTTTCAACATTGTATTATATAAGCAATTGCCCCTAGAATAAAATTTTTTTTTCATCATGAAAAGCTTTTGTAACAGATTTTCTCAATAATAGCATTGAAGTACACGTTGTTTTGCGTCGAAAAACAAGTAACGAGATTTCTTTTGAAATAAGCTGATGCTTATTTCAAAAGAAATCTCGTTACTTGTTGTAGGTACAAATGTGATACGTTGTACCTACTTTTCTGTTCTGTTTTTTTCTTGTCTGTTTATATGTGTGTACATAAATAATAAATAAAAACAGATTTAAATAATTGATTAGTTCACGAAAGATCTAGGAGAATAATAAACACGTAATCATTAATGAATGAATATTTGATTAATAAACAAATAAATAAACTTCTTTATGCCATAAAAACCGGTTACAGAAAAAATTGCGACTCTGGCTCCTGAAATAGGTTAGAGTAAGAATGCTACGAGAAATTTCTATACATGCTAAGGGTACTCACCCAAACTTAATTTAGCCATGGCCTTTTATGCAGCCGTTTTTACGCCAATCCGGAATATACTTCAGACAAACATTCTAAGAACTATTTTTCGGCTTCAGACTCGTTCCTGTAGCTAACCTCATTGCAATTACTTTTTTCCAAAAATATTCAATGTAGGTACAGTTTTGAATTCGTCACTGTTTTATTATATGTACAGAAAAGTAAACTGTGAAAAGAAAATGGTGGAAAAATAATTATTTAATACTAGTAACACAAAAACCCTGTCTTCATTTCACAAGAAAGCATATTTCGTAATACAGCTCTCATCTATTTACATATAACTACATTTACGAATTTCGCGTACAGTCAGAGCAGCCAATTTAGCCGGCGTCTCCGCCGTCTTTATCGTATCTTTAATGAACACTCATAAGCGCGGCGTACTTAACGTATTGTGTCGGTAAGGCGTTAGTGCTGCTGACTGTACCTAGCTTTGCGACACACTCAATGAGCTAAGGGTGGTTTGCGGGATTTGCGTTTAGTTTAAAAGGGATTTTTGGTGGTGCTTTGTAGATAGATATGTTTTTTGTTTTGTTTTATAAGGAGAAAAATGTCTGGGAAGTTTTGTGACATACATTTTTAAGCACGACTTTCAATTAAGGACATCAAACTACCTAGAATGTGTTTACTTGATTAAAACTTCAAGCAAATCATTTGTAGCACCGCTTTAGCATTCATTTCTGTCATCAGAGAGGCAGTTCTCGTAATTTTAAGAGCGTTCACAGTCTCATCTCAGTTTCAATATGTCAAAAATACCTTTAAAATCCCTACATGTTTCACATTATTTGTCGCTGAAATGAGATTGCTACTGGATTTTGAACGTTTCTAATTACGGATATTGGCCATGAACTAAAGTTTGCAAAGCTATAGTTTCGGTATCAGTGTGTTTCTAATGTTCTAATCCAATGACACCGTTAACAATCCCATGTCACACGTGTTTTAAATCATCGATACTCTTTGAAAAAACCTAAGAAAAACAAAAGACGGCGGTGTACGTCACAGCACCACGTCTCCCAGTGAACCAATGTAGGCTCGCACGGGAAATGCTAATACGGGCCGTTCCGTACAAATTGATACTCGATCGTCGCTCATATAAAACACTCCGCGAGCAAGATCGCCCCATGAATAATAAAGAATTGCCGAACGCCGACGAAGAGACGCGACACTGAGGGCAGGTTGGGAATGACGAATGTTCGGTGTTTTGGAGGTTAAGTGAGGTGTTTGGTTTGAGCTGAGAAAATGGTCTAATGCGACCATAACAATAATAATTTTAAAAGGATATAATTCACCTAGTGACGATTAAAGCTCTGGTTTAACTTTTTTGTTTAAGATTGTTTTGAAATCGTTTATTCAGTGTTCTAATACAACTGACTCTCATTAAAATGTCTTAATAATTTTCATAAATATAAGGTTGCCACTGTTAAACTAATAAGCCACACAATCATAATTATCACCTTTTTAGAAATAATAGTTAGTCATAATGTTTTATTCTCGTTTTCTTTGAAAATAGTGTGCACTAAATAGTGTTTTATGTATCCAACGTAATATTAATGCATCATTTTACACTACACAAACATTTTTTCGTTCAACATTCGTCATAGCAAAGCGGCACCTGCATCCAAACCGCCCTTATTCCCGTCACGTCCACTATAAAACATAATTCAGATTTTCATACAGAGCCATACAGAGAGATCTTGTGTTTCCATTCTGTTAAACCTCCCCTTGTCGCATAAAAATACCCCGAACGGCTGTAAAACACTGTGTTGACTTAACTGCCTTTTACATGTTCTATGGTAATTTTATAACACTATCGTATTATATCTGGTGGTATTATCTTCTATAGATTACTCTCTGTAAGTTTTCTTTGAACATATACAACATTATTTTTAGTACACTGCAAACCTGAATATAGTTTGTTCAGAATAAGTAACTGAATCGATTCCAATAGTTTTTACACCATGTTATATTTTGTCAGGTAATCAGGTAACATAACAAGCTTATAATTTCGTGATTTTTGATGACACAGTTTTGAAATTTTGTACATAGATTCTTTACATGAAAATACTAGACACGTGTTTCGGGTTTGCCATATACTAAAAATA
Organism: Eremobia ochroleuca; assembly: GCA_949629135.1. NCBI lineage: Eukaryota > Metazoa > Arthropoda > Insecta > Lepidoptera > Noctuidae > Eremobia > Eremobia ochroleuca. The sequence goes on from OX451396.1 coordinate 6,381,326, forward strand.
ATATTGTATATCATAACTGTATATTATTTTATACCATAACTGTATCATAACAGCTTGGATTCCCTAAAGGGTTAGGCAGAGGTGTATCTACACTACACCCGCATTTCACCAACTATGTTAAGTACCATGTAAAAGAGGGCGACAACCGAGCACAAATCCAGACTCCAGGCTCTTAGTGACAAATTCCAAATCGATAAACCCAATAATAGTTTGCTCAACCCGGGAATCGATCCCAAGACAGAATAGATTGTCAAAATGAATTCTATAAAAAATGCATTGGTATAAGAAAGTATTGGGCACCTAAAGTATGATTCATGAAACTGAAATAACCAATTCAAATATCAAAACCTTTTTTTCTTAACTTTCATTCATAACTTCGTCTAAGAAATATTCCCGCATTTCTCGTAGACGCGTAATTCCCTCATCTGAATAATTGAACTCATTACCCTTTCAGCAATAATTACACGTCATAAGGTGGTGTGTTATTAGGTGTGATTGTGTTCAAAGCGCCGACTGAATCAGTGGGTATTAAATCACTAGTGTAATCCGCGCTTACATGATCGACAGTTTACGTAGGCGCTTGTTGTGCGTAGCACGGAGCTACAAAGATGCTACGAGCGTAGCGGACTTGTAGCGAGTGGATTTTATTTTGTTGTTTTGATGCATTTTGCAGACTGATTTGATTTTTGAGCATTTGTAAGTGGAATTTTAGCCTGTTAGAGAATTTAATGCTAAAAATATAATTGATTAAAATAGAATTTGTAATAACTACATTATTTGACTAATTTTGTGATCGAGTAAGTTGGAAGATATTGGGAGAGAAAGTTTTTGTTTTGCTTTTTATTCTCTGATTTCGTGATGCTTATAATTTTCTTTTGTTTCAATAAGAAGGATTATATTAAACTTTCAACAAACGTGGAAACGAGACAAATACAATTTATTCTTTTGCAATGCCTGCATTGATTAATTTTTATACACAACGCACTTTTGAATCAGATCGGGACCAAATATCGAGATAATTTCTGTCATTATTACCATCTCCAAACCCAAAAATAGTTTCATACCTCCCTTATTGCGTAGTGTGTAAATGGTTGGCGTGTAGTGTTTACCTGTGGAATCCGCACAGACAATTAGCTCTTTATGCGATTAAACGCTCCTCGTGAACGCACGTGTCGACGCCACGGCGACGTAACGCCTGTTACACGTCACTGCGGCGTGATTTACTGAATACGGATGCTTGAATTAACTGTTCGTATTTGAGTTTTCGTTTAATATTTTATTAGTTATGTATGAGTTAAGTAAATGTCATGTAGATTGATACAAAATTATGATTGCGGCTTGATTGCAAGTTTAGACGTATAAATACAACAAGACGGGATTATGAAAGTGATTTTAGTTCCTGTAATACGGCTGTTTTACCAAGCGCAGAGTCAGGGCTTCACTTTGTTTGTACATATTTTTATGCCAATAAAGAATGTATTTTTAGAGGTCGGCGCAGTGGTTAAGCGATTGACTGCTGCGCTGCGTGTCGCGGGGTCTATTCCCTCACGGAACAAATATTTGTATAACCTAAAAGTAGTTGTTCCGGGTCTGGCTGTTTGTGTATGTGAGTTTAAATGTTTGTAAACTAACCCACAATATAGGAGAAATTGCTAGTGTGGAGAAACGCTTAAAAAAAGAAATGTTGCTTTGCTGTTAGTAAAACTATGAAAAAATAAACATCGTTTTCACCTCTTGCGCAATCAGTTTGTGCACCTCTTAGTTTCAAACTTCATTCTCAATTACGTAATCTTTGAACTAGAACACCTGATAGAAACATTAAGGTAACTTATGACTTAACACTGGAGCGAGTTAGTTACGACCTGAGTCGGTGTAATATTTAGTCTGACAAACAACTAAGAAATGATATCACTTTTATACTTATCAGGATAAATAAATACACCGTTAATATACTACACCAAATACTCCGTTAATATACAAAACACTATCTATAGTCAAGTAATTAATAACATTCAGAACAAAAGCCCTCATTTTCCACAAGACACGTTAGTAGTCACAATGCGTCTATCAGACGTGTAGGAGCGTCGAATGTGCATTCAGCACTGAGGCAGGTGTCGTGAGCGAAGAAGGAAGCACCACAAAGGGCCCGTCACGGGATGCTGAAGTGTCTCGGTGACCATAGAGTAGGTGGGGCATAGTAAAGACTTAATATTGTGTTAAAAAGTTTTGCAAAGCAAGATAACAATTTATAACTTAAAAAATATAGTTACGTGTTTTTATAGTTTTTTTTACCATACCAAAATAAAGATAAAATAAATTTATATTTATTTGGAGACACATAACTTTATTTAAACTTTTTGTATAAGTAAAATGGAAGTTACTTAACACAAGGTCAATTGGTGATAACATTCAACATTTACGACTAAAAGATTAGTGTCGTTTCTTCGTTTTATATGACTGAAAACATTGCTTACATTTTGCTGATTTTATGTTTTGTTACAGTTGGCCGTCTTATCTTAATAACTCACCTATCTGCAAATGAATTGCTCTGTGTATACTTCGGTCTGTTAATATACACCAAGAAGGCTGATTCCAAAGCGAGTGCATCGGCCTTCAGCACGAAGGAGCATAAAGATATTGAGCGTGCATTGTTGAGCGCGCCATTGTGTGCGGCGCGAATCGTCCGCGATAACACACCGACCGCCACCGGCCGCTTTGTCTCCCTAATTGTTATATTCCGAACAAAGAGCCAGCAGAAACAAACGACGTCAGCGCTTGTTAGCTCCAAGCTCCCAGGCTAAACGCTCCGTGTAATAACATGTCCTCAAACAATCGCACGACATTTTCAATACGTTAGGAAATTGGCTATACGCGATCGCAATGCGAGCTTGAATGCTTTTGTTGTGCAGTTCTGCAATATCGACTGCACTACGGACTATGAGTAAGTTTAAACGTGGAACCTAATCGTTCTGGCATGATTGACGTCAATAAAAAAGTGCAAAGAAAAAATGCGAATTCCATAGAGTAAATGAATCGGCGGGAATTCGCCGCGCCAATAGCGCTAATGATGTTCATTTTCAAATTTCGAACGGTTCGACGTTTATTCGTTTTAAAACGGCGCGGTGGCATGCTTCCCCCGTTCCACGGCATCAATCATTTTTAGAGGGTTTCGCTTATCCAAGTTTTCTTCCTGCCTCCGTCCTCTGCTTCCAACTTTTACATCGAATGATCTCCACTGAACCAACAGAGCGTTCGCCGTAACCGCGTTTTGTATTATTTTTTGTGAATAAATAATATTATTTCTCGAGGGAAAGGGGGATTGGATTTCGTTAAATATGGTTTAGTAATTGAATTGAAATCTCTCAATGTCGACGTTCAATTAAGCTTTAGATTTCGTTCTTGATGAAGGCATTTTCTTTGTTTTCAGATATTTAATATATTAATTTTCTAATAAGCCATTGGTTTTGTTTCTTACCTGTCTATTCACTTTATTGAATGTGCTTATACAAACTGTAATTTACAAAAAAAGCTTTTGATATACAGCTTACAACTTTTTGTTTCAAATGTTTATCAATGGAAATTTATAAGTGGCCTTCAAAGGCATATTGTTTAAGAACTATATTAGCTGTAAGTTTCCCGAATATAATAAAATTAAATAAACTTATTTTTATGTACATATTAATTTATTTTTGTCACACTTGCAATAAAAAAGCCATCACCCGGATTACCTTCATAAACCAATTATAAACTTTAAATACATTAATTACACTATCCATTACGGTGTCTGTCAAAAGTGATTAATGCTAATGTCGGACGCAAGATTTTTAACTAAGTTAAGATTAAAATAGCTTAGGGTATTATTTGTGAGCGCTCCGAGCGACGGATCACTCATCTCTCCCTTGCAAATTATAATGACACATCCGCCGGGAGGTTTTAAGCCAATTCAACTTTGAGGATTCCTGATACCGTGGGCAGTGGTTTTTCCTTAAGAAATGCTGGCTGAATTTAAGGTGAAATATAAATTACGAGGCATTAGCTCGATTTTGGATATTGTTATGAAATCTTTACTTGGGGAGGTTCAGTTACTTACCACGTGACGAGTTTTGGAGTTCGTAAGTATAGTCGAATATTTTGGTGAAAAACATAATACCTATGTATATCTGCACCACAAACAGATTGCTTTTAGAAATTAATCAAAAGCTTGTACAAATGCCTCTGTTGTATTCTAAATTCTACATAATAAGTAAATGCATTAATTTAAAGAAATAACAATAACAATTTGGGTAGAGCAAATTTCAGCTCAAAAATTACGATACATTGACACGAGTAGATTGCGGGAGCGCGGAATGAGCCGTAATTTTATTTGTTTTTCTAAAGCGGTACCAATAATAAGTTCCGAAGCTGCAGTTCCAATACAAACATCGATTGAAGAGGGTTCCCTACAGGAAACAATTTGCGGTAAAAATCCACACTGATAGACGCGATATGAGCAACGGGAGATTTTTTTACTTATTTTTGCCGCACGGGGGAGATCGCGGGCGGCTGATCTTTGTTTTATGAGAACGATTAAGAAAAGCATATTTGAAGTGTGTACTTGGCTTTATTTGCGCTCCCAGAGGGAAGGCACGCTTCATTGATCTGTAATCGTTTTTCGCATTTTATTGCTGTAGTACCTCGAGAGTCGAGGGTTGTGAGTATACGTTGCACGTTTTATTATTTCGAAATTAGTCGTTGTTCCCGTAAAATTAAAATTAGAATCTTGTTCGCGACATAATTCAGTTGGGTTCGCGTCGGGATCCTGTTATTTTCGCACTTAATTTCGCGGCGTTAAGCGTTGTATTGTGGCGCAAGGCGTCTGCTCGCGGTGATTAGAATGCTAAGTACGCACCCTGAAAGGGTTCCCTTAATTGTGCGGTGTTCCTTGTGGACCGCACCGCCAAACAGCGGCCGCGTATACAAAACGATGAGGTTTGACTGTGCTTAGGAAGAAATGAGGTTGAATGTAGTGTATGGGTTTGTATAGTATGTCGGAAAATGAAGTCTGTGAGATGTACCTATGGTAAAATGCTGCATGTTTTCAGAAAAAATGTATAAGATTAAGGCTGCCTGTCCATTGACGCGGAGCGAGGCTGCGGAGCGGAAAAACGGAGAAATATTAGCCAATAGGATTGCATAAAATCTCAATGTCATTTTTCTATTGAGGGATCTTTCTAAGTAGATTCTGTTAAATTGTTTCTATTACAAGAGTTTTTCGGTGAATTTACTCATGCTGGTTTTCGTAAAAATCGATGTAGAAGTCAAAATAATATAAGTTGAAACTTAATTTCTCAATTACATTTTATGTTCTTGAGCTCACATTCCCTGCAAGGCAATCACGACAGAGACGTTTTAATAGTCAAAAAATTAATTGCAAGTGGCGTCGTCGTGATTTACATGACTCAAATGTGGTCTTTAGTGCGAATTGAACGAAAGGGTGGGCTTTGAGCTACCCCAATATAATTAAACTTTACTTTTGACTATATTTTAAAGAGCAGAAAATAGCGAAGAGAAATCGCTATTCGAAAAATGAAACACTTTACCAAATTATCAAAAGATGTATTTGATGTTTTGCGCTTGCTGGCAGCTGTCAAAAATTAAGGATTTCAAATATGTATGAACAATTTCGTAAATTAATGCGCGGCGGTTCTTTTGTTTTGGTTTGGAGCATAACGCAAAATAAAGGCGTATTAATTATTCAGCGCCACACTCGACGCAATCAGAATAAGTGCTGATGTTTCTGTCACCCGCTGCGGCTGCGGCGCGGTGCGGCGCGGCGGCGGCGGTCGCGCTGTGCATGATTAGAATTCTTAAGCTGTGCCGAAGGCTCTTGATTAGAGGAAATTAAAATCATTATACTCGGGCGCGCAACGCACCGCGCCACAATGCCGCCGCTCTACCCGACTGACGTAAAAATAAGCGGGAACGCACATAAAGAAGGAGGCTCGCCGGAAACGGAAGCGGCACCATCTTGGAGCCGCCGGGCGGGAAAACAATGGATTCGTTAATTAACATTTTCTTACGCCTCGCGGCTGTCGAACGAACGGTTTATCGGACAAAATATTTATGACGTAGACTCAATGAAAATTCCACAATGAAATCGCACAATTGAAATTTCGTCCATAGGAGGCAGGGATTAAGAAATTACTGGAGACTTTTCCTTAATATTGCTTGAGATGATTGAAATTATTACTTTTTTGTTTGGAGAATATTTCTGTTAATTAAGTTCTATGAAGAATAGTTGGTTAGAAGCTAATTACAAACTGCTTTGTTAAGCCAATAAGACCCATAATTTATAAACAACGTGTAACATATACCTAAAATAAATCACCACTCCGAAACCAGAGCCCCACTTATTTCCACTACAAACAATGACATAGGTAAACGAATGAGTTGAACGGAATACTCATGTCGAACAAATAACTCAATGTGCGTACAAAACGTATCAGTGGTAGCTGTAATAGAGACGGAGTGCCGCCTGAGGCGAGCCGCGTGAAAAACGGCCGCCATCAATAACGCGCTATCGGTCAGAACAGACGTGTGCCTTTGCTTATCGATCTCTGATTGATTGTTTAGTCTGTGGTCATTTTTGGCGTTATGTTGCTACGTTCGTTGATTATTCGAATTTTATATTTTTAAGTTTCGAAAATTAAACATGTTTGGATTGGAAATGAAACAAAAAACACACGATCTTTTCTTAAAACTGTTTTCTTTTTAACAATACGTGCGCCTGAATGTATTTTTAAAAATAATTAGACAGTATTTTAAAGTGTAAGCTTTTTATTTATAAGTAACTGTTTAGAATACCATCCTAGTTTACTTCTAGTTAAATATGCATGATAGTCGACCAATATCGCAATATAGCAAGCCTATAAAAATATCTAATCTGTCCTATCAATACGTTATCCATAATTCACAAACGAAAATCGCGAGCAACCAATCACCGCTAATAGCCCATCGGACATTCATTCGATAAACATTGACCTTCTGACAGAGTGGCATCATTTATCAAAGTGAGCGGTGCACAAAATGCAATGCATTGCCCGACAAATAGTGACGTGAAATATGAATATTGACTGCGTTTGGGTTGCGGATATATCCGATATCTGATAAATGAGACAGGAAGGTAAATCGAGTCACTATTTTACAGTCAATGTGTCAAGTTTTTTCGAGTATATGAAATTTTTATGTTTATTGATCCAGCAGAAAAAAAAATCTTATGTGTACCAATTTGCATTTTCAAAGGAGATTGTTTTTTTGGGCCCACTGTATTGTAACGTCTATTAATTTTATTATACTTAAAAAACGTAACCAATTTATCATTTAAAATGATCGATTTTGTCAATAAAGTGTAACCGGAATCACGAAATCGTAATAAACAGAAAATGTTTTGATATTGCACTCAATTGATTCAATTCCAGATTTGGTCGTCAATGTCATAAATGCATGCATAACCGAAAATGTTTCATTAATTTAAAAAATGTATCATTGACGCTGAAGCAGGTCCTCCTGTGTTCAATACCATTTTTAACCTCACATTGCAGTGTCCCACATATGGGACATACCCAAAAGCGTTTTATATTTTAAAAATGGATCCAAGTAGCGTGATCTAGTGTTGACGAGATTAACTATTATGTTTTTGTGTTTCGAATTTAGTACCAGATATTTTGGATAGATCTGAATAAACATTTATGTTTATTCATTTATGTTTTCTTCAAATCAGTAGGTAGGTACTTTGAATACGATTAACGAGCGGCGTATAATAATCGCAAAAAAATGATAAAATTGAATTTTTCAGTGTCGAAATAATTGGTAGAGGTAAGTTCATGTTCATATTTGTCATTTTACTGTAATCTTGTAATTTCATTTATACTACGTAACACAGATTCACATTATAATGCATGATGTGCCATACACAAAAACATATGTTTCTATTGAATTATGATTTTTCTAAATATTTTTTCGAGAAATGGCATCATATTTGCGGGCTAATATATAATAAAAATATAATAATATATATATTTTTAAGCCGATATGAAAAATCATGCTCTATAGGGTTAAGTTTTCTTACTCTCGCGTAAAGTTGTTTGAACATCAACGTAAAACGGATTTTAATTTTTCGTTTTATCAGTTTGATTTTAGTGACGTTACTCAGGGTTAACGTTTTAGCACTTGATTGTCTCGATTATGTAAATGACGAAAACTTAGTTCCCAGCAGCTTCATGCGTTTCAAATGAAAAAAAAAACAACAAAAAATTTAAGGAAAAGAATCCTACCAGAAGAAGAACCATTGAATATTGGTACAGACGCTAGCACATCAAGCTACTACACTCTGTCAAATTATTAAAGAAAATCTATCAAAGAAATAGATTTTCAACTTTATCACTAAAATACGTATGCTCAAAGTTGATTGGGAAAATTTGACAGTTTCGGATAGCTTAATGTGACATTGAGGTTTAAGTCAATGACACTCGGCCAAGATCAGCCTTGTTCGACTTTGTAAAGAGCGTCTTCTCCTACTCACATTCCACTGTCAATCTGATTATTAATGACGATACGATGACGATTTTAATGATAAATTACACGTTATTAACTGACAGCACTCATCATCTGCCTAGCCTTTTCCCACTAACGCACTAACCCACAGAATATGTATTTTTACTCTTATTAAAACTCTAGTGACTATGTACATCACAGTATTTTGAGGTTTTATTACACGAATATATCTATTCCCTGGCTTATTACCAACCTTTGTATTTAATTATTGAATAAAGAATGACAGTTAATTATAGTGGCAGTGTTGGTGATATTTATCTAATCGCTACTACATTGAGTGGCACCTCGAAATAAAATGGACTCAAGCCTTTGTTTTATTTACTCGAGTTAAATAAAATCGAGTCGCTCACTATCTGACACACTCAGAAAGACAAGTATCAAGTGACAACAACATTTCATTCATTTAATTTTTTCCGATTCTTTTTAATTATATTTATATTAGATATTTCTGTATTCCTGTGTCTAACTGAAGGTTTATAATGAATATTATATGAATATTTTAAGATCGTGTAGCATTTAATCCAGAAGGATGTTGTGTTAATTGTTCAGTAAGATTTCAACGCAATGTGTGAAGTCATTGTTCGAGACTGCTGCAGATGTGCGGTTACGTGTACGCATGGATTTTTCGTTTGTTTCAGTAAAACCATCTAGATGAAGTTTGAGCAAGTGCGTATTGATGATGCAAAAAAAATATTGCAACTATTTATTCACTATAGAGATTTGGATACAGCAATATTTACATTCCATGTTGATCTACACTACAAACGTATACCGTGTCTGTTGACATAGCGGAAAAGAACATTATTTTGCAGTATATTCCAGCACAACAAAGATAATAATAACAATTTTGTTTTTCTTACATAAATCTTCTATTTTTTTTTCAGGTGAATTTAGGTACCTAGACCGTCAATTTCTAACACTAGAGATACTCTTGCTGGATATTTTTGCAAGTATCCAGCTGTTTGGTGTTTGGTGAGCAGACGTTGGTACCGTTGGCTGATCCTATTTTTCTCTATGGACCGTTGGCTGTTGTGCACATATAATGTAGAACGTGCAGTATTTAAGTATTTTTATCTTGGATACGGTATCTAGATAAAATGTGTAGCTACCTACATCTGTTTTAGATGAAATTCTATCTACTCAAGTCGTCTGACGTTCAAATTGTTAATAGTAATAAAAATGCTTTGTTACATGTGATTTTTGATGATGATTTCATGAATCGTTCCATACACCTTATAGTCCTACTATTTATTACTGCACTATTTTACTACATTATAATACCGATGAGGCTAACGTTATACTCACTAAACAATAGCTTTTTTGTGATTTTTTAAGTTATGATCGTATTTTTCAATATTCCCGTAAGACACAGTATAATTATTACTCCCACTGTAATCTAGAGTTCATAAAAAACAAATCAACATGCTTTTCATTAATAGACGCCACAATTTTTGGGGGGCCTAATCGCCGAACAAAAAAATCTATCTCCTTCGTGTGTTTATGGAAAAATTAATAAGTGCGTATGACTAGTACTGCTACTATGTTTAGCGTAGCGATTAAGAGATTATCGTCTTCTCTGATTGTTTAGCTTACTTGATGAGGCTGTATTTAGAGAATTTTGAATAGCGTTGGATTTGTCTATAAGATGGCGATGCCATGCTCACCCTTGCCATTAACTCTCAAATTGGTAATTTATTTAATTCAATTCCATTGACATGCACATTACAGTTTTAAGTCTTTAATTGTTTTTAGCAGTATTATAGCTGTTAGTGGCTTTAGTTGGCAATAACAATGTAGTAAACCGCGCTTAGTGGTGGATTACCGCCATTAACCGCTGTGGCTGTAAAACGAGTGATCGATGCGCGCCCTGATGTTTATTGTCTATTACATGGACGGCGGGGGACACTAGTGCTAGTGATGTGGCAAGGATACTGATTTATGTAGGTTTGATGTAAGTTACGGTTTTTAACGTTATTTGAGTTCAAAAATTAAAAATAGTAATAACATTATTAAAATGACTTGGAATGTCATTAATAGCGAAACAGGAAGGTCATGCAACCGAAGTAGTGACTACAGCCTTGCTATTGATGACAATGTAATTAGATCAGATTCCCAGGTTGCCGCGGCCTTTGAAAATTTCTTTGCAGAGATTCCTGTGTCAACCACTAAATCTCTAAGCTCCTCACCCACTGCTGCAGAGTCTTTACTTAAGGAAAACGTTCCAGTTTGTGATTCGGAATTTCACTTCGAATTTGTCACTTGTACAGATATAATTAAAACTTTTCACATGTTGAATGTAAAAAAGACTGCAGATCTATGGGGTAATTCTGTGGATGTTGCTAAGACAATTATAAACATTGTAGCACCTACTTTAGCTGTTATATTTAATAATTGTATTCAATGTGGTGAGTTTCCTGATCTTATGAAACACAGTAAAATAATACCGTTGTTTAAATCAGGTAGTACATCAGACCCTACTAATTATAGACCTATTTCCGTACTACCCACCTTTAGTAAAATTTATGAAAAACTTATTTTAAATCAATTGCAAAGATTTTTCAATAACAATAAATTACTGAATAATAAACAGTTCGGTTTTACAAGGGGTCGTTCAACTACCGATGCCGGAGTTGAACTTTTAGGACATATTTATAATGCATGGGAGGACAAATGCGATGCTTTGGGCATCTTTTGTGATTTGTCCAAGGCATTCGATTGTGTTCTTCATGAAACCTTAATCAGGAAACTTCACCACTACGGAATCCGGAACGCCTCTCTGGATCTTCTCACTTCTTACTTAAGTGATAGGATTCAGAGAGTTGATGTTAACGGGAAAAGGTCACCCGGATCTGTAGTAAGAATGGGGGTCCCACAGGGCTCAATACTTGGACCATTTTTATTTATTGTTTATATCAATGACTTGCCTTACCTCATAAAGGATGAACATGATATAGTTTTGTTTGCAGATGACACTTCACTTTTATTTAAACTCAAACGTCAACAGCTGGTTACTGACAGTATAAATAGTGCCCTCGCAAAAGTAGTTAACTGGTTTAATGTTAATAATTTACTTCTTAACGAAAAAAAAACCAAATGTATTAAGTTTACGATACCAAATGTTAGACAAGTAGAAACTAGTGTTCTCATAAAGGGTGAAGAGTTAAAACCCGAAAATACCACAGTATTCTTAGGCATAACTTTGGATGCCAAGCTTCAATGGGGCCCCCATATAGATAAATTGTCAAAAAAGCTTAGCTCTGCAGCATACGCCGTTAGGAAAATTCGTGACTTAACTGATTTAGAGACAGCCCGTATAGTTTACTTTAGTTATTTTCATAGTGTGATGTCATACGGTATTCTGTTGTGGGGAAATGCCGCCGAAATTCAGATAATTTTTATTTTACAAAAAAGGGCAATTCGTTCCATTTATAAATTAAGTCCCAGACACTCCCTCAGAGACAAATTTAAAGAGATTAATATAATGACTGTGCCTTCTCAGTACATTTATGATAATCTTTTGTATGCACATAAAAATATTAATCTGTTTAAGAAATACAGTGATATCCATAATATAAATACTAGGAACAAACATAAATTTGTTGTTCCTACAACAAGGCTCAAGAAAATAGGTGGCTCGTTTAGATGCCAATGTATACGTTTTTATAATAAACTTCCTAGCCACATTCAAGAACTAAGCATTAATAAATTCAAATCTTTTATAAAGCTAAAACTATGCCAGAAAGCCTATTATACTGTAAAAGACTATATTGAGGACAAAAACGCTTGGGATTAAGCTGCTCCAATAGGTCTAGACAGTGAATGTTGTTTATTTTTTATTTTGCTGATTTACACTTTTGTTATTTTTTTTCTTTCTAAATATCTATTTATGACATGACATGAACATTTACTGTTTAAAGTCTTATATTATTTTAATTATTGTGAATGTGAGGACTATGTGGGTCATTGTTTCCGTTTTAATCATGGTCTGGCAGTTTGAGTGGTTTATGCGGTCTACACAAATGTTCTGTCCTTGGTATTGCTCGTCGAATCGTTGAGCTCCTTAAGTTCTGAGTTGAGCTGCACGGTTACTGACGAATGCGTGCACTGACTGCACAGGTCCACTCAATCTGTGTGGTTCTTCCCTCAAAATACCACTTCAGACACCAATCTACATGGCCCTCAAAGATCAAAGATGATGTCCGGATTTTTATATACACATTGACATTGATGAATTTTATATAAACAATGACATGGATATTTACTTTGTATAGTATCTTATTTTTTATTATTATTATTGTGAGTGTGAAGACTATGTGGGTCATTTCTTTTTTCTTTTTTCCTTCTTAGTTAGTTTTAATCATGGTCTGGCAGTTTGAGTAATTTATGCGGCCTACCCAAATGTCCTTTCATTGGTATTGTTCGTCGAATCGTAAGGCTCCTCAAGTTCTGAGTTGAGCTACACAATTTTTGACAAATGCGTGCACTGACTGGACAGGTCCGCTCAATCTGTGTGGTTCTTTACTCAAAAGACCATTTCAGACACCAATCTGCATGGTCTTCACATGATCTGACCAAGATTATGTCTGGACTTTAAAAGAGACTGTGACCTCTGAGTTTGTTTCGGCCTTTCTTCTCAGAGTAGTCAGATAGGAAACGCCGACCTCATCTAGTTTAAAAAATATGATTGACATGTAAAAGTGTTTGTACAAACCTACTTACAGAAAATAAATCATTTATCATTTATCATTTATCATTTAAAAGGTTTTTTAGCTGTCGTTAAGTTTGACTAGATTTATGACAACTTTAGCTTTTTGAAGCTTTAAAAATGCATGTCTTTACATATTTCTAAAAAATTTAATTTATATTTAGATGGTAGGTATTTAAAAATTAATCAATTTAAATATAAAATTAGTGTTGTCAAAACGCAAATGCAGTTAAATACGCCACAAGTGGGCCACAACGGCAGCCGCTATCGCAATTGTCTCAATTATTAATTGTAATTTTTGACAGGCACCTGTCAATTTCGCAGCGTTCAACCCTTCCTTAATCCCCCACAAGACGCGAGGTGCTGGGACGTCTCCTTAGCCGCTCCCTCGGAATAAATTAGCTTTCTCCCGGCCACATCGGGATATAAAATTTTGAATATGAATGGAAAATTTTGCATTTGTAATAAACCGCTTTTCCCTGTAATGCTGCAGATGCGTACTCGAGCACTGGATAAAAATGGAATCTCGCCCAGTGTCGCTCCTCAGGTGGCCCGCCATAAATATTTATTAATTATTTTTTCAATAATCTCTCCTCTTTTGTATCCTCCGAGGATGGAGGGATATCTCCACCGTTAATTGCTTTTTGTTTTATTTGAATAAGTATTGTTTTTGACTGCTCGAGCGTGACGTTGAGTTTTATAAAATCTCGACGATGAATAATTTTGTTGAAACAAAGTTAATTGAATCCAATATTAGTTGTTCTAAATTTCGTTGGAAATATTTAGTATCATTAATTTTTACAAGGAGAAACTTTCAGAATTTGATTAGGTACCCCTGTAAATCACGTAGGCAGTTATGGTAACTAGGTATTGCGCTATTACGATTTATGTACAGACGCCAGCACATCAAGCTACCCGAAACTGTCAAATTTTCCTAGTCAACTTTGAACCTAATGCTTTAGCGATAAAGCTGAAAATCTATTAAAGAAATTTGACATATTGTAGTAGCTTAATGTGTTAGCGTCTGAACCTACCTAATAAACTGAAATCTTGGTTACATTTGTACCCATATATTGTGGCCCCTCTTTCATGTTATCATCAAGAAAGTTGAACACCAAATTATGTCGTCAAAGCAGCAGACTGTTTTAATAATGCCATGAAGCCGATTGAAAAAATCCATACAACCAATGTCGACATCGTTTCGCCTAATTGATTTTATAATTCGAAGGAAATTCAAAAAGAGAACATTTATATTCGCAGCACGGCGGCGACACGTAGCAGCAACCGATGCGCCGATTGCGGTTACCAAGTTATTCCGATTGCCGGAGAAATATAAATCCTTAAGCGTTGGCTTAAAAGTACCAAGTCTTAAGGCATAAAATACAATTATACCAGCCCTACTAAAAAGAAAATAATATTTTGGTATGCAAGTACATTCAGCCGCTTCACTTTTATTTTCATACGCTTGTATAATTTTATTGAAACGACTCGAATCTGAGTAAAGATTTTTATTTTAAGAATAAACTTTTGGAGTTTTTGTGGACTAATGGAAACGTAAAGTGCGACGTAAAACTTGATGTGTCTCGAAAGCAAATTAATTCAGGTATCGAGTAGAGTATGACTCGGTTGTGGGAACATGACTAGTGATGTAACGTATGATTTTGAAACCGCGCGATACCGGTGAGCGATTGTATCAATTTGTCCTCGTAACACACGGTTGCCCCTGCGCCATGTTAATTTTTTATTTGATCAAGATTGTTATCGTGGCCGAATAGTTTGGTAATGAAGCCAATTTTTTTATATTACCCTGCATTGGGGTGGATTTTGAGTGGTTTATTCCGTAAGTAAGGAGAAAATTACACACGTAGACGTGTCATTTCGTTGACAATTTGAAAGTCGTTTGATTCCATTTATCTCATTTTCTTGTTAAAGTGAATTATTAATTTAAGACAGTTTACTGCAAGTTTTAAGTTAAAGTATTGACTAAGGTTTTTTTGTTTGCAATTTTATAGGCATCCAATAAAATTGTTAAGTGCAGGCATTTGTATTATGACTTAGTTAACTGATGAAGTCGTAATGATACCAACTAGGTACAGATGCCAGCACATCAAGCTACCTGAAACTGTAAAAGTTTCCAATCAACTTTGAACCTTATACTTTAGCGATGAAGTTAAAAATCTACTACAGAAATTTGACAGATTGTAGTAGCTTGATGTGCTGGCGTCTGTACTTTCCATTCCAATCACCTACCAGCTAAAAAATAATCCTGCAACTTACCAAAGCCTTCATTAATACAGTAACGGGCACAGCCTCTATATACTAAAAACTAATAAATTATAATTAATGTAATGCAAACTTTAAGCTATAATTTATGAAGGAGTAGTTGTCCAGTCATCGTCCATTCTGGCTGGTGGGTAGGTACCCGCAATTTGTCTCCCGGGCACTGTAATCCTTAAATTGATAATCGATGGGCGTCTACAATGGAACGTTAACGAGGAGTCAAGTTATCAATCTTGCCTTGCCAAGGTCATGTGTACCAGAGATGTCCCATTAATGTCATTAGTGTTATTTATTGTGAAGATGACTGACGTGTTTCTTGCAGATGTGCTTTTGTTTTAACTTTGTTGTGGTATTGGATTAATTTTAATTCAGTCTTCGTCTCAAAAACTGGAGTACTTTTCATATAAAATAACATGATGAATCAAGCTTTAGAAAAAGGGTTAGCAAATATACAACACAGCAAATAAAAAATGGGTGCCACATATTTTTCTGATGCCTACACTGTACCAATCAAAACTATCAATGTCAAAATATTCGATATTCAAAAATTCGAATCATACGTCACATGTACCAACAAATTGACAGACGTCAAAATTAAACACTTCGTTCAATGTTTGTGTGAAACAAATGCGTTCGGTTGTTTTCGATAAACATCGTTACAAATTAACCCTGTGAGTGCGATACAGTTCGAACCGACCGCCCGTATCGCGACATCTACGCACCATATGGACACTGATTAAACTGATTCCACTGAGCCGTGGGAAGGGTTACCTACACGGTTGATTAAGCAATATTGTAGGGTTTGTGAAAAAAATCGAATTAAAAAAGATTATTGATTTATTTAGCTCTTCTTCGTAGGAAACGTCCAATTGGAACCATGCACCTAACGTTTCATATTAAGTGCCTATTATAGCGAAAATAATAAGAATTACTTTGAATTTGAAATCAATCTCAATATAAAATGTATAAAAGAATCTTAAATATATATAAAAAAAAAACCGGCAGTTTGTTACTTGAAAATTGGTGGTAAAAAAAATATTAGAAAAGAAAAGAGGAATTACGAGAGTTTACCACATTCAGGATATTTTTTTTGGATAAAATTTAAAAAGGTTATATCCCGAATTTTAACCCGATTGCAATCGGGTTTTAAGCTCGTTAGAACTGATTTAAAAATAATTAATTATAAAATACATTAACTAAGTTGTCCTGAGATAACAAAGGAGCTTGTGTTAACAAGAAGAATGGTATCATTATTCTTGTTTTCGTTATTCGATCGTAGTTTCCTGGACACAGGCGCAGGTGGTCACGAAGTTCAGCAGCCAACGCTGCGCGGGATTTAAAGTGTAGGAATCTCTGCAGCCAGGTTGGAGTATCCAATAACTTGTGACTCGCAAAGCAGTAGACAGTCCGGTATCCGGGAAAAAGAGAAAATCGCTCTTTTTCACTGGCTCTACCTAGGACAAATAAGATGTCAGACCAGAGAAAAAGGTGAAAGGTTCACTGAGAGAGAAGAAGGCCGGAAGTTAGCAGAAAAAAAAATATATACCAGGTTTGGAGAAAACGTTACAACATAATATAATATATTGTAGTCAGCTTATGATGCGGAGCTCGACATCAAGACTAAACATTGCATGCTGGCAGGAATCAGTGCACGGTTGAATAATATCAGCAATTTGGGAACCGATTACCAGGAATCTTCAGAATATATCAAGTCAAACCAGGTCAACAAGTACAAGCAACTAAAATTTTCCTAGTCAAATATGACTTACTGTCATGTCAAAAAAAAAAAAGAATTCCTTTGAAAAAAATATTAAAAACAAACAAAAAATTTGGAAAAAAAAGGTTTTATATTAAGAGGTGAGGCTTTAACAGCAGAGGTAACGCTGCACCATGTAGGTTTATGTGGAATAAACTATTTTGAATTGAGTTGAAGTGAAAAGCCTCTTAAGCTACGAGTATTTTACCACGACCAATCATTTTTTTTTTTTATTACAAACCTCTGCTCCTAAATTAAAATAAAGAACGTTAATTCAATGTTTCGACTTCACTTTACTTCGTTTAATCGTGAATTTTTAATTCTGAAAACCCTTCTATACAATTGAAGCCTACTTAGCAAACGTTAGATCACTATCTAGGCACGCAGGTTAAATGAAAGTTAAAAACAATTTGAGCCACCGTTGATACAAAAGGGTTACAATTCATTTACCCATGCGTATCTTTATTTATTAGAAATCTGACTAAGTCCGCCTCTTGAAGTATTCGTGCTTGAAGTAATAAATAAATAATAAATGAATCGTATTTTCAAGTAATTGTTTTTAGAAAATTACAGAAAATAAAAGAGCTCACTGAACGGTTACAGATTTATAAAAGTTCACTGTGATATACTGAGATGATAATTAAAAAAAAAAAAACTCATATAAAATCCACTTTATAATTTTTTTTAAATTCATTTACTCACTGACAGACAACGTACTGCCTTAAACGCTGGGTCTAGCAGCTTGAAATTTTGCACAAGAGTTCCATATCAGACGAAGATGAGCAATAAGAAAGAATTTTGACAATTTATCTCCTAAAGGGGTTAAATAGGGAATGAAGTTTGTAAGTAAAAGTAGTAGTTTTATCATCATCGTTTTTTGGAAACTATAGACTCGTGAGAAGTAATGCCTAATGACAAATGTCATTAGGTATACTAACTGCTAACAATGTCAACTGCGTACATATTTCACTATCGTATTGCCACCTTTTTGAAATAAGCAATTTATTTTCATATTTTCCGTCAATAACTCAAGCTATGAAAGGATTATTAGGTCTATTACAATGTAACATTGACTTAATAAAGATGTGGAGTGGCTCGATATTAAACGAGCTCGTAAATCACAAGCCAGGCTCAATGTCAACGTGGGGCAGAGTCGTTCACTTGATGTATTATATTTATATTTAATGTTAGATCATTAGAAGTTACTATCAAATTGTAATAATAACAGATAATGAATATCAACGTAAGCTTTGGAAGATTTTTCGGGGACATATTATTTATTATACATGTCTCTGGTTGGATCTATCGTAATATTCGTAATGTATCTTCAGAACCAAAGGTGCAAAGGTATAATGAAGTTATTAATAGCAAGTAAAAAAATAATTAAGCCAAGCACTTAAATGTACAGAGGCGGACTTAATGCCATAGGCATTTTCTACCAGTCAACCTTTGGGTGATGCAGAAACAAACAGTGGTAGGTGTAATCATGAAAACTGAGGAACACATATTTTAAATATAAAGATACGCATAAACCTATTAAAACAATAAATGTAATATATATCTAATTACATATAAATATAAGCACAAATAAATATATATAAATACATGGATATACTAAAAAGAAATAAGACAAACAATGCAAAATATTACCGCTGTGATGATATTGCCAGTTCCTTGTGAATGTGCTCGCGAACCTTAACTTTAAAGGATAATCGGTTGGTTGCCATCCTGATTTCCTGAGGAGCGCAGTCCACAGAGAGATAGACTGAACGAAGAAGAAAGAGAGGATATAGTCTGTGCGGTGACTGGGACATTGGAGAAGACGATTGTGTGATGGAAGTAGATTTCTATAGTGGTTGGTGCAAATGTACTGAAAGTGGGAGGTTAGATAACCAGGGGAAGAGAAAGAATCAAGAAATGTGAACAAGGTGGTCAGCGCTCTTAGCTCTCTGCGCTGTTGTATGGGCAACGACTTTAGAAGCGACCGATGCGCAGAGACATGATCATATTTACGCAGATTGAAAACGAGTCGAATGCAGTTATTGAGAAGACGGTCAAGCATGTCGAGGAGATCTGCATTCAGGTCATAGTAGCAAACATCACCGTAATCGATGATACGGAAAATAAGGGACTGCACAAGCATTGTCTTCGTTTTTCAAACCGTAGAGAGCCCACAGCGTTCCAGTAACCTTCTTATTCACCCTAGCGACTTGAGTCCGCCACTTCAGTGTACAATCAATGTGCAAGCCTAGATCCTTCACGTCAGTACCAAAAGGAACGATCGTACCATTGAAGAGAACTGGCGGCAAGGTTGTAACATCTCCCTTGCTAATACTACGAAAACTGCTAATGATGATCGCCTGACACTTTGTAGGGTTTACAGCTAAGCCAAATCTATCAGCCCAGGTTATTATGGCTATCAAGTCCTTATTTAATTTGTCGATGGCATAAGGACCATTGACCTTCCTTTGACAGTACAAGTGCAATACATACAGCTGCATTCTTTAACATTATTTATGTCTTTTTTCCTGTCCTATATGAAGACTAACTGATTCATTTATAATAGCATAAAAAGTAAACTGATGTTCACGAAACAAAGCAGTGAATTTAAGGGCTCACGTTACAAAACGAACGGGGATCGTCACCGAGGATACAGCGGTAATGCCCGGATCGCGTGAAATCGTACAATATCACCGACGATTGACTCGGCTCAAAGGAAATGAATAGATTTCATTTTAGTGTCATTTGTAGAGCTAATGGCGCCACCGGCTAATGCCGTGTTGAAAACGTGTAAACACGGGGGAAGCTCAGCTGTCGGCTTCCTGACACGATAATGCTACGACGCAGGAATATTATAATTATTTGTTTATTGATTCAACGATTGCTTGTAATTTTGTGTTGTAAACAGTCATTTATCTTTATTATGCGTGTATTTTGGTACCCTATAAAACAGATGTCAGAACCCTAGGTAAAATGAAGTATTCTTTTCCAATTTTTAAAATTAGAACACTCACTGACCGAAACAAAAAAGTTGAATGACGTAAAAAGAAAACAGTTTTAGCTTCTCTCCGTTCCTAATAAAAACGTTGAAAAGACAATATTTTTTTCTTTTGTCGTAGAAAATTGCCGTTGAATTGTAGCGTGCCCCAATAATACGCAGCTCAATTACGTCACAATGTCTTCTTTGTATTTTCCCCGAAAAAACTGTTCGTAATAAATAATACCGTATGTCATTTCTCAGCACGTATGAAATTTATAACACGCGCAGCGTATTTGAAGGGCAATTTATTTGTAATAGAGCTGTTCGATGGGGACCGAACCACCGGTAATAGTAGCTGAAATAAAAACCTGAGTCTTGGGTGGAAAACAACGATTGGCATTGTTATCTTTTGAAAAGTCAAGTGTTCAGTTGTTCTAAGATAGCCGACTTTAGTATGCTTCATTAGCAAGTTTATTCTAGAAATAGATCGTGATGTTAACACAATAAAACCGGCAATTTTTTTCTTACTTTTCTAAAATTGAAAGGGTCGATTTGAACGACCTAGTTTCAATATTATGCATCGTGAAAAAGGTGTTTCCAATTGTGGAATTGAGTCTGTTATACTTCCGGTGTCTCAGTTTTCTATTTCTTATAGGGATTCAAGTTAACGTTGAGACTGTGATCTATATATCCTTAAGTTATTTTTATACTTAAATTAATATATTTTTGTCTGAAAAATTGGCCAGGATCGTTCTACTCAAAACCATAAATTTTCTATTATCAATTTTACCTCATACGAAAACAATCGATTCCACTCGAAACGTAAACAGCAAATAACGAAAAAAAATATATAAATTAAAAAGCAATTCCGCAAGCTCGGTGCCGGTATATCAGAGGGCCGGTAAAGAGGCGCCTCGCCACGATTTGTGACTTAATCACTTTATTGGCAGCGGGGGAGCCGGCCTTATCGGAAAGAAACGTCGACCCGACCCGCTGATATATGAGTAAACAAGCTTGCACTTTTCCTCGGCGACTTTTGGCGGTCACAGCGGCCATAAAGTCGTCGCTAAAGTTGGGATTGCGCTTGTGGGGAGCACTCCCGCTTTAATGTTGTTTTTTTTTAGTTTTAAACGCAGTAACTGTAGTAACGTAGTATTTACCTTGTTTGCGTCGTCGTCGTCGTACTCGTTTGCATCTGAAACAAATGAAAATCTTTATATAAAACGTCAAGGGGTTGTTGTGTACACTACGTCCATACTCCGGCTAGTGATTAGCCAGCGCACACTGCGCTACGTAACGGACCTAAATATGTTTGTATTTTGGCTTTGCCGGTACACACCCAATATCGGATCCCTCCTGAGGATCAGCCATTACGCAGCCTCTTAACGGCGGACGGTTTTAATTAAAAACTTCTTGCATTAGCATGTGTCCGCCCAATCATGATACTAATCCCTTCAAAATATTATTTAATTTCGGTCGAGAACCCTATCTGCTGCTAAGGAAAATAGAGGTTCGGAACGTATTAAACATTTATTTATATAAATAAATAAATATTTAGATTCAATATGAATTTGTGATGATTATTGAATATTGTTAATGTATTATAAGTGGGTCACGGTGGGTTGTTGATTGGCCTAAATAAACAATACATCTCTTGCGGGGGTGGCGGTGGTCTTAGCGGCGATAAACAAGCACAGGTGTAGCAGTACCCGCCTCAACCGCTGTCCGGAGCAACTTGGAAAGTATTTGTAAGCGTTCAAACATACCGGGCTCGTTATGCATGCCTCGCTGGGTTTAATCACGGACCAGCCACGCCCCGGGCGGAGCTAATGTTTTCACTATGTATTTTTTAAGTACCAGCAACTTGTGCCGGCATTCAGAACTCGCAGTGTGCTCTCAATATTTCAGAGTTAGTATTAATATTGTATAGATTGAATATTACGAGTACTTCATGTTCTAGTTGAATATGTTTTCATTTATAAGTCATTGTTAGTTCTAGATTTTAACATAACATAAACCCTTGTGATCCCTAAACCTATTTGTCAATTGATTTCGCAAATTAACGGGTTGGTGTTGAAAACAATTGATACACAATCCTGCATTGTTTTGCTTGTATCGTAGTCCATTGAACTTCAAACAAGTACGTGAAGCTGCAGTATCAAGTCGAAGGTCCTCCGTCTATTAGCTGTTGTACTCGTCACTTCGCCCACATCCGAATCTTGGTGCCTATTATGTGACGTGTCTCATATTGACACTGTCCCGCCGATTGTACGCATCTCACAGCGATCCCTCGTCACCATGCTTGAATATGGGTTTCGGATACGTCGCTTTGATGCGATCGGTTACTGCGATAATATTCATTGGGGCAGTACATCTATACAGATTCATTTTTACAGTCTCGATATAACTAGCAAGATAAATGAGCGATTATAATTAATCATTCGGTACCCAGCGTCGTAAGCTAACGCCCAATTTTGTTTAACTTGGCGAAAAGTTGCGCGCACAGTCTTATTTATTTTTTATCAATTTCACTCGGGCGAGCCTTAAAAGCGTCGTCCTGTTTTATTATAGGGACATGAATTAGCAAAAAGAGAATGGATTTTGGCTGTGATTATGTCAAAAATAATTAATTATTATCGATTCGATGGCGAGCAGGGGAGCGGATTGATGGGAGGCACTGAGCGTGGAGTCGCTCTTTAAAACTGGAAAGCTAATTACTCAGTTACGGAGGCCGCGGTGGGGATACTACAGAAATCACTGAGCTTCTGGATTGCTTTGAATATATTTTCCAATTACATACTTCGATTCAAGCTCAAAAGCCTGTATCTAGAAATTTTAATGAAAATCTCGGTCGGAAACATTTGACAGTTCGGTTAAGTCACTGTTTTCTTTCTGTAAGTTTACAATCTATGCGAGGGAGGTTAGAGCCGAGGGGCTCGTGGGCTCGTGTGAGGGGTCTCCGAAATTTTTTCATTCATTAAGCCACCGCAGCTCGTGATCGGCCTGCCCAAGTAGTCGCTACATTGTACACATCGCCAATGAGATAAACTTTAATTTAGGCCGCGGTACCTGAGACCACTCATTCATAATGAATCGCTTCACCCTCTGTTTAGTTTAGGAATGAGACCTCTAGTGTGTGTGACTGACATTTTATTTACGACCGTATTTAAACGTCAAAGAATAGGCCAGGATGGCCGGATGGTGGAGATGAAAGCCGGTTTTGTAGCGTCAATAAATCACGAGTCGAAAAGTTTGAGCGTCGAAAGAAAAATCACAGTCATCGGCCTCTTTTTAAATTACCGCCATTAGCTTCGAGATTTCCTTTTCGGAATAGAGTGCAAAAATTACCTTTCTTCGTTTGAGCAGCCCGAGTAATTAGTGACGCTCGGGTTTTATTTGTTGACGTTCATTATTCCTTGATTTTGGGAACGCGTGGGAGTGGGACGGGGATAGTTTTTATATGAATTAGAGAGGGAGGGCGATGTTCGATCGAGGAGCTGCACCTGCCACCGCACAAATTTGCAATTTAAATTCCTAACGAATATTCCGGAGGACCTCCTTAACACGACATCTGTTTAAATCGTTGACGATAGAGTGACTGTCGTGGTTCCAACTCTTTGTGATTGCGACTTAATTGAAATAAAACAAAACCCTTCTCACGATTTTGGGGGGACTTAGAAATATAATCGTTCTAGCTGTGATTTTCACTGGATTAATAATATTGAAATTAATTTAAAATATAAATGCAAGGGTGGGTTTGGATTTTAAATAACAATAGCTTAATTAAGTTTTTTATTTTAACTTAGCAATTTGACCAAATTTTATAGGAATTTGTCATGAAATCTGTTTAAAACAAAAAATAATAACCCTAATATTAGTCGTACAAAAACAAAAGGGTAACATCACGTTATAATTTCCCAAATTGATTGATACGTTTCTGTCGGGATGATATATTGTGCCGCCAGTGTATCGGACGCGGTCGGCTAATAGGTGTTAGTGGGTAAATAAAGAAGTGTTTTGGCCGGGCGGAGCCGCGCGTCATTAATAACTATCGCCCCACGCCTCTTCATTAACAATCAATCACATGTGGCCGCCCTTGTGCGGGACAGGTTGTTGCGTTACATGACGATTTTTTTCGTTTCTGATTAATACAAGGAGGGTTAATCTTAATACAATTTCTTAATCAATAAAATCGCGCCTCTTCCTTAACATACTTGCAGAGTTTGGGGGTTCTATATACCTCTGTTGACCCCTTGTCGGGATAGACGTGATTTTAAATTCATCGTTTTATAATTATTTTATCAAAAGGAAAAATACAGTTCACACATTTTTTATCCCGATTTTTTGAGAAAAAGATACGTCGTAGCAAATGTGTAGTAGCTGCGTAGCACTTGCTACGCGGCTACAAATGCTAGTTACAAGAAAGAATTGTTACATACTCAATACAATTAACAGTATCGTTTGCATTTACCCAAATACACAAAACCACACTAATTAATAGTTGCAAAGTTCTGAAGAAAATACCGAGTATATTCGCTAAAACCCAGTACACACGCTCGAGAAAGAATGACTTGCCGGAAGGAGTTAATAATCTTATTAATTTGTTCGTAACCCGCGGCGGACTGCCACCGACGTTCTTTGTAATTAATGGGAACACCTCATCTATTAAATTAGTACTCCATGAGAATACACGTGTGTGCATATTGACCAATTTACCGAGACCCATCACACTTCTACTTTCTCCGTAAAGTAAGAAGAAATGCAGAGGTCTTAATAAAATTGGAGGTTGTCATATAGTCTTAACAGAATAAATAAATTGCCAGTGAAGAAAATGTAACAAGAAATTTAATTTATCAAATGGTAACGAGTTTCACCGTTTTGAGTGATGGATTTTAGATTGTATTAATTTAATTACTAGATTTATTTTGTTCATTATCTATTACTGAGTAGGACCATTTTTTATGTTTGTCGCATAACTCCTGATTTCCCATTTTTGTCAATCGTGGAAATTGATTAATTTGGATTTATTTAGTGGACTTATTTAGTGTAGGTATAGAAATAAGAAACTCCTCAACTTTACACAAATGATCATTTAAGTTCCCTCCTTCATAATAAGTACTTAATATAGTTTTTGCTTCTAATATTATGTTTATATGTGCGACTACAAAATGTCAAGTCGAATACGGATCACAACTTTCGAGACAACAATCGGTCATAAGGACCAAATACAAAGGCACCTCAAGTGGTCCCATAAATTATACCCAACAAACTATACGCTTTGATCAATTATATTTTATTACACGCGTTAATTAAACGGCCCTCTAAGTGAAAGATTTATTGGAGGTTTATCCTCATAACTGAAGCTTAAAGGGCGATCTCAATACGACTAGGCCTTTCTTGGGGCAAGCCTGCTTAACCGTATAGTGCGATTAAGGGCCTTTTCAGCCGAAGCCTTTACTATGTAATTTGGTATGCAGAACTATTATGTTACTGTGGGTTATGGCGTCTCGAGTCAAATGTCAAGATGGTTTCCTACTTAAAGATAAGTGTTTGAAATTAAATAAACTGTCTCAATATTCTACATGGCTTGCTTTTTATCAGTATTTTATTTGTGTCAAATTTTTATTAAGTTCGCTTGTAACAGTTCAGAGGGGCAATTCCCGTCATTTTAAGAACGTTCACAATCTGAGCTCAGTCTCAATCTCAAAAATACCTCTACTTTCCTTACATTTTGACAAGTTTTTGACATTGATCGTCGCTGGTATGAGATTGCGACTAGATTTTGAACGTTTTTAATTACTGGATATGGGCCAAGTCAACGTTTCAAAGGTCACGTGTCGTGTGTCAACACTGTAGGATACGAATCAGAATGAATAATTTATTTATCCTTGATTGGAGACCGTTTTCCGAGAGGGACTTGTGGCTAAGTGATAACAGCCGCACTGGTCGATTGATTAGGTTAAGCTACGCTTGCCGCGGTTGGTCCGTGGATGGGTGACCATCTTCACATACCAAGACCCCTCCATGCCTTGGAAAGCAGGTTAAGCCGTTTGTCCCAATCAAAAATTAAGACAGTCGTTACGGGTCGTCAGTAGTCCGAAAGTCTGACAACTAGTCTTACCAAGGGGTATCGTGTTCCCAGTAACTGGGTTGTGGAGGTCAGATAGGCAGTCGCTCCATATAAAATACTGGTATTCAGCTGCATCTGGTTAGACTGGAAGCAGACCCCAACATAGTTGGGAAAAGGCTCGGAAGATGATGATGATTGGAGACCGTTTTCCATACATTTTCAGATATAACTAGCGACATTTTGTGTCACGCAGACATATTATCTTATATACTCCAAGACCTTTGTATAGACACGGTATTGCGATGTAAGCAGTACCTAATATTAATCACGATGTAAGCGCTTAGTGCGCAATATTGCGGGTCCACTACATTCAGACTAATCTCACGCGCTATAAACATGGGTTCCGCATACATATGAATAGGCGAACTTAATAGTTATATTATACGTCGTATATCCTTAGGCTTTAGAGATGCTATGTAATTTAAACGTGACGATATCTTTGTTTTGATTTAATCCTTAGGTGCAGCTGGGACGACTTTTTGTGGTTTTGAAATCAACGTATAAAGTCGGCCACAATAGTCGCAAACTAGAAGCAAAAGTTAATTACAATGTAGCTGTTTACTTAGCAGACAATGGTGTAACAACACTTTGATATATGCGCCGTAAATTCTAATGCGATGTCGCCCCGCGAGGTGCCGCCGTAAAGCCGCCAAATACGGAATGATCATAATAAAGTATGATTTCTTGGTCGGGGACGCGGCCTAACTCAGATAATCACTCCGCAGGCGTACCCATATAATTCCTTAGTGCATAATGAAAGTTGATTAACATTATACCCAGTACGGCGTCGCGTGTGTGTGTGTCCGCCGCAGATTCCGAGTCCTAATTAAGAGCGAGGGAGGGTGGGTCTCGGCCGGCGGCGGGGGCGGGGTATCGATCATCACCCGCCAAGGAATCGACGCAGGGACCCGCAAAAAGGGGAAGCCCTCATCTGAAAATCAGCGTCCGCTAAGCCGGTCCGCTGCGAACACATGTGTTTTGATTTAAATGCGCTCTAAGGGTCAGTTTAATGCGCGAGTGCGGAAACGGAACGCTTCGGGCGAGATTTGCAAATCCGATGTGAATAATAAATACACGGCTTACGAGCGCTTACCTACTGCCTTACAGTCATTTGCATATTTTCTTGTGGCTTTATGCTGGCTGCCCGGTGGTGTGGAAAGTAAATATGTCCGTGAACGCTTTGAACATTGACTGTATAGGCGGAACTTAACTATCATGGATAACCGACATTAAAGATGGGGGAAATCTTAAAGTAAACCTCAAAGATATTTCCTACGGCATTCTGATTTGCATTGTTAAGAGGCTTCATATTTTGGCTCAGGCTCGTATAGTCGTATTCGATTGATGAAGTTATGTCTCAGATGTTATTTTACTGACTATATAAAATAGATGGACAAACTTTTAGAAACCATTCAGACCACCAAAATAAGGAAATGGTCAAAAAAAAATTATAAGAAAAACGCATTAGATACTTACAAGAAAAATAGTCAGCTAACGAAAATACACTAATGTGCCGGCAATTTATTATTTTGGTCAAAATAAAATCACTATAATCAATGTTTTTTTTTTTTTTTTTGCTTGGTTATCTTTGATTAGACGTACTGAGCGCTGTGTTAAAATTTGTACATCTATTTTAATGGGACCCTGTATATATGTCGCAGGTTTATGACAAAATCAGGTTTTTGATCAAGAACCGGAAGAAGACAAAATTATTACTTTATGTTACAAACCCGAGAAATTCCAGTTTTTTTAACCAAAAACTTAGACTGAATTAGTTTTATTATAAAACAACGTCCGT
Organism: Eremobia ochroleuca; assembly: GCA_949629135.1. Lineage (NCBI taxonomy): Eukaryota > Metazoa > Arthropoda > Insecta > Lepidoptera > Noctuidae > Eremobia > Eremobia ochroleuca. The sequence goes on from OX451396.1 coordinate 6,409,567, forward strand.
TGCTATTTCTTCAAATAAATAAATCAATTAAGAGACAATAAACAATTATTTACCTGTTTGTTAATGATATATATATATGATACTTTAAAGAACCCTGTGCTTGTTGTTCAACCATTTGTGATGTTGATGTTGGGTCTGTTAAAAATAAACCCATGAACCTTTATCTTCCTTGTGAGTTACGATGTTGTCAATTGGTGACTCCTATTAAATACAAAAATAAAAAACGTCAAGAAAACAAGCAACGCTAACAAAGCCGTTTATGAAATAAAAAACGTTGGAAAAACACTTATCGCGCTCGAGTGCAAATCGTCGACTGTCACTTCAAATCCCGCCGGCGCCCGGACAAAATGGGAAAAAGTAACAAAAATAACAATCAAATAGAGCATCCACGGAAATGAGATCTGAAGGAATGATCACGCCCGACCCCGGGGACCGGTTGCCTCTTCAAAAAAGACTTAATCTCTCAATTCACTAAGGAGTTAAGCTTTAAAAATATTTCGATAGGCAACAAAGAACCCCCGCTCGTCGCGTCGCGGTGTCTTTGACACGTCGCCGCCGGATTTTTTCGCGAGATCTCTTTAGAGACGGGATGTCACTCACTTTGTATCGGCTTTGTCACGAGAGGTTAAGCGCCGGTTTATTAGGCTTTACTTCCGATTCGCAAACAGGGGGACGTTTGCAGATTATTTTTCGATGTCGTATTCCGATTAAAAAAATTAAAACCTCTAGCCGATCGAGATTTATCGGCGCAATACCGTTGTGCGGTGTTTGAAACGAGACCCTCTCGGAATCGATATGAAAATGTGACGAGCGGGGTTGTTCGCCAGCTGGTGGGCATTAATTAAGAATACGTGACAAAAGACGAGACATGCACACAAACACAAGTCGCATTGAAAAAGGTCCGGATTACGTAACCCTTTTGCGCTTTTGATTTTAAACGTCGCGTGAAGTGCGAACCGGACCGTGGCTTCTAATTTGAAAGGAGACTTGACAAATCTGGCTTCGGGCCGCCCCTCGTTTAATCGAGCCGTCCTTACACGTGATGTCGATATGAATGTTGATACAATGAAATAATAGCGCGGAGTAGACGGTCACTATGGTTACAGGGTGGGACGAAGCTTTATTTGAATGGAGCCGTGAAAGCTTTTAGCCTCGTTTGACCATTTAGAGCGGGTCAGCATTTTGGGCGCTGACTGTGCTCCGAAACCGGGATAATTAGCAGGCAAACAAGAAGCAGGGTGCGGCACAACTTTTGCCGACCGTTCAGGTGCTCTGCAAACATCGCTGCAAGAAGTTTAACAGCAGTTTAATTGCGGAGCGAAAACAGGAGAACACTGAAAACAGTTTAGTTCCAGTGAAAAGAACCTAGTCAGTTATTGAGGTGAACAAGCATAATCAAAGCTACGTTGGAGTTTGAAGTTTATTGAAAATGAGAAATGTCCTACTAGCTAGTGGAGAGGAGAAATAAATTAAAGTTCGTTTAATGAAGTAAGGTACAAAGCCAAGTGAAATTATTGGCTTATAATTTACACCTGTTTAATATTTTTTTTTTGCTAAAATTATGGTAAGGAAGAGGTGCTAATGCTTTCACCTTTGTTCCGAATTTTGTTTTAATAAAAAATCTTTTAATCAAAAAAATACATTATGCACTTGAATACAGTCACCAACTAAAGTCTTCAATCTGAATTTTCAACCAGCTTTTCATCTGCAAAATCTCAAGAATGAAAGTCCATAACAAATTAATTTCCCAACCACCTAACTAGTGGATATTTAGGTGCAGTTCACACGGGTCCATAAATCGAGCGTGTCAACACCAGAGCGGGGTAAAGGTGTGGACACACTGGCTATAAATTACCGCTACTGGCGAGTGCGTGCACCGCGGCGCGGCGCTAATCCCGCAGTACGTGACGCGTGTGCCCCGGCCCTAATTGTCAGATTGTGGTCGTAGTTTCAATAGTCGCTAACGGGTAGGTATGTGTCGTGGACTTGTAAAATGTTATTAGTGTAGCTGGAATTCGGTTAGATTGGAGTTGATGAGAGAAGGAAAGAATTTATTTTTAATTTTCATCAATTAATATAAAGTGCAATACATAAATACTGAGATCGTCTTATTTAACGTAACATAAAAAGATACTATCCGGGGTTAAATTTAAGATGGGGAAAGTGGCACTATCGTCGTATACCTACACTAAAACGTTAGTTATATATATAGCAAGAAATCCTCGTGAATATACCTACCTTTACTTACCGAGATCACTTTATTAAACACTGAAACTCTTTACAATCTCCTGTGGCTTTAATCATGGGTTCTATCATAACTTCATAATATTTTTTATTTGTATTATATTTATATTATATTTTCCATAAATCTGCTCTTCACATTCACTATGTATACAACCGTCTCATAATCCCTAGCGGGATCGCATGCGTCGCTATACTAAGTTTTGTTAATACATAATTGGGACCAAATCCCTATTGGAGGTCGCCTATACAGAGACAGGTTTCTTAGTGCGTGTTCTGTACGAAATTAATGAAATTAACCGATCCGAGGTAAATGTAGGGAAGAAAATGAGGGTGGCGTATTTATTTATTTATTAAGAAACTCTAGTTTATTAAACGTCACTTCTAATAAGTATGAGATGTGGCCTACGTGAGCGTGATTGTAACTAGGTTCTTTCAATATCTACATGTATTAAAAACGCGAATACAGTTGAATGTTTCATTACTACGCTGTTTAAAAATAATCTGTTTTTGGTTGGCTATGAATCAAAGTATGCAAAGCCAATTAAAGGTATAATCTCCGAGAGACAGGTAATCAAACAGCAGAAGCCATAAGAAGGACGAAGCAATCTCAGACAAAGACTTTGGTTTGACCTTGTTACTCGTGTCTTTGCTCAACTTTATATTTCAAATTTTAAGAAACTCAAACGAGATGCTCCCTATGACGTAACACACTGTCAATCCCAATCTGAATTATTTTGAAGGATATTTGCTAATCCATTGCTTCATATGATCGAAAACGTAAATAACGCAAAGAATGTTCTTAAACTGTCAAAATTACCCCTTAGGGCAAGACAAAATAAAAATTCAAACACCACAGATTAATTAAAAAACAAAAAAAAAAAACAAATTTCAAAAACAAAATTCGAACCAATCAAATATTCCCACCAGAAACGTTCTTTTCACGTCAAAAGACTAACAACTAGTGTTGCACCAAATGACATAATAACCCAAATTAAACAAGTGAACTAGCTGTTGTTACCATCATTACCCCGTGTAATTCCCGGAGCGAGCGCTATCGATCGCGGGGAGCGACAGAAAACTTTCTAGACAGCTTTTATATGCACCGACTCTTTACCCTGTAAGTATGGAGTACGTTCGATGAAATGTTCCACACTGGAGGAATGAACGTTTTCTATGTATCTTGATTGACGGGTTAAAATGCTAGTGCTGTTACCTGGTATTTATTAGAGGCATTTAGTGTTAGCTGTTGAACGTTTGACGTGCGGGGTTTTGAAGTTTGATGCAAGTTTTATAATGGAAGACTGATGTACATTTGCTTTAATTGGTGTCTAAATGCATTTTAGTTTAGATAGGTAAGCATGTTTTAATGTAATGTAAAGTAGTTCTTATTATAATCTTTGCTAACGTCACCGAATTAGGACCATACATATTTATAGCAAATGTTAGTTCATCTCACTTTTTAAAACATCAGTTTCGTGTTCGTGGATGATTCAAACCGGAAAATTCTTTAACAATAATTTTATTCGGTTTTATAAGACATTTCATAAATTAATTCCTTAAGCCAGAGAACAGTTTCTAACCAGTTAATTCGAATAATCCTAAACATTTTGACAGGGTAATTATCTAAAATGTGCGGGGAACGATTCCGGTGTTTGTTTTTCATCGGCAAGACGTCAGAGATGACGTCAGCGGTGACGTGGCGTGCATCAGACAGTTGATAGGGGTAGCATCACTGTGAGCTTCTACACTGGGTTGCGGAAATATTATGAAAGTGTCTAGGAATGTACACTTCATATGAAGACGATTCAATTGCTTAGTTCTGCTAGATGCAATAATAGAATAACATTTCTAAACACTACATTTAGGAATCTTGTATGCAATACTTATGCAAATATAGATCTAATTATGTAATTCTCTACAATGGTTAGGTGTTGCTATAAGAAAACTTGAACAGCCGTGCGATTCTGTAACCATCTCACCGTGAAAGCTTGGGTGAAGTGAGCGTGTAGTGAGCTGTCATTAGGGATTAACACTATTGACACTGCTCACTTCAAGCTCACTTCACTTATGATTTCACGGTGAGATTTTTACAGAATCGACCGGATGATTGTTAATACAGTAATAATATATTTACTATATTTACGCTCGCTACATTTAAGACCAAATCGTTTGTGTGTGTGGTGTACCACCCAAAAATACTCTGAATTTTCTATCAGACACAACAAAGTAGAACACAACATATTTCGTTTAGAACAACCCGTAGTAATTCAGTACACCCACATGGCTTTTTAATTACATTCAAAAAGCCCTTCCACATGTCACTCACATCAATGTAAACGATACAGCGAAACGTTAATTCGCTTACCGTTTCGTCTGAATAAGAACAGGACGTAATCGCGCGATCCCGTGTGTACCCGTGTGAGGCAACTCTAATCAGCTATGAAAATTAGGTTCCGCTCCGTATCTGCTTTGTACCGTTAATGTGGAATTTAATTACTATTTCCAAATATCACATTAGAGTGATGGATGGGAGGAGACAGTTAATTTACCGTTTCAAGTTATATGAGAAGGTTTATTTGATTATTTGTGTACGTAGTAGGGGATAAAAGGTGGAGTTATTTTGGTGATTATGGTGAGTATCAGAAAGATAAAAAGTTGTTAAAGTCTAAAATTTATTTAAATTATTTATTTCATTAATCTGGTTTGATAATTTTGTCTACCACATACCTTATTCGTTATGTCAGATAGAAATCATGTAAAAGTCAAAGTCAAATCACTTATTTCCAATAAACACATAAAAGGCAATTTTGAACGTAAAAATTTACAAAAAAATAGGATTGATTCTATAGTCCACCTTCCAAAAGGTAGTTTCGTATGGAGAAAAATGGGCAAGAAACTTCACGAGACATACTTTCTGCGATTTCCTCACTACACTAGTCTCAAGTCACTAAAACCTTTATCCTGACCCTCAAAATTCAAGAATATTATCAAAGTAGAGCCATCACGCACCATAGACCCCACACACTGGAGCCATGCCCTTCTATCCATCATCCAATTAGCCACGTGATCAATCATCGTGCCGATCACTCCCTGGGACCCGATGATTTTTCCCACTCTTTTGTACAACCTCCCGGGACTTGTTAATCACTCGTGTGAAGGATGCGTGCTGTAAAACCTTGATAGATTATTATTTTTATGTATTTCGGGGTTGGAGGTTGTTATTTGTGGGTTTAAAATGTGGGAGTTTGAGTTTGGGATTGAATTGTGGGATATGTAACCGGTTTTTCAAATATGTATAGAAAAGCAATGTTGTCGTATTATGTTAGTTGAATCATTATGATTATTAAAAGTAGCCTCAGTCTCCCCCAGACATTTTGGATTCATTATATTATGAAGATTGCAATAACCATTTCAAACAAAGAAATTAGCTTCCCTAATACAGTGAAACAGACTCTGTTAAACGGGCACTTCTTCAATCACGATAATAAGAAACTCAACAAAACGGCACGTTATAAAAAGATGAACAATAATTCTTTTTTATTACGCGCCAAAGTGGGAATCTCATTGTCGGCGAGGAAATAAATAATATCAGGAAGGAAAAGAAAAAGGAAATAACACAACATAAAATATTAAGATTCACCCTGGATTGGCATCATTCTGTGGTCGGCGCGGATTCCTTGTAGGGGCGGCGATACCTACGTCTTTGAATGTTAATGCTATTTGCATATCCGAAGTCATGAAATAAATCAGCCGAGACGGACAGCGGGGACGGCTATTCATTATGCTCCTCTTTGTCTATGCGACTGCCAATTAATAAAAAAAAAAACTTTATTATTGTTACTTTGGTTCACCCTCATCTAAATTCAATTCATTCAAAATCACGTAATGCACTACCAACTCAGGATCTCTTTCAAATCTCCGAAATAAACTTTAAATCACAATATCCATTTGTGAAGCCGTGTGTGACGTGTGTGTCGCGAGGTGAGCCCTTGTGCGGATAATGTCAGGATCCTCCGTCAAATTGCGCTGTATTGTAAGTCAAACGCGAGAAAAACGGAGAAAGTGTTAGGGCAGCATTTACATAAGTTGAGACAGAGGGTCTCGTGAAATACATATGAAAATATTCAGGGCCTAGGTGATGAGAGCCCTCCGGCGACTCTATGCATAGCCTTTATGATGGGGAAAATATTTACAGCCGGCGCGAAAACGCAATATTTATGGAGCAACTGAAAATAACGCGCGCGCGAGGGAAATCTGCGATGATGCGGTTTATTGTTTTACATTTGATGGCTAATAAATTGTGAATTATAGCATCAAATTTTCTACTGTAGCTTTTAGTCAGATTTAATATTGTTGTTTTTATATAAAAGTATGGCAGACACATTGCAAGTCACGCGTTTAGTAGAACACGTGGCGGTAGTTCGCCGCGTGGTTTTGTTTACAAGTCGGCTGTAAGGCTATCGATTGCGGGCGGGAAAGTTTTTATGAATTAACCGTCAAACAAGTAAAGAAGAACAATGAAAAAACAAACTCTTCAAACAAAAATCGATGACAATCTGGGCCAAAAACTTCGGTGGAACTTCGCTGGCAAAAAGATTTATATACTTATAAAAAAGTGAACGGGAAAAGAAGTTTTGGAAAAACTTTAAATTGCGACCTTGAACCGGTTGAACTCTGTTTCTGATTACTATTAGTGAGCTGAAGGAAGTTTTTAATGGTAAGGGGTTGATGTGCGGCGGACAGTTCGCGTCATTAAGTTGGGGCTAAACTTGCTGTACTCGTACTTGATGGGGATATTTCGCTTTTGATTAGGGGGCTATCCCCTGATTTTGTTTAATATCTGGTACACGTTTTGTATTAGTGAGTAGAGTGCGATGAACCAGGGATCGATCGCGGATGGGTAGCGCGCCCAGCCGCGGTCGGCGTCAAACTTTTGGGTCGGTTTTAATGAAACAATTCCCCAACTTTAGTGAATTTGGGTCATTGTGTACAACACTTACGCGTAACACTCGTGAGGCACGGATTTCATTTGATTGCTTTCAGATATTAGCGGAGATAGAAGTAAACACTGTGAATACTAAGTGGAGGTCCCTATCTGTTGGCGCTTGCTTTGTTCCACTTGGAGATTACAATGTTAATTTTAAAATGTGACATGTTATTCTGGTTTGAAGGTAAGTACTTCACTGTTATAGATACAGCTTTACGCCAAACGACTTACGGTGTCTTACGGTTTTGTCAAATAAAAATCTAAATTATACAGTTAACAGAACTGCACTATTGTCTACCAAAATAAATTCGGAATATTACCCTCTTCAGTGCTCCAAAAAAAGATTCTTGTAAAATAAAAATATACAATGAACATTTCCATCTAAAAGGCGTCTAAACGGCTCAGCCTCGTCAATTGCAACATCGTTTTCTTTATTAACTGTTAAATAGAACCGGGTGTTTATGTAAATTGTTATTACTTTTTTAAGAAAATCCTCGTTTGACACGTAGGCCCTCGTTATTAAGGCCTGCTTGGGACACAATGGGATTTTGAAGGTAAATAAGTCTTTAAAAGAGGAATAAGTAAATTAGAAGCGACAAGATAGGAATCTCCCCTATTTTTTTTTTCCGAACGTTAGGGCGAGAAAAAAGGCGATCGCCTTAGAGTAAGTACCTTCAGGTTGGGTAAGTATGGAGACATGTTTTTTAGATAATTTAACATTTGAAGAAGAACAAACAAAGCTGGTCTTGGACTCTTGGTACGTTAATTTTATTATTTTTTTAATTTTCGGAGTAACCCTATTCATCATCTCTTTTTTGTAGGTAGGTAGGTAGGTGCCAGCAGCCAAAATGCATATCAAACTTTCAATCACAATCTGAATAATTTTGAAGGATATTACTTTTCCATTGCTTCAAATGTTCCAAAAATTTGTCTGCTCGATAACGTAAATAACCCAATGAATATTGTTGAACTGTCAAAATGACAGCCATTGCTACTTTAGTGTGTTACATAATTGCCCCACAAGTTTGAGCGACCTCCTCTAGGAATTAGAAAACCATTTACAATGCATTCCTGAGTAGATTGAATAAACCTAGTGCCACAACATATTTTACTTAAACACGTAGACGTAATATTTCATTCCAAAGCTTGTTTCGAGTATAAAATCCGAGATTTATTAGTTTCTAAACTTGAAAGTCATAAAATCTACGTAAAATAAGATGTTCATTTAAAGCTTATTTCTCTGGAACTAAATACTACCCCTATTCAAGATCAATGACAGCTAATAAAACAATATAAAATATTGAAATTATGCTAATCAAATCCTTAGCTCAAAGGAAATATTTGACAAGGTTGTTAATAAAGGAAAGTCTTTGCTTGAGTTTGGTAATGGCGCCCGCGGATACGTACTAGGAATCAAGTAACTACCACACAATAAGCTTATAACCTTGTATAATACTCTTGTTTTGCTGTGTCTCTATTCGTCTCCGATTATTTTAAGAAGTACCAAAAAAAAAATCTCCAAAATCCGCTTCCGCCCTATGCCTCTAAAAAAATCTCTTTAAGGGTGAGTGCGGCGACACTCGGCCGGTATCATAACAGCTGCTTCTAGCGATACCTACTTATTAAGCCATCGACCGGCCGGCTAGAGGCACCTCTACCTTGTACTCTGCCATTACACCCGCTCATGTTTTTAAATTATAATCTCAAGATGGATCACGGAGCCATTTTGGAAGCCAATTATGTTGTGTTTACACAGTGATATACTGTAAATAGGGCTTTAAAGAATATTGTTGTTTTGGTTGATAGTATTTAGAGCAATACATATTTTGTGAAAAAAAATACATATTTGGGAAATTGACATTTGTTTAATTGAGAGTCAACGTCTAACAAAATGAGACGTTTTCCAAGAAATTCCTTATTATTTTACTACTTTAACGTACTCTAGGAAAGGCCACTATAAATTTCTTTTAAAATATTATGTATGGAATGCATTTACAGACACATAGATATATCATTTATTTAGTGTACACAAAGGTATGGTCAGGTCAAGCAGCTTACTCCTTGAGTTATCGTTCTCTGCACATCCTGCCTCAGTCACCTACTATTCTTCTTCTGGTTATTCTTTTCCTTATAAGATATATTACTGACAAAATTGACTATATTGTTGTCCGAAATTAATGAATAAATTAAATTAATTAAATAGCACAACACTCAAAGGCACAATTAAATGATAACAAATTACATGAATATAAAACAAGGTGACAATATAAAAAATAACACATATTTTGAACGCACTATTGACAGTAACTTTAGCAAATAATGCACTGCAAAGAAATATGTAATTATCATAGGCACATACGAAGGGCAATTCGCTAACAACAGTTCATCAAAAGGTCAGAACGGTTTCCTAAACGATGCCCTGATTACGTATGAGTCGTAGTGGGGTTCCGATTAGCTTCGTTTGCCCAAGGGCTGTCTGGTTGTGGCAGCTGTCAAAATATTCTCATTTTAAATTAATTTCTATAGCTTAAAATATTAAGGTTGTCTGTGTAGAAAAATGTACATGTTGTTAGTATGTTCAGGAAGTATTTAAAGTAAAAGACATGCCGAGTGTGTGGTTTTGTGTGATTTAATTTCTAGAAAACTAGGAGATAACTCGCATCCAAAATAAAAGCTGTCGTTAAACGTTAAAGTACTTATGTCAACTGTAAACTAGATTAACGAGCTATCTAAATCTGAATATTCATTAAAAATAAAATAAAAATTAAGAGACAATGTTTGAACCTTATATTATGTGTCACTAAGTAATATTTTAATTCCCAAATGAACACCATAAAATAAACACTGCAAACCCAATAAAATTATTCTTATGTGAAAGATAAGCATTCTTTGCCATTAAAGGTAATTTACAAATGACTTCCCTCCTTTTACGGTGCCCTGAAGACTGTAACAGAGTTCAGTAAAGTCTGAAAATGATCTTACAAAGTGTAGGCCGCCATCGCTCCCTGAAGTCGCCCGGAGGCTTCGAGGCGTGCTGTGGCGATAGAGAGTTTAAGAGTTATGCAAATGTTATGGACAACAAAAAAGTTAATGTCAATGATAAGTGCGGGCCCAGGGGGACGATCACGCGCACTCCGACCTTTTTTCTTGACGCTACTCATTGGACGGGGACTTTCTTATTGGCGCAGCTATTGTATAACCCTCTTTAATTTATTTTGTTATTTTGCAAGTCGTTTGCAGTGTGTATCAAATTTTATTTCTAGTATAAAAATAAAGTAAACAAGGAACAAAAGGATATTCAAATAAGACATGTTTTTCTTTGAAAATGGGTCTTCACTGAAGTCATTAAGAAGTAAGTTAAGTTCAGTTCATTTTGCAAGGGAAAAACAGGATAGAACGTAAATAAGGAAAAGACGCGAAACTAGATGTATTAGAACTAAAAGGCTGCAAACAATTTGTAAACAGAGCCTTGAAAAGGCTGTTGGTTATGTTTGTATTTTTTTTTTGTTTTTTTTTCCCCTTATTCACTTTCAACAACCCTTAATAGATATCAAATAAATTCCCACACAAATTGTAAAAATCTAACCCCACTGGCTTTCAATCACCGAATCTCATTTAGCCGAATTCCCGTCACCATTTGCATCCGATTGTCCTCAAGAGAGTCGCGAGTGTCTGTAAAAAGTCCTTAACTGGAGTACGTCGAATTAGGAGCAGGTTCCCGAAGGGGCCCGGGATCCCATTAAGAGTAGCCGAGTAATGCAGGTGTCTAGCTGAGGTTTTAGTGGTAAAAGTCAACGAACTAAGCGGACTTAGTTGCGACTGTTCTTAAAGTATGTGGGAAAGACGTCTGTTTGCTAGTTTGAAAGTAGTTTCGTTCATAATTCGAGTATGCAGAGTGGACGAAAGGTTCGTTTTAAGTTGAATAGTGAATGCAAATTTTCTTTAGTAGTTCTATTCGAAGAAATATTTGATTTTTACAAAATATATTAATTGGTTTTCGAAATAATTTTAGAACAGTTTTTTATAATCGCAACAAATAAGTTATCAACATAGAATTTGGTCTTTTTCGTAATGTTTTGTGTCTTTTGAGTCAAAAAGAAAAATAAACACATTTAAAAAAAAGAAAATTCCATATCCATCACATATCAACACAAGCAAGCCCAATCGACCCAGCATCTCATACCTAATCTTAAGTAGCGTGCCGTAGGTGAAGTTTTACATGCAAATGAATTAATTCTTCGCGTCAGAGTGTTCCCGGTGCATCGTAGGCGATGCCTCGTTGCATTTATAATGTGAGTTCATTACCTCGCCAAGCCTCGACTAGTCTACGAGCTCCCAGTAATGGGTTCGGAAGAACGTTCGCTTCAATTATGAGTGGGATATTAAATCGGTAGCTATCTATCGGTACATGTGTTGGTGCATTCGTTCGGGAAGATGTAACATGTGTGGTTTTATTTTAGCGAAATTAAGTTTCATACTCCTCGTTGGAAAATTCAGGAATTTGTGCACGGGAATTAGTACTGGAACAGCTTGTTGTGTTGTCTAACAGAAGTTAAACTTTATACAATTGTTAATTTTCAGTGTAAAACCGTTAGCAAAGTCTCGCAAAGTAAAACAAATTGAAATATTTACACCTCAAACTCAAAGCATTGTAAATTAAAATTTAAAAGAAAAAATCTTAAGCAGGGCTTGTTAAAAGAAAAAAAAGACAGTGCTTTTAAAATTTCACGAAGCATTCGCCCGGTTTAACATATTTTCCTTGAGGCATTGCGGGCTCGTGTGCATTTTTAATTTTTATATCCACTCAGCCGTGGATGACGCGCTGAATTTTTACTGAAGCAGGTCTTTCGGTCTTATTAGCAGGGGCGGGTTAATTGTACTACAAGCTTAACTAACAATGTCGCTGGCGGTGTTTTTGTGTAAGAATGTATAAATTTTAAGAGGTGCTTAATATTTTTTGGCTTTTAGGGTTGTCTGTTGTTTAGAAATAGTTTGGTCTTTTCATGCGTTAGTGAACACGTAGGTAGCATGTAGCATGTGTAGCACACTATTGAATATTTCATGCGAAAACATTATATCAATACAAGAATAAATCACAGTACTGATTCATAGACACATACAAAAGCAATGCGGTACCAAATTTGATCTACATTCCGAAAGCATTCACGACATTTAAAACCGCCACTAAAGTCCCAACTGTACCAAAAACTTGGCTTCAAATAAAATCCTCTGTCATATGTAATAAAACAGACAGGCGATGTTTATCGCGTTTAGGTGCAATGATTTAGCGGGACAGCCCTATTTTACGGGTACCTCGGGCTCAAATTGAATTGATATGTTTCTGCTAACGGTGGCGCGCGTTTTTCTCCACATATCGCTTATGATGCGCGCCAAAGTGGCTGGAAAAATGGTGTATGGTTAGGAAAAAGATAAAAATATGCTCTGTTTTTTTTTGGGGTGTTGTTGTTGGGGGTTCATTTCAAAAGAAAAAATAAAGAAAAAGGTCGTTATCTTGAGGAGTGGAAGAAATGGGGGAAAACCTTTTCCTAGATGTGAAGCAGAACAGTCTAGCAAAAAATAATAAAATCAAAATAAATTAAAAGGTTTTTTTTCCAAAATGTTGCTGCAATAAAATATTCAAAAAATCAATCTAAATGGAAATAGATAATTTAGATGGAAACTTTAGCGTGACATCTATATTTAATGCTCAATAACAATCAGAACTTTCACAATTTCCCAAAATACCCCTTTCATTATAAACCAAACACTTTATTCTGCACACCGTACGTGATATGAAGTGTGAGATAGGGGTGTAGTAAAGAGTGCAAACGACCGAGCCGCGGTGTCAGTCGCTCCAATGCACGCTAAGAACATCGCCAATTTTACATATTTTACACCCGACAAGCATTGGATTGCGAACACATACATCATTCTGATTTATCGACATTGATTTCAATACGAGTTATGATTGTGAGTTTGTGACTAGTTTTATCTGATTGGCTAGGATTGTTCCCTTTTGGAAACTGTAATTTTTTATAGCAGTTCCCGTTATAAAAAAATAAAAAGACAATTTTTTAAATCAGCTTTATCTTTTGTTTTTCATCAGTGGACCGTCTCTTATCTTAATCTCGCCTGCTGGAATCCTGGTGGATGAGATCTGTAATGGAATGATCGTAGTAGGCTGATGCTTGCTCCCTCTCTAAACTAACTCTTTTATCGTGTGCAGTTCAAACTCAAGAAGAGCCATAAGTAGCTCTTTTCAATTCCGTCACTAAACAGGCTATCAACAATCCAGGACGATCGTTACTGCATTCAATCTCAAAACACTTTAACCATCCAGCGATAAACCAAAGCACACAAAACTTGCTCACTTTGAAAAATGTACCAGTAAACCTCAGTAAACTATGTCCCCTGTAGCGAGCGTATCAAGTGAACTACCGCACCTTGGGCCGACTGTATCAAAATGATAAAAATGTTGAGTTCCAATAACCATTCATCCATCAAGTGTCAAGATATAATCTCTGGGCGGTGGTGCGAGAGACCTGCTTAGCCCTCTCCGACAGAATTCGCCGAATATAAAAATGCCCGAAAGATTTACAGGTTTCGCTGAGATATCGCTTACAGATTTCGCTTGCATTGTGGCGGGGAAACGGTATATTAACTCAAAGTAAGGAAATCTTTTTAGAAAAATATATAGTCGTTTTGCTGAAAAGGAAGTATGTATAGAGTTTCTTGGAATGTGGCAGAAATTAATTTATGCCAAAGTATGGTTTTCGTAAAATTGAGTTCTTATGCAAATAAAAAAAATATCCATCTCTAAGGCTAATTCATTTCGCAATATATTATAAACTGAGCAATTCACGAAGTATACAAATATGTGCTTTCTACTACAAAATAAAAATTAAATCCTTTTTATAAGATATCATAGTTTCAAGGAGCAATAAAACATACAGATATGCGTTTATCTACCCCCAAACTTTTGAGTACACTCGTTCCAAGATATCATTTCTACAAACTCGGGGCAGTAAGAAATCTGTTTGTATCTGGCATTCCGGGCCAGCGAGCGATTTAAATCTCTTAAGCTCAGTGCGACCGGCCGCGGGCACCACTCCACCACTCACAAATCTTTCATAATCTCGCAAGATCCTACGAGGGGCGTTTTTCATAGTGTACTTACAGCTTTAAAGATCGAGGGCGAAAAACTATTCCGAAAAAGGTCACTTACATTTTGTTCTCCATTTTACATTTTAAGCAATCGGCTTTCACATGATTCCGTTGTTGTTTAATTTTATTTTCCCGTATCGTGTCGTATATTTATATTTCACGATGTGGGGTCGTACAGGTACCGGTATTCATAAGCAAATACAAGGCGAGGGACCCCATAATTTTCGGTTTGCATTTTTCCATCGCGACCGCGAACTCGATTTTCACTCCCAAGGGCGAACGGACGGTCGGCCTCAAAAATATTAATGAAAATTTTTACATAAATTTATTTGACTGAGGGGCCCACGCGTCGTTCCGAGAGCCGATGGGGTCCGCTCCTGTTTTTTATTTATTAATTTAATGGTATTTTCGGTCTAATTACCTGACTGAGGTATAATTCATTGGGTTTGTATAACGAATATTTGTAGATGCCCGTGTGTGGATAATTTATATATTGAAATAAAAATTGTGCAATTTTTTTCAGGCTGCATATATGATATGTTTATTTATGGATGACTTTTTCAAATTCCATGCTATATTCATTTATAATGTTCTGATTAAGTAGTTAAAAAAATACGAGAAATTGCCCGAATTGTACTGGTCCTTTGAACCGCATTTTATATCACAATGTAGTACCAATCCATATGAGTAAATATTGGCACTTACGTCATGGGTATACTCATATAAACGTATTACTACTTCAGCACCGGCTTATTGAGTTTACTATAAAAAGCAAAGCATTCTTGGCTTTAACCCTTCACCGGCGGCATCAAAAGAACAAACGCAATATATCGGGGGTTCGGCTTAATTTGCCCGCTACCTAACTTTAATGCGAGTAGCCCGCCCGAATGCTCCAAATTACTCCGCGATATTTTTAATGTGCGGAATGCACCCGTTTTAGGTTACGCTTACGATATTAACTGGATTGTTCGGCGGAGCAAGGGTTAAGGAGCTCGATTTTCATCGAATAGTGAAATAATTTTGATTGGGTACATTTTCGGGATTTTTTACAAAACTTCCACCATTTTTTCGTCTCGTTTAATTAAACCTGATTGGATGTTTCCAAGACTGAAATCAGTGCACTGATTTTAATTAAATTTCACCACTTTTTATGGTGCAAACAAGCAGGGGTCCGTGGATTCCTAATTCGCCGCGTTGTGCTAAGACAAGACATTTTTTCTCCAAATGAATTTCCCATCTTAGGGGACATTGGCTTCTTGCCGTGTTTACAAAACTCCCGAGTCCCACTTTGTTGTTTAATGAAATTATCGGTTTACCGAGTAAATGAACAAAGCCAGATTTCGCTTTCGGTCGGTCAAAAAAGGGAGGGAGGCTTGTTTTTGTTTTGCTCAGTAGTACGAATGGACTCCTTTGTGGTATTCCTTGGCGCGCCGCTGTACTTAATCAATTATGATCGATTCGTTAATTTGAGATGCAAAGGGGATTAATGTAGATTTAAAATGGCTGCCTCAGAATATTTTTGATTACAACATTTTGAATTTGTGTTGTAATTGCTTGTAGCTTGAAGCATTTTGTTCATTCACGTGTTATGCAGCGCTACTTCGTTTAAATCAAGTTAGTATTAGCATATGTTTAGTTCAGAATTCCTCCAAAACTGTTGTGAGAAATAAGTATACATTTAGTAGAACACATCAATAGAACATACTTAAACATCCGATGCGAAGTCTGTATTCAAAATTGACCGTCTTGGATCATTAATGTTGGTAAAAGGAGTAATTTTTGTTTTGGTGTTCCAATTTTTATAAAATGAGAGTAATGAAAACGAATGACACTTAGCGGTATTGCTAGGTGAATATACGAAATGTTATCTACTAATTAAAGTAACAAAATAGAGGCAAGAAAAATCTTTTAAAATCTAATATAGTTTACAAAGGCGTACCTATTTGTGCTTGCCTTTCCCTAACCGCCGTCTAAATAAACCGACGTTCACACGTGTCCACTAACTAACGCCCGCCCAACTAATAGGTGCAATTAGAGACGGCAATGAAAAGAATATGGCGACCCTCGTGACAGTAATGGCCGCTCCACTTAATTATATAAAGTGCTTAAGTAAATGATAGCTAATTCAGAAGCGTGCTCGACGTCCCGTAAACAAGAGGTGTGACTTTCCACCATTGTCGGCCATGACGGCGATCTGTCACTTCCACTTCCGCTGAGGTCCTTCCCGTAATTCTTTCTTTCATTGTTGCCCTTTCTTGAAAAGAATACTTTCTCTTTTTTCCATCCGGTGCGTGCAATTGTCACGGTTCCCGTAGTGTTTGTTGTGAGCGTTGATTAAATACCGCTGTCAAATTTTGTTAATTTTTCCTTCCTGCGAAGTTTGGAGTTTTCTCCAAAGTATATCTTTATTTCTTAAAAAAATACGTTGCCCCAGTTTATAAAGGGACACTTAAAATATAAGCTCTTCTTATTAATATTACAAATGATTGTGATGTGCTGTCAAATATTTTGATTCTAAATTATTTTTTTCATCCGTGTCGTCGGCGTGTCGGTGGAAAATTTACATTTAAATAGAACATCTGCGGGTAGGTCGACCCTCTCAAGGCTTCCTCGTCGATTTTCTTACCCGCTAATTTGTAAATCGCTTTGTAATATAGAAAAATTAAAATGCTGATGTCATATTTTACTCGCTATTTATATGCTAATATTGGCGTTTTGCAATCGTCGAAGGGACCGACTTTTCATTAAAATATCAATGGGTAATCGGCGAAGGGATTATTTAAGACAGCTAAATCAAATTTAGAATATGTGTGTAGAATATTAAACCACTAATGCATCCGGGACATTCGGAAAAGTTTCTCGGAATGTGTAATGCCAGTCATTAGAATTCTAAATCTTATTCAGAGTAATTGTGATGAGGTTTAATCTTGACGCTTATCCCATCTCTCAAGGCGTAACATCGCTGCAATTATTTGTAAGACGGAAGGGTTGGGACGGGAGTAATGCCGCAATATTCGTAAATTAAGCACTTTCGTCGGCGTCGGGCTCAGTAAATATTATTTTTTTATGTTAATAACTACGCGATTGCGTTAATAAAGCCTTACATCTCGTAATTAGCCACCATTGTCTGCGGAGGCGGTGGAGCGAGAGACGAGGCATGAATTGAAATAATTCGAGTGAAAGGCTTGCCCATCGCTGTGCCTGTCACAGTTTGTACGTGCCTTGTGTTGCCTTCATCTTTTGAGGGTCACTAGATTAGGAGTTTTAATTTAGTAGCCTTTTGACGTTGATTAAATGCGTATAATATTATAAGATCTTGTCAACGCATAAAGAAATATTTTAGAGGACCAGTGTTCACTTCACACATTAAATAAGTTATGTAAGCTGCGCATGGACATTAAAAAATATCACTTGGCTCGATTTTTCTGTAATTTAAACAAAATATTTATTTTAAAATTGGTTTACTCATCTATAGACTAATCAGTTCCGCTCAGCAGTGTTGCCATCTTCGTCTCTGCAACACTGGCTCCATTAATTAATAAATTAAACAAGGCTGTTCTTAATTCCTGAGCCGAAGCCGCTACCAAAATATTTGCCATGTATAAATTCACGCGGGCGATCATGAAGAACCCTTCATCGCCCGGCCTCCTTTATAGCTCTATTTGTGTATTTTAATTACTGTCATTATATGCTAATGACTACCATCCCTTTTTCTTATCCTCCCAAATGGGTTATTGCAGTCTTATATCTGTATAGCGCAGTTTTGTCGAGTAATTTTGAAGATTTAAATAATAATAATGACTTAACTCCGTCTAGGAAGGATTATTCATTTTTTTCAACGGCCCTATATTTTGATTAATTGTTCTCTTGCTGCTAGGAGATTCTGTTGGTAATTTGTTTTGTGTTATTAACTTGACGAGGCAGTCATTTGGGTAGACGGTGAATTTGACTATTTCAGTTATGAGAAGGGATTATTAGTCATTCTTTATTGAAACGTTGGTAGTTCACTGTGTCCTGTTATAATTGAATCAGATTTAAGCTGCACTTGTAAAAAATAAACAATAAAAGAAATTATGAATGATACATTCCACTGACAGAGGTTAATTCAAAACAAAAGCAGTGCGCTAACGAAACAGCTGTCTTATTTGACGTGTGCGGTACAGAATTAGTACGTCAACGTTCATATAAATAGTAATTGTTCCGGACGTCAACTAAAACAAATCGGTCTTTTATACCCTGACAGCTGGAAAAAAGCCTTGTGTACCATTTGTAGCGGTGTGAAATAGTGTAGCTCATCAATTATTCGCTAACTTGCTGCTCCGTTCGGCGAAACGTCGTTTGAAACTTGATTTGGATTTTTATTTGGAATGGCTCTAATTGGGGGAATGGACAGCTGTTTTGTTAGTGAATGTGTCTGTTAATATTAGCAATGTTTTTCTTTTTTATGCTGCTGTAAAAGAACATGCAGAGGGGCATGAGAGGCTTGTGGCTAACTAATAACAGCCTTACGGGTCGATCGATCAGGGTAAGCTACGCTTGCCGCGGTTGGTCCGTGGATGGGTGACCATCTTCACATACCAAGACCCCTCCGTGCCTTGGAAAGCACGTTAAGCCATGCCATTGGTCCCGACTGTCATTCGTGGATCTTTGACAGTCGTTACGAGTCGTCAGTAGCCCGAAAGTCTGACAACCAGTCTTACCAAGGGGTATCATATTACCCTGTAACTGGGTTGTGGAGGTCAGATAGGCAGTCGCTCCATGTAAAATACTGGTATTCAGCTGCATCCGGATAGACTGGAAGCCGACCCCAACATAGTTGGGATAAGGCTAGGCAGATGATGATGATGTAAAAGAACATGCAGTCATCGTGCTGACGTTCAGAGCTACTGTTTTTTTGTCTATCAGACAGTCAACATTTTAAACGTTCGTTTTATAATAATAATAATAATAATATTCCACAACTTTCACACAACGCCATCTAGTCCCAAACTAAGCAGAGCTTGTGCTATGGGTACTAGATAACTGATAAACATACATATATATTTCTATATACATACATATTATAGATAAATTACACCCAGACACAGAACAAATGATCGTGCTCATCACACCAACATTTGTCCTGAGTGGGAATCGAACCCACGACCTTGCGTATAGCAGTCAGGGCCACTGACCACTAGACTAACAGGCCTGTCAAAAGGCGGTGTTTTTATTTCAGCATGGCAGAGACATGGACGCCCAATCTGTTACCATGGATTCAGTCAGTACATGAATCCGAGCCTGCGTTGAAATTTACCGTCAGTTATTAAAAAAAAAAATTGTTCCATATATATACAACATGAGTTTTTTTACCGTCTCCAAATTTTTACAGGCTGTTCTACCCATGAATATCAACAACTTTCACTATGGAACCAACTCTTATATCACGAAAAAAAAATCTGCTGTTTCATACATTTTGGTCAAGAACTTTTGTATTAAACAGCTCATTTTGTTTTCGTGATTTCAGAGTTGGTCCCATAGTGAAAGTTGTTCATGTTCATGAGTAGAACTCAAAAAGCGTTTTCTTTCTTTAAGCCTGGTAGATAATAATAAATCAGTTCAAGTACTATGTGTTAGTATTTTAAATTATTTTGTCTATTTATTTTTTCTTATGTACCTACTAATAAATTAGAGTTTGCATTTTAGTTTTAAGTTAATATAGTCGATAATATAAAGCGTGCTTTGGTGGCCTCAAGGAGTGCACTAGACTAAAACTTAACACTTCAATAAATAGTGTTTTTTTTTTCTAATAATCTCTTATTGGAAATAATAATAATAATATAATATAATATTCCACAACTTTCACACAACGCCATCTAGTCCCAAACTAAGCAGAGCTTGTGCTATGGGTACTAGACAACTGATAAACATACATATATATTTCTAAATACATACATATTATAGATAAATTACACCCAGACACAGAACAAATGATCGTGCTCATCACACAAACATTTGTCCTGGGTGGGAATCGAACCCACGACCTTGTGTATAGCAGTCAGGGCCACTGACCACTAGACTAACAGGCCTGTCAAATAATCTTTTGCTAGAGGTCCTCAATAAATAAACATATCTACATTGATACAAACAACGTCTTTAAGACTTACAAACACTCAGTAAAACCCACACATACCCAAGTACATATACGTCGCTACGACGTAACATTTAGCATTATCGTGAGAAAACACACCCCACAAAAGAGTGGTAAAGATGCAAATCTCGAGACCTCACGTCTTAACGACGCATCTTCCCCGTACGTTGAAATCTCGAATCTCGGAATTCTTTTACATAATCGTGTGTTGAAAATAACAGCTTTCTAGGGGCGTTTGATAAACTCTAGTTAGGTATGCGAACGTCGCATACGCAATAATACCAAGTATTTAGCATAATCCGCTGATTTAACCCCGTGTAAGAAATAAAGATTACGTATATTAGGTTTTATGGCTGCGGTACGTCTTGGCCTTAATTTATAGACTTAAGGAACATCTTCAAAGGGCGATAAACTTTGGCGATATATCAAAATAATTGTGATACATTTTTATGGTCTGATTTTCATTCCTGGCGCTGGATATTAGCATTTATTCTATATGAACGGATAAGATTTAAGAGAACTAGATATTTTTTAATCTCGCATAGGCCCCGAGAATCAAAATACAACTTCATGATTTTTTTTTTTTTACCTTGCTGTAGTTAATTGATGACTAAAATAGTAAGTTTAAGATTTCTAAATGTTAATGTTTTACCTCGTACCTATTACTAAAATTACCATAAAAAAAATGCTTTACACCCCCTGGAGCGGTGGTGAGAGCATCTTTAGAGTTTTTACCGACATTTTACCGTCGCGAAGACATCGCCTGTCCATATTTACCGCATCGTTCCTTTTTACGGAGTCTCATCCCGCCGTGTTTACGACCACGTCACGGTTTATTGTTATGTCACGGAAAAGGGGTTAATGTCACATTTTTGTATCGCTACAGGTGCACAAACCACCCCACTTATACCTTATACCCCACTAACGTCAACAAATAAATTATCCACGATCACAAAAACATCCCTAATACGAAATCGATGCAACAAATGACAAATGAATTATGGAAGAGCATAATCTTAATATTTTCTCAAAAAGCAGGAGCTTGGCTCACTCACATATTTATTGCCATTGAAAATCCAGTTTCTGGGAATTTATTCGTGTGTGCGGGCGGGAAGCATGTTTCCTTGTCGCATTAGGCATAAGTAGTGCTCTCTCCACACCCTATTAACTGTGATATATGCGACAATTCTTTTCGCAAATCCTCGAAACAGAAGGGAAGGCGCGTCATATCGCGCGCTCCACTTACCATCGACGACCGTGTGTGACGCGCTAATTCCGCGCTGATAAATGATTTCACCGGGAATTCGGAATTGGAAATTTTCTGGTGATTCGTCACCGCATTTGGGAGGATAAGACATGCACGTGTAACCGTACCGATCATTTGTGTTGAATTATCGCCATCAGCTTGTTTGTCAGAAAGTCAGCTGATGTTTCCTGTTGTTTTCCTTCAAAATAATTTCAGTCCTTCGAGTCTCATTTTCAAATAAAACTGTTAATGTCAACTTTTAGTAGCTTTTAAAAGTGTATTTAAGTAGTTCCACTTCAACTAGCTAACTAAGTTATATTGCAACAGTAGGATAAACCGTAAATTCTTTCCCCAAACGATATAAGAAAAACCTTTATCCAATCCAGACTAATAAGAACCGAACACGCGTCCCAAACGCGATTCACGTGTACAGACAAAAGCCGCGATGTTCCCCTCCGAAGCGCCGTGTGTGATGTATGCAAAAAGAGAATTGAATAAGGTGATTTCGTTCCGCGGGGTCGCTGAGGGAAAAGAATCTACGGTAATGGCGAATACAATAAATTTTCATAAACAAATTGCGTTTTGATGGTGGCATATCGGCGCGTGTGCCAACTCCCAATAAGGATTGATAGGGAAACAATGTGGGTGCACACTGATTGAATGTCAATTTGCGGAGGCTGCGGACGACGGAATAATTTCATGTAATGGTGTACACGTCGCCTTAACGATGTGTCGAGTAACATGTGCGGAATGGATTTTGTCTTGTGTCAACTTCAATGGGAGTTGCAGCGATTTATTTTGTTAGGGGGATATTGGATACGCTAAGAAAATTATACCTATTCAAACGGTTTCTTTAAATTGCCTAAGATGCTGCTTTACTGAATGATAATACTGATAAATGCGTGCGCTAAGTATAGTGTCCCATGCACGTCATAAAATATCAAGGTCTATTTTTGATTAAAGACGAATGTGACAGTTTCAATCTTAATGAAGTTTCAGTTTTATAGGCTTTTTTATAAAAAGTGGTATAAAAATACGAGGTCAGAATTCCATTAAAACATTTTCCCAAAAAAATTAAATAAAACATCCACATTAAAACTTTTTTGGTGTCAAAAACCGAAAATGCGGCACCAACGACACCGACTTCCAAAATTAAAGTTATTTATCACTTTGTAGTGTTTTTTGGAAGTCACTTGTTTTTTTTTTATAAAAAAGTTTTTATTTTTAACTTTTTAGTTATACCTACCCCAAATAAATTCATATAACACTACTTGCTATGTAAACATCACTGACAGGAAGCTTCATCTGCGTTTATAGGGTACAGACGTGATGTTATGCTATGCGATTTCGTAAACAATGCATACATATTATTATGCGTTAGCAGCAATCGCGGTTGTTTTACTGGTATTTATTGAAGAGTTTAGTTGTCTGTCTCCGAAACTCATCACCAGATCTTTACGAAATTTAAATGGGACCATTTCGGAATAAACCTCTATCGAACAAAAAAAAAAAAAATTTTGCAAATCTATCCATATATGACGGAGTTATGCTCGAACATACATAACAAATAAAAAAAACATATATAAACATCCGAATTGATAACCTCCTCCTTTTTGAAGTCGGTTAAAAAGTGGAGAATTTCGTAGGCAATTTAAAAGTGTACGGTGTGCTAATTTGTAAGTTGAACAAGCACACCTGCTCTGGATGTACCGACATTTACGAACGTAAATCAGGCGTAGCCCTGCGCGATGTGTCATATCCAGAGATCATTACCGAGCCCAAAAGGTAGAAAATATTTATGTATAAATTCATTTTTATTTACGTTAACTGGTCTTATTTGGAAGGTGTTTATGGTTTTCTTTTTTTTTTAGTGATATAATTAATAGAAAATAATTATTTGATTGTATCTTGCAGTCAGAGTCGGGGTTGAAATCTACTTGTATTAGAATTTGGAGTCCACCAAAATATGTCAGTTTTTTTTTTTTGCTAATATTGAAGGAAATTAATTTCAAAGAAGCATACTGCCAAACCGTTGAAATACGAATTGGTGAGTAAAAAGCGGTAACCATAAAACCAGCCGTTGTAAACATTAATTATGAAAAATTTTGGTACCTTCACAAAGACAAACATTTGTACACTGTAGTTTTAATAACTTTTTAAGTTTCATTTCACTAATGAAATATTTTAGCCAGGCTCACTTTAAGTACTAGTTCATTTTCAACACGTGCATAACGCAACACGTACGTTCATAAGACTGTGTTCAATATTTTGATATTTTATTCCCAGTTTATGTTCGCCAACGTTAGAACTTCGTATCTACGTGTAACCTTTGAAGGTTAAGGTGGCAATATAATTCCAATAAAATTGTCTAAATTTATCTACTTACCAGATGCACATGTTTATCTTATTATTTTAATTAATATTTTCCATTGGTTTATTTGAACGTTACTCTAGTTTCAATTTCCATAAATGTACCTACCTACCAAATATGTGATAAACAATAGATAGCACTTATTCCACACGTACATACTCACCTACCCTTGTTTGAATCTTAAACATCGAGCCATTTAACACGTCACCTGTATCTTGGAGCTCAATATGAAAAATGTTCACACGCGCTCGGCAGCGGGTACCCACCGGGGTGCGGGAGGAGCCAAGTGTACCCCAAGGAGTTTTGACTTGCAAAGCAGCCTCGCCGCGATTTTTCACAAGGGCCGTAATGACTGCTTGATGTGTTCGAGCCTCGAGTATGGAGGCAGACAGGATGAAAATACTAAGAGAAAGTTTTGGTCCTTTCGGCATGTTGGTCTTTTAAAACACTGATAGGACCAGTTTTTCAACGTTGGATGATGTATCACAAAAGAACCAGCGGAAATGGAAATTGCACATCTTTGTAGGCAGCATTTCAGTCACATGAGAATAAAAATACGACACATAAATTTCCGCTGTCGCAAAGGAGTAAACGGATTCGCAAATAGAGTAACAAAATGCAAAAGCAGACGTTCTAGGAATCCGCATTTGCGATACATGAACCGAGGCTTCTCATTAAACATTCGAATACCATTTCCTGTCGTGTGAAGGAAACAGGATTGTCACAATCTGTATTGTTTGATATCTCATAACGCGTGTAGCCCTTTGACTCGTCATTTCCATACAGAACGCTAATACAAAACGTCGTTATATAAAGGCGTCTCCACACTTGGCTAGCTCGCAGGCGCGTCACCTTTGATGCGCGTATGATTGCCCGCGCCCGCGACACATTGGATCTATATTGTTGTCTTTTTCAAGTTTCGTAATAAGGGATGAGGGTGTATTAAAGCCTTTTATCCGGCTCGTCACGCCGGCATGGGGTCGGGAAGGGGTTTAAGGTGAGCAAACATTAGCTCTTTTACATTTTTGCAATTTCATCTACGACGCCTCACGGCTGTTTGCAGTAGCTTGAGTTTCAGGAGACTCGAAGGTTTCGGGGCGTTACAACTTTAACTCTTTTCAAAAGGGTTCGAAAGTGAACGAGTTTTTAATGTTTGTTTACAGGCGCGCTTAGCTGTGTCGCTAAAGCGGGTTTGTATAGAGACACATTGAGAAATCCCAAGTGAAGTTAAGCCGAGTATTAACTGCGCTAGGCCCGGGGCCAAGACCTCGCCGCAGACTGCCTGCAAATCTTAGCTGCATTCTCGAACATTCCAGAAGATGTAGCTGGGATTAAACGACGTGGGATATTCAACAATTACACTATATTCAGGCAATTCCCGCAGGTAAGACTGCATATTTTAGGGGTGAGACAATATTAGCTGCAGCGCTCGTGCGGAAAATGAAACTGTTTTTGGTCCTAATTTACAATGCTTGTAATTTGAGCGAACACGTTCCTCGTTCGGAGGTGTACACCGTTTTGTGTAGGTACACTGCGAGCATTTTGAAACGTATTAGCTGAGTTCGCAAATATGCATACGGAACAATACAGAGCGGTGAGCAAATGTTGGCACTACCTCCGTTATGTCTAATATGTTGCACTATCGCATATTTACTAATGCTATTGTGTTCATATTGCTGCTACAAAATAGGTTTGACCAGTTGTTTTTTACCAAGCGGAAAACCAAAAGGGGGTAAACGAAGCCGGTCTAAAACCAAGAAGGTTTTAGTAAGGCAGGGTCCAGCGACGGACACGAGCGACAAGGATGGTTTCATCAAGGTGGAGAAGAAGAAAAGGAAGCCGCAGGATCCAACATGCTGCTGCGTCCAGCAATCCCGACGACGCTGCTGTATGGGACTGCACCACTCAACGAAAGTTGAGGCGATCGTGGAGTGCCTGCGTGTGAAGACCAATTGGACTTTGAGGGTCGAGAAGTTGGACCTGCGTCACAAGACGAACTTCAAGTTGTTCGTGGTACGTGTTCCGATACGTCATCTCGAGTTCAAAGGGTTTGTTTCTTCCTCAAGTTCCTCAAGGAAGAGTTCTGGCCGAAGGGTGTTGTGTATCGCTGGTTTCGTGGCCGGCTACATGACACCAGTCAGCGAAACACGACGCCGACACTTCGTGTGCATTAGTTTTAGTTTGTTATGTTGTATGTATTTATAGTATTTTTAAGTTATATTATTATAGTATTGTATTGTGACAATTTTTTTAAGGATTAGTTTATAAGTGTTCACATGTTTGTAGTAGTATGTATTGTATTTTCTATGGGCCCTAGTTGCCTGAAATAAAGGAATAAATAATAGTATGGCCGTTTTGTAAGTAAGATAACTATAGTATGAAATTATACTCATCGCTTAAGAAGAATGTAAACCCTTACGTAGGCAAAACTTATTTATCTATACTGTTGAGTTCGGAGTCTAAAGAAAACTGGCTTGTTTTACTCCATGGAGGAAAACAATTTCTTACTGCGCCGCTAAAGTTACTCAAGATAACGTATCGCTGCGGGCGACAATTATTGCGGTGTGTTTAAAATAAAGGGCTAATTACTTAGAACGAAAGAAGCTATGAAATGGCGCGCACCGCACGACGCGCCGCGGGCGACCACAATTCAGAAATAGCTCATAACTCACGTGTAATCGCGACTGGCGCGCGACATTCTGCATCCTGCGGCTGATAGCGCGATCGCGCCAGAAACGCTTTTGTGCGCCCGCTCTTAGATGCATTTTAGCTCAATAATTAACTGCTGTTACTATTTATCTACGCGGCTCCCCAAACGAAGGCACGATACAGTAACAATATCAACAAATAAGTTCTGACATTATATTAATACGAGTTACAAGGTTAGTAAGTTCGTACTTATTTAATACAGAACCAAAGTTCGTAACAAGCACTACAAGATAAACGGCACCATTAAACGTACCAATTCATACAAGTATAGTGTTGTCACGCTAAAATTAAAATTATTCAAACGTACAAGGCACCATTGGAGCACACATAAACTTGAATCTATTGTTTAAGTTTATATGAAAACAAACGCGAGCATCATTACCGCCCGCTCCGTATTTAGCACATTATTCAAAAAGCACGTGAGCCAGGAAACCCTTAAAATTACACACGAAACAGTGCTCTTTACCAACTTTCCCATAAGAGCCCATTATTTACGGAGCCACCGTACCATTAAGATTCTCCACATATCTTCGAAAGGCGCGTTATGGTAATTATGGGTCGCCATTTTATCTCGCGACTCTTCGCGATTAGAAGTCGCGCGCTCGGCTGCACGTCGAAATAACAAGTGCGCGAACTTAGTTCGT
This sequence comes from Eremobia ochroleuca, assembly GCA_949629135.1. NCBI lineage: Eukaryota > Metazoa > Arthropoda > Insecta > Lepidoptera > Noctuidae > Eremobia > Eremobia ochroleuca. Next base: position 6,437,062 of record OX451396.1, read on the forward strand.
TTCTGAGAAGGAGCGTTGTGAAATTAATTCGGATGGAAGATATCGGGCGGCGCGATAGCGGCTCCTTCCGCGCCATTTATTGCTCGTGTGGTGCGGGTATCGGTGAAGGGGTAAAGAATATCAAGATGTAACGAGCGCCAGCCGGAAGGTTCGCAAATGAGCTCGCACACTTATCTGTGTTAATGTGGGCGAGGGTTAATTTTGTCTTACATGAGCAATTTGGAGATACCACCCTCGTTTCCAACTTACATTTGTTGCTGCTATATGAGATTTGGTGGGTTATGTGGCTGTTCTGGTCCTATCACGGCTGTTTCGGCGCCTAAATTGGCCATTTTTGATTATATATCGTCACAGTTAGCCTCCATGCTTCAAACGGTTTGCCTTCAAAGAAAGAAAAACGCACAAACAGGAACCTTTCTTCCAACATGTCACCCGTAGGAACGTGCTCACACACATCTCACGTTTAATTTATGCTACTTAAATATTCGTTAAGATTTCGTCTAGACAAAAGGAAAATATATCCACGTCTGTAGGGTAGAATGAAGCGGGCGCAAACATGGACGGATAGCAAATACGAGAGTGTATTAGGCAATGAAATTAAGTCGCAATGCAATCTCCTTGGATGTGGGAACTATTGTCCTAGCACAATGCTGCTATTAACTAGTCGATAGCGGTATTGAATATTAGGTTTCGTCGTATCTGCTCCGAGGTTGGGGCGCGTTGTGGAAATGTAGCGAATATTATTTGATGTTCGCTTTGTGTATTTTAATTTTGTGATAACTTTAATTGGATTAAGCTTTCCTTTGCTTTCGGCTTTCGTATTAAGCTTTAAGACACGATGAAGTCTATTTTTATGTGTATACTAGCGACCCGCCCCGGCTTCGCACGGGTGCAATGGAGAAACGCTGATAATTTTAGAGCCATTATTTCTCGTAAGAAGTATAGGATAAAAAATGGTTATTGTGGGTTATCCCTAAGAGATAGACATATACCATCGCGGACTTTTTTGTAGACCTTTTTAAGGTGTACAATACTGTAGTACATTATTTTGATCGATCTCGACGGGTTCAGCCAGCGTTTACAATGTAAGCGCAAAAAAATGTGTTTATTTACGACATTACATTAGAAATCTCTAAAATTATCAGTGTTTCTCTATTATATTATGCATGTATTATACATATAAACATTCCTCTTGAATCACTATATCTATTAAAAAAAACCGCATCAAAATCCGTTGCGCAGTTTTAAAGATCTAAGCATATATAGGGACAGACAGATAGGGAAGCGACTTTGTTTTATACTATGTAGTGAATATTATTTACACATAAAGACGTAGAGGTCATCTCTTACAATCAACAAAGGGTTATTGGTTTTTTTTATATGGACTTTCTCAGTAGCAGGCCGGAGTCTGGATTTGTGCACGGTTGATGGTCATAGGCTGGCCCCCTATTACACGGGACTTAACCCTTAAATGCATCGTGATGGAAATTTCCATCAACCAATCCAATGCCATATTTTCGTTTCCACAGAGCACGGGGATTCCCCAATTGTTAGAGAAATTCAAATCATTTTGTTCCCAGTACCTAGATTCGTTCTGATTACATAAAGATGTAAAATTTCCACCAGGCCATTAATAAAAAATATATTTTATGAATATATTTTTTCCTTACTATATAGAGCTAATTTTACGTCCAAATAAATTTAATTTGCTTAAAAAGTAAAAATCATGCAATTAAGGGTTATCTGGCGAAATGAGGCTGTACTATCTTACACCACTGCGCGACCCTTCAGGAAATACCTACAGGCGTGATGTTATGTTATGTTAATTTTTAGGGTTCCGTACCCAAAGGGGAAAACGGAACCCTATTACTCCCGCTCCGCTGTCCGTCTGTCCGTCCGTCCGTCTATCACCAGGCTGTATCTCATGAACCGTAATAGGTAGATAGTTGAAATTTTCTCAGATAATGTATTTCTGTTGCCGCTATAACAACAAATACTAAAAAAACAATAAAATAACTATTTAAGGGGACTCCCATACAACAGACATATTTTTTTTGCCGTTTTTATATATAATGGTACGGAACCCTTCGTGCGCGAATCCGACTCGCGCTTGGCCGGTTTTTATTATTTTCATGCAGCTTTTAGGTGAACTAGCTTCATCGTAATTTAAAACCTTCAAAATGTAGTCGCAATTTCATCTCGGCGACGAAACAAATGTCAAAAACTTGTCAAAAATTTACGGAAATTAGAGGTATTTTTGACAGATTGACACTGAGATCAGACTGTGAATATTCTTAAAATGACGAGAATTGCCCCTCTGGTATCAGCAGGGTAATTGCGTAACACACTGTCAGTAGCAATGGGTTTCATTTTGGCAGTTGAACAACATTCATTGCGTTATTTACGTTGTCGAGCAAACAAATTTTTCGAACATATCGAGCAATAGATTAGCAATATGCTTCAAATTGGTAGTAATAGTGTGTTACGCAATTAGGGTGCTGATTAAAGTCACTTAGTTCTCCAGTAGCGATCACATTCACTACAAAAGATAAAACTGACTTAACTTATTCAATTTCATATGCAACAAAGCAGAGGATTTTCCAGTGAAATATTGAAGGAATCGACAAAAGTTGGTCTCATGTAATATGCAGAAGTAGTTCCAGCGCACTGCATATTTTGCGCCTAAGATCCGCGGTTCTACGCGCGAACTTCAAAAGCCGCTTGCTTAGGTACATAGGCATTATGTTATACTTTATGCTTTATACTGTATAAAGACGATGATTTGATGGCTTTGCGGACAGAAGCTGTTGAGAAATGAATTTGTGTCTTCGAAATCTTAATACCGGTAATGTTGAGCTTCTGGATCCTTGTGGATGTAATTTTAAGTAGGTTTATGAAATAAGGTGACTCAGAAGTACATTTTTGATTAGCTAATTTTGACACTTATTGAATTAAAAAAAAAAAAATTATACTTAAGTATTTACTAACCCTCGACTATGCACAGACAGAAGACCTACTTATTGTCTGCAAATAAAACTGCTAACATACTATTTTACTTTTATTTATCTAAGTTTTAATTTAGTTTTTACGTTAAACTCAGTGTTAATTAATTACATTAAGTATTCATGCATTTTCTAGCCTGAAGCACAGGTTCAACCTAGTTCAGGCAAATTAGCAACTGTGCACTATCATAATTGTTAAGGTATTAAAGTGTAAATGTTATCCCCTTTATATAAATAAACGATTTTATTATTTATTATTTATTTATTCTGTTCCATAATTTTTAGTGAAGACGTGCTCGACGAATAAAATACGCAGATGATATTTTGAGTGAATTGATCCTCGTGAATTGAAGACTGTAAGAACAATAATGTACACAAGAAGGCAACCGTAAGAAGTACATAAAATATACGTATAACGGAAATCAATAATGAACATATATAGTAAACGGACATAAAATAGAGCTACCACACCTACGCAGTTCACCGAATCTTACCAAATTAATTCTCCATAAAGCTGAATACACAAAACGTTTGCGGTCGTAGGTGAGAGCTCAAAGGGTCAGTTCACACGACAGGTTAGCGTCAAAAGGATTGACCGAGACGTGTCGAGGTGGGGCGGAGCGACCACAACCTAGTCGCTTCGCAACCACACTCGCTTTTTGGGTGAACTGTGGTTCAGTTCACCTTTGCGGTTAATTTTCCTATATAGAACTTTGCAAGTCGTTGTTGCGAACTTTTGTTAAAGGAACTACTTTCGACCGATGTTTATTGGTTAGCTTTTAGTGTTGTCTTTTGTTGGGTTGTTTTATTTTTTTAATATTTGCAAATAGGTAAGCATACTGTATTCATAATAATATGCCTTGAACAAGACGTAGGACGAAATAAGTCTTTTGAGTCCCAAAAATCCTCAACCTAAAAGAGGTCTCACGGTATTACAAGCTGATCTTTTCTTTATTCACAAAACATTATATTTCGCCTTTTCAACATGATTTCCAACCAAAAGAGAGAATCAAACAGCATAAGACACAGAGACCCGTACCCAATAAGACGTACAAACAATAGTAACTCGTCTCAAAGTATCAGTCTGGCAGCACTGCGCCGCAAAAGGAACTCAACGCCGAGCTGTTTACGTGAGGGCTGTTAGCAAACACCTGTAAACGCCTTTACCTTGCCTCTGTTTGTACTGGACGCTCACGATTGCCGTGTACAATTAGCCTTAGATGTCTCACCTGCAAACCAATTTATTACCTACAGTTGCCAAAAACATCTCCACTTCATTTTAAACTCTATATTTTGAGTGTTAAGGGCGAGTTTCGGATGGGAGGAAAGATTTGAGATGAAGCGGTTATGTGGCAACTTTGTGTGTCTGGATGTAGTGAAGTCTTTTGAGTGCCGTTGAGGTGTTAGGTAGCTCATGTGGAAACGTTAAGTACGTAGACGTTTGCCCTGTGTTTATTTGGTCAGTCACAAAAACAGATTTGGAGCTAATGTAAATGCGCTGAAATGTTATTACATTTGAATGAAGATGAGAAAAACTTGACTGTATTTATTGATACGCGAAACTGAAAAACAAAATATTGAAAATTCAAGCTGTGCATTTCATAAAAAAATGCTGCAGGAATTCCAAGCAAAAACATTCCATTTCACTATTACAAAACATACACTTAAAATAAAACATTGCGACTCGGAAAAACAGCATCGTATTTCCATTCCCGAGCTGCCCCTTTCGAAAGTCCTCAATCATATTCGCCGTGTTGACTCCTGGATATGATACGACCTCTCGACTCGACATGATCATAATACCCTCCACTGCATCCAACAACCCCTTCTACATCCATAAACCGGCTACAAATCTTAGCCGAGCGTTCGGCATCTTTATAACTGGAGGACGCTATCCCTTAACCCAACATAATGGGCAGGTTTACTGGGAGGACCGTCGTAAAGTGTCCCGTCCAGCGCGTACCCCAACTACGGGACCCTTCGAAATTTCACGAACTATTTGGCCCGCACTAGCCCTCACTCAGCTTTTTTGTCGACGCTTTATTGTCCGGATTTTCTGCTCACCTTTATCGTTATTGTGTCCGCTCGGCTTCATAAAGGACCCTGGTTCACTATTAGAACCTCATAACCGTGGGAAAGTTGTTTGAGGGCTCCGTAAAAATGGTTAAATGTTAAAAATGTTGGGTAAAAAAGCGAGGTCTGTCAATAAATCGTTTGGTCAATTGAGCAGTATGCAATGGGCGTGTTAATTGGTCGGGTGCGGGACTGTATCGAGGGCTCGCTCGGAGCGATGAGTGGACACGGAGCAGTCATTGCGTGAATGATAATTGCCCGAACGTTGGGCGTCGCATAAATTCTGGCTATTGGTGTGGAATTGAATGGATGCATGGCTTTAGTACCTACGTGATACGTGGATGTCAAATGTGCTGGATCTTTCTGTGTAGAATTGTATTGTATTACATATTTTTAATCTAATGGGATTTAGTTTTCAGTATATTAACAATGCACTAAATAAACATAAGTCCTAAGTCCACAATATCATGTTAACTATTTCAGCTATATGAATGATTTTTTTAAGAGCTTTTCTTTTACTTTCACAAAGAATAATTTGCTCTTTTCAGTATTTTCTATTTAATTTTAAAGTATAACTTTACTTATTTTACTCAGTTATTTCTTAGTGATAGGTATTTAATTTAGGTTTCATAGTACACTTTCTACAGCAGAAATTGTGTTTTCAAAAATATTTCTTCATCTTTGCCATCAAATACGTCCTCGAAAAATCAACCAAAAGCTATAACAAATTCTCCAAAACCCATCTTACATCTTTGTCGGTACATCCGGACCCTAGGACCAGTGCATACGTTCCCGCAGAGATAAACGCATACGATTACACGTGCGAGCCACAGGTGGCGCATAACATTTTTCAGTCGGGACGGGCCATTGCCTGCGTCCGGCCCGTGAGCCCGCGGCTTAATTCGAGACCTTTCCAGCCATTTGCAATGGTTTGTTTTTATTGAAAACCGTGGGAATTTGCCAATTGTCTGTATTTTGTGATTTGGAAATGGATTTTTGGATTTTGTATGCGTGGGTTTTCGGTTTTAATTTTGTGATTTTACAGAGTGTTAAACGGTTTTATCTGATTAGCGGTTATCACTAAATATATTATTTATAGGAAGGCCCCGAATTTCAAATAATTATCTGATTGGACACATGATTATCCTTCACCAAAGACTCCAAGTAATTCTAATCTTAGAGAAATGTAACCTAAAAGCTAAAATTAGCACATTTTCTGAACTCCCCAGCAATAAATAAACCAGAAATGACACGTCATAATGTTTAGCACAAATGCCACGCTTTACGCCAGCCCATATTGTCAGCCATTCATGCCAGGGGCTTCAAATAATTATTGCTCGCTTGACAAATTGCCGGCAAAGCCTACGTACGTGTCGGTGGAACAATTTGATACAATTTTCACCGCCTTTCCCGTACGGGCCACGGATTTGCATACGTGCACCCCTAGATTATGCAAATATACTTTTTTAACGTACTGTTTACTTACCCCAGGAAAAGGAAACACTCCGAGCACGCATTTTAAAAAGATTTACGCGCTTTGTCAGATCATTAAGTGCGGAACTAATTTGCTTACCTTGTGAATGTTTTAAGCATTGTCCCGTATAATTACTGTAGGGTTACCGTCCCCGTAACGTGATATGCAGATTTCCGCACGCTCACCCATTGGTTTTTCTTGAGCCCGGTTTCATATGGCGCTCGTACAAATAAAAGATTGCACTATAAGGTGCAATCTTTTATTTGTACGAGCGCAAATTATAAGATTTGCAATTAAATTCATATTAGCAGTCTACTCCAGTGCATTCCTAAAATATAAATATATCAGGGGGTATTTTTAATTTGCACGTTTCACGTCCAAGTGCGCAACTTCTCAACGATATTGAGCATGTGGGAATCGTCGAAATTAAATTTTCTTTGTTTTCTCTCGTGGGCTGTGGGCTCTTGGCGTTATTAAATTTCCTTGTGTTTTTTAACACAGCCATATCATTAGATTGAGGGCTTCCGTCAAGAGGAAATTGTGGCGGCGAGGGGAGCGAGCTGAGCACCTAAACATATTGAAAAAATAAAAATCCCGGCTACTTATTGCGTAGTACCCAGGAAAGTTACTCTACTTATTTTTTTTTTTATTCTTATCAAAAATGGGATTTGCTACATTTTGGTAAAAATCCGAAAATGTAAAAGTGCATATTATACTCGCATAATTATATCTACATAATACTGAATCTGTTGTTAAAAATATATATTTATTTATTTGATTAGATTCACCAACAATTGATTACACTGATACAAACACATCATATTTTTTTTTATGATAAAATAACAGCGCAAACGTTACTTAAAGATTATCATTACATGCCTAAAACAATGAATCAGAGAATCTGTGGCTAGATAATTTTTTTCAAATCTTTTTTTCAATATTTTTTTATATGAACGCTTAAGTGGGAAATTACTTACGATCAACGTTCATCTTTGTTTATCTAGCAAATTTTAAAAATAAACAATAAATGGTACCGGTTTTTTTGAAATATCTACGTATGTAAATACAATACCTACTATAATAGAAGATATCATACGGATATCTTCTTAAATTCCCAAATTAATTTTCAAACACAGTGGCCAAGATAGAGCCTCTTCCGCACCGGTATCGCAGCCGAAGTCGACGTAGAAAGACGTTTGAAGTGGTTTCGTGTAATAAGTACAGCCGCGACAAAATTCCTGGCCGCGCTGCGTTTTGGAACCTCACCTTAAATATACATATTACATTACGTGAAATTGCCCATTTTTTCCACTCTCCACCCTAGCAATTAGGGTAGCTTGTGTATAAATATTGCACGGCCCTCATTAAAGTGCGTGTTCGTTTTAGTATATATTTTTATGGTACGCTTTTTGGTTGGCGTCTGCAAGGAGTCGTGGGATGTAATGAATAATTAAGACATGTTGTACAAGGGAAGTGCCAGGTTTTTTCTTCCTGTAAATGATGGTGGCTTTGAGTAATGTGCTGTTCTTTTTTAGAAGAAAATTCCAGCGGCTTTATTAATAAACTGTCATAAAACCTAAGGTGCATTTAGAATATTAAACACTGAATTATTTGGGCGTATCATATCTGATAACATAGCTTTTTATATATAATTTGCAAAAGATTATAAATAGCTATTTTCAATTAATAAAACATGAACTTTACCTTGATCGGACGGAGAGGGCATCCGGTGTCGCAAGGACGCCTGAAACAAAAAAATAATAACATCAAAAACAAAAAAGGGCTACACAATATCAATCAAAGCCGCCTTAAATTAAAATCCATCAATTAACTACGTCACAAAAATCAAAACTTCTAAATTAAAAATATGACGTTCAAATGATTAAAAACTCCCTTCCGAGATTGCATTTCAACAATTAACGCATTAAGGCTACTCTCGCCAATAAAGAGCAACTCTCTTAATTAACAGTCCCTGTTAAAAATTGAGTACAAATTCGAGTAGCAAATCTCCCCAGCTGGGGTGGGATCTAGTGAATGGTCCGTAATATTTTAGTTTGGTTGAAACAAAAACTCCTGGCGTCGGTGAGGGGCTCAGTCCCTGTCACGTAGACACAATAAGCCTTTTAATTCGATTCGTCAAGACGGACGCGAGACAAAGGGCCTGGAGTTATCATTCAATGGGGCACTTCTACCTTTTCTTATTACTTCGCTAAGGTTTTCTTGTGAGGTGGACTGGGCGCACGAGGGACGTAGACTTGAGATATGTCCCGTGTCTCCGGTCAGATTTGGTGCTTTTATTTGTGGTTTCTAATTCTATTTGTAACTTTTTCTGGTCTTTTGAGACATATGCGACACCTTGAAAAGGTATCCTAAGCTAATGAAAATATTTATGGAAAATATTAAGGAAAAAAGGTCTTAAAAATATTGCTTTGGCAAATTGTGTCAATGGGTAGGGTAATACGTTATTCATAATATTTTCACCGCGCAACCTAAGGTTATCTTTATGTAGCTTGTTACATGAACGAACTCCATAAGATGAATTATTTCTATAAATAATCCAGTTTTATCCACCGATTTCTTATCTTCAGACAATTTCTCCGTGTGTAGCGGGCTGTATAAGTGCACTTGATCCCATGTGTCGCCGTGACCGGACTGCCGATACACAGCTAACAGGTTTATTTGTTGCCATCGTATTAACTAACTCAATAACCCACAGAATAACAACAAAATAAAATAATGTTTGAGAAAAAAAGCTTTAGATTTTAAGCTGGGTGACTTGTACAGACTCTACTGTGATTTATGATGATCACATAGCTACTTATGTTTACTTCTTTAACCTGTTCACCTACTATCGATAGATATCGACACACTCATTATCTGCCTAGCCTTTTCCCAACTATGTTGGGGTCAGCTTCCAGTCTAACCGGATGCAGCTGAATACCAGTATTTTACGTGGAGCGACTGCCTATCTGACCTCCACAACCTGGTAAGACTGGTTGTCAGACTATCGGGCTACTGACGACCCGTAACGACTGTCAAAGATCCACGAATGACAGCCGGGACCAACGGCTTAACGTGCTTTCCGAGACACGGAGGGGTCTTGGTATGTGAAGATGTCACCCATCCACGGACCAACCGCGGCAAGCGTAGCTTAACCTGATCGATCGACCCGTGCGGCTGTTATTACCTAGCCACAAGCCCCTCGATATCGATATCTACACACTATAAAATAAAAACAAAAATGATTTGATGGTTTTTTTTTTGGGGCTCAACGACCGCTGGATGTTTTGTTACTTGAAGTATGAATTGAGAAAATCTGTTTTCTTTACTTTTGTAGTGTTGAGATATCGATACTAATCACGTCTGTGAAGTTTACACAATAAAAAGCTGATTTTTAAGCTCTGATGTTCCAAGTGAGTACACTGACTGGGGTCGGTGGTAGCTACAAAACTAATGTGATTAACTTATTTTTTGTTTTATTGTGTTTAGGTATCGACCCATTGCGTCCGCGGAGTTTTGCTAGCTAATTTAATTTGACCCTGTTTATTTACTTATAATATATATTGCCAACAAATTCATTCAACATATTAGTATCGTTTTCTTAATACCCAAATCTACTGATCTTAATCCTCACATTCACAGAAAAATACTGACTCAATTTACAAAGAAGGAACTATCGCGTTATTTACTGACCAATACCGTAATATCCCCATCTCAATATCTCTGACCTCGTGTGTACTTTGCAATGGAAGTGCATTTGATTCCTTGCGTCGTGACCCGACTACGGATTCGAAGCTAATAGCCTTATTTGTTGCCACCTCTTTACACTCGCCCTAAATCAAAGCAACTGTATTTATTTAAACTGGCTGAGATGTTTGTTGATAAAGGCAGCCAATATAACTTGATATTGAACATTAAACAAAACATAACGAAACGCACATACGAACGCACATTTGAATATTATAACAAAACGGTCAAGGAAAACATCGTGAGGAAACCAGCACGTCCTAGAACCAAAAATTCGAAGACATGTGACATCTACAAAGCCGTACTGGGCCCGCGTGGTGGATTACGGCCCACTCTCTCTCACGAAGAGAAGGCATGTGTCCCAGCAGTGGGAACATGAGGAACATAAGGCTGATTATGCTGGTTGATTACTGTGAAAGCAACTTGAATAATTTTGTAAATCTATACAAGTTTTATATATTTTTTTATTATTCTCAAACAAACATTATTTTGTTGTTTTCACGATTTTACTCGTCAAACTTACGAGTTTGATGGCGAGAAGCCACTGTTACATACAAATAATATAGTAAAAACTACCAACTATGCACTATTACACTCAAGGATCAGTCACACAGACAGATTGCGGACGAGCCAGAAATGCGAAAGTAACTGTCTGTTATCTTTTCGTGCCTTAACGTATGTAGGATTTCGACGAAATTGGGCACACGAGTAGACCATGACCTGTGTTAGTACATACATATAGATTTTTATCCCGGTGATACAGTACGTTCGTACATTCTCGTAGGGTGAGTTGTAACCATCGCGCCGATGAAGCCGATAACAAAAGCTAGTTAGCCAACATTATAGTGCCGGTTAAAAAAACTTGTAGTGAAAATAAATGTCTAATATTTGAATAGAACGTGTAAGTATTTAGTTCCAATATTTGTAATTTTATTTTAGCTTTTAGTCCTACTAAATCGTAGTATACCCAAATTATGTTCTGTAACCCATCATCATCTGCCCAGTCTTTTCCCAACTATGTTGGAGTCGGCTTCCAGTCTAACCGGATGCAGCTGAATACCAGTATTTTACATGGAGCGACTGCCTATCTGACCTCCACAACCCAGTTACTGGGTAATACGATACCCCTTGGTAAGACTGGTTGTCAGACTTTCGGGCTCCTGACTGCCTGTAACGACTGTCAAAGATCCACGAATGAGAGCCGGGACCAACGGCTGTAACCCAACTTTACAAAATAGTTACAGATTCCTAACACGATACAAGGTATATCTTCATTTCACATTAAAACCCAGGCAGGGTAAATTAAACAATTTCATAATATCTCGTAGGTTGGTAGGTAAAGCACTAGCCGATATCAAGTAAAAAGGGGTTGGAATCCCACTGTCTGCCGGCATAATTACCAGCCAGGCATTAAAGATAAAACGCGCCAGGTAAATTGAAATGTGAGGTTTAAATTGAAAGGTAGTCATCATGTTCATGTTAACAGACAAGCTTCTTGTTAATACACTGGTATTTTATTTAAGCTTGTTGTATGTTCAAATAGCAGAATTATTAAATTGGTTAAGATTTCGTGAGTTTATTTTTTTATTTACTTACTAGTTGTGCAATTGATTTATTTTTTCCGCGGAACCATAATACTTTGTCGAAAATAAAAGTAGCCCAAGTTACTTCTTGCAACATCAGCTATCTGTCAGCGAAAGTTTCGTCATAATCGGGCCAGCTGTTTCGGAGATTAGCCGGAACAAACAGACAGACAAAGAAACAGACAACAATGTGAAACAATGTTTTTCTGTTATAAGTACCGTATCTATTTTCATATGCATTTAGTGAAAAGCTGTTATTTTGACATTACAAACAGACATTTCAATATTATTTATTTGTATGTATAAGGTATAGATGATTTTACTGGGAAGTGGTTCCTGATCATATACCTTTTTTATTATGCGTGGGAGTTGTAAAAAATACTTTATAGTTAGGTGTTAAATCGTACAAAAGGCAAAAACAGGTAAAATATAACTGGCTGGTTATCTTAGATATGTATGAAAGAATTTCATGAGAATATTGCTGACACTAATACGATCGCAGAAAATTAAGTAGAATTTTTTGGTCCTTACGTGTTCAACTAATTATTCCTAAAAACCTGAAAATAAGATTTTAAATATTTAGAAACAAAATCGGTACATGAACTTTATGGTCCCTAAGTCTTTGTAGACGGGTGCAGGAATTAACAGAAATTAAGGAAATCGTGGAGGGGGCGGACTAATAGCACGCGTTTAATTAAATTAGCTTCGACCGAGATTAGGGCAGATGCTGATGCAAAAATTTGGAGGTCAGTGGAACATTTTTCTTAAATAAAATTTATGATTTAAAGTCTACTAGAATTTGGCACGCTACATCATTAGCATAAAACAGAGTCATAAGTGCTACTGTAGAAAACATTTATGAGAAATATATTAAGTACCAGCTTTCATGTCCGGTGAAATTCTCGGGATCGTACTACCGGGATACAAAATATCCTATGTCCTAACCCAGGAAGTGGCCTACCAATGTGTTAAGTTTAATTTAAACCCGTCCAGGCGTTAAGACGCGAAAAGGTAACAGACAAGCAGACAGGCATAGCATAAAAGTATAATCAGCCTAAAATATTCCCACTGCTGGGACATAAGCCATGAGAGGGAGTAGGCAACGACGTGTGCCCAGTGCGGGTTGGTAAATGCCACATTTCTTCGATTTTTTTGTTCTACTCGTAGAACCTGCCGGTTGCCTCATATTCGCATACTTTATAAATACAAGGTGTAACTTAAATAACGCACAACCTCTTAAGGGGTCATTGTACTCATCATTATGAACAACTTTTACTATGGGACCAAACCAGAAATCGCGAATAAAAATCAGCTGTTCCCTACATTTATGTTCGCATAACTCGTCAAAATGTAGGGAACAGCAGATTTTTTTTTCGCGATTTCAGGTTTGGTCTCATAGTAAAAGTTGTTCATAATGATGAGTACGATGACCCCTTAAGAGGTTGTGCGTTATTTAAGTTACACCTTGTATACGGCATGATTTTTTTACAGGCTCCAAATTTTTACAGAGTGTTCGACTCACGAATATGAACAACTTTTACTATGGAAACAACGCTGAGATCGCGAAAAAAAAATCAGCTGTTTCATACAAAAGTTCAATACCACTTGACCAAAATGTATGAAGCAGCTGATTTATTTTTCGTGATCTCAGAGTTGTTTCGATAGTAAAAGTTGTTCATATTCATGCGTAGAACACCCTGTAAAAAATTGGAGCCTTTAAAAAAAGCATCCAGTATATTAGTATAGTACGAATATGGCTGAAGTCAATCGTCAATTTTAGTTTCAGAGGTATATTTCGTATTGTTAACGACTTCGTTCGTCTGGCTGTAGGAGTGAATCTCGAGAACTAATGAATGGACTTCGACCGTTTCCTGGAGACGATCTTAGTCTATTAATTTGAGGCAGCAATTTCTATAGCAGCTTATCTATACATTGGCAACAAGCCGGTGTAAAGATATCTAGATGTTTCTATAAAATTGATTTAGCATCAAGTGAATGCATCGAACTTTGCTATTCATTGAAATATCTGCACTAACATTATAGTACTATTATGTCTCGTCGCTTAGAATTTAATCCAGTCAGATTATCGTACTTCAAAATTAATCTAGTTTCTGTCACAACATTCTGCCGCAAATGTCACAAATGGTAGTCATTTTATAATGACTACCATTTGTGCCCGCGACTATGTTGGCGTGTATGTCGGAAAACAAATTAGAATATAGGGGTTCTGTTTTTGCGCGAAACCCTAATTCCCTTTCTAAAATAACTAGTAGCTACAGTTAGTCCTTATATAACATCAGCTATCTGCCCGTGAGTCCCGTCAAAATCGCTCCAGCCGTTTCGGAGATTAGCTCCATCAAATAGACAGACAGATAAAAGTTAAAAGGAAAAAAAAATCTTATAAGTACCGTATAGCTTTTTACTAATACTTTCATATGCATTAGTAAAAAGCTGTTATTTTGACATTACAAACAGACGCTTCAATTTTATTCAAATCTGCTTCGATCATATAATCGAAACAAATTTTAAGTATTTATTTATTTTACCATTTATGTACACGCATATACATATAAACAGACAAGAAAAAAAGAACTGAAAAATAGATACAAAGGTGTATGTTTATCTACCATTGAGAATTGGTCTCCTGATGAATTAAAATGCATTCATGAAATGCTTTCTTTCTAATTAACATTTTGCGCAGACTCATTAACAAATACAATAAAAATAATTCATCTTTATACACAGTCACACCAATCAGTAGTAACGTTAATTATGATTAACGTTACGGACGTTACGTTATATGGAGAGTTTTGCTAAAAGAGATCGCTTTAATTAAGTAATGGCTCGAATGTTAATTACAAAGCCAGGGGTGACAACTGCGCGGTAATCACTACTGATCTATGAGCTTTGTTTTTGATTCATTACGTTTTTCTTATATTGTAACTAGCGACCCGCCCCGGCTTCGCACGGGTGCAATAGAGAAACACTGATAATTTTAGAGTCATTATTTCTGCTCGTAGGGTTCAGCCAGCGTTTGCAATGTAAAGCAAAAAAATGTGTTTATTTACGACATCACATTAGAAACCTCTAAAATTATCAGTGTTCCTCTACTATATTATGCATGTATTATACATATAAACCTTCCTCTTGAATCACTGTATCTATTAAAAAAAACCGCATCAAAATCCGTTGCGTAGTTTTAAAGATCTAAGCATACATAGGGACAGACAGCAGGAAGCGACTTTGTTTTATACTATGTAGTGATTTGTTTGTGAAATTACAAATACATTTTTAGTGATCGACATTGACGGCGATTCCCTTGTTCACAAACTGAACTAAATTAGAGTTCAGTGCATATTTTTCTTTCTATTTCATTAAGAAAAGTACAGAATATAAATGTTAGTTTAGTCCTGTCAAATTAAGATACTCTATAGACAAGTTTAGACATGATTAAAAAATATATATTCTGTCCTTTTCTTAATAAAATAGCAAGAATAAGATGCACTGAATTGAAATTAGTTTATTTTGTGAACAAGGGAATCGGCGCCATTATACGGATATTCGAACTGCTAAATAATGATTGGTAAAGTAAACAGTATTTCGAAATACATTTTATACTACACCTGCTTGGAAAGTACCTTGATACTTTATCAAATTTACGGTAGAAAGTACGTCATTGCATATCGAACAAATATGCGGGGAGAAAACGCATCTGAGCGGGAGAGAAAAGTGTATGAAAATCCATTTCTTACGTGGTTTTTCTTTTTTAATTTTGGGTAAGACTATGCGCCGGTAACCTAAATATCAAAAGCCAAAAAGTTTTTACAGTGAGTTTTTATCTCCAAGTTCGCAAAATGACACTGGCCACTAGCTGTGTGTTGGATGGTGTCGGGCTGGCAGTGCGACCCTGCGGCGGCAGGATAAATAATTTGAAAAAAGAACATGTGAAAATTGCAGACGCCATTGGCGCCATTTCCAATTTGTGTGTTGTTTGAGGATTCAGTTTTCGTAGAAAGTAAAATAAAGATTTCGTTTTTTATTTTCCTCGTAGGTGTAGTATAAAGCACTATGTATCACTCGAGAGAAAGTGCGATTCCCGATCTCGGGTGTTTTAAAGCCCTCGCCTACGGCTCGGGCTTCAAACGACACCCTCGACGGTAATGGGTCACTTTCTCCTCTCGGTGAACAATGTACTATTAACGATTATTTTAATGCCAATATTGCAGCGGGAACATCACCTCCTAACTGACCAGCCTATCTATTCATTACACACTATAAACACTTGACAGACTTGTCAGTGGCAGCAAACCAACAGACACCTTATTAGAATGAGAATAAAGATCACTGTGATTTAGACAGTTGTACAAAATCAGAGGTAAAATGACTGTGAAAGAACTGTAAGTGAAGGAGTCCGCGTATCACTGGTTAGTTTCCCTCAGTCGTCAGTTTATTTAGTCGCCATTTTCGTTGATAATTATTAGTCCGCACCCTAATTGCGTAACACACTATTACTCTCAATTTGATTAATTTTGGAGCATATTGCTAATCCATTGCTCTATATTTTCGAAAAGTGTGTCTGTTCAAAGTAAATAAAGCAATGAATGTTGTTGAATTGTCCAAATGCTTAGTTGCCTGAAATAAAGGAATAAATAAATAATAATTATAAAAAATAAAATCAAACTTCAGTTTGTATTTTTAACATAACATATAATAAACTAATATTTTAAATTAAAAAATATAATTATCTTTTAACATTACCGGTTCTTACTAAACTGCAACCTTATCCGACGACCCTGGTTACTTATCTCTTTTGGTGACTGTACCTATTCCGATATTATTACTTTGGATTTCAAGAGTAGGCACAGACGCCAGCACATCAAGCTACCCGAAACTGTCAAATTTTCTCAATCAACTTTGAACTTTATGCTTTAGCGATAAAGTTGAAAATCTACTAAAGAAATTTGACAGATTGTAGTAACATGATGTGCTGGTGTCTGCACTTACATGCATTTTGTAATACATTATAGATAATTAATTTAAATAATTTATTTTATATTGTATTTTATAGTATATGTCTGGATGTATGCTTTGAATCGGCGCAAAAACGGCTGAACGGATTTGGACGAAATTTGGCACATAGTTTATAACCTGGATTGACACAGAATAACTTGGGCTAAAGCTAGTTAGTAGTAGCATAAATAAAATGTCAACAAACCTAAATTGAAACAATAGAAAAAAGTCCACAAAACAAGAAAGAATTAACTTTCAAAATAAAAATAATCACATTAATTATAATCTAATGAAATGGCCGTTAAATCACGCTAATTGTTCTCCCGTTTTTATTTTGTACCCCATTTTTTGTTCGCAAAAGCTGCTTCAATGGAATTCCTTTATTCCACAAATGGCTTGTTTACTAACAACCACAGACAAAGGACCAGAAATTATATACCAGCGATAAATTAAGGATGTAATAAAAATATATTTTATAGATTTAAAATGTGGAAGAGTTATTTCAGCCTATTTTGATTTACGTGGTATTGTCTAGTGACTTGTGAGGTTGAAACGTGTCAGTTTTCTTTAATTTCCATGGGATTGTTTAACTGGTCTGGTATTTTTGGTTTTCGCAAGTTTACAGAGAAAGCAATACTACTGTATTAGGAAAGGTGTTGGTGATCTTGGCAATAGGGTATTCGGTTTGCAATGAGGTATTCTTTTCTAAGCAAACACGTTGTCATCGAATGATCCTTTACTGTAAAAACACCACTGAAAAACCGTCCGTTTGATCGTCCCGCCGGAAGTGGCCGTGTCCGGCGGCATTGTTCCGTCCCGGCTCATCTTCTTAATTGTTTTCTTTGGCGAAGCACTCACAGCACAATGACTAATGATGCCGCATGCCGCTTTGATCATCGCGTGATCGTGTGTGCCAATTCTGGTCACATTACCTTAATAGGCCGACCAAGTTTCGTTACTTTCGTCGAGTTTAACCGAGTTAGGACTAAATGGTGGGGAGTTTCAGTTCCGAATATAATTCTATTTAGGTCTATTGTTTGGAAGTCTGGTGTGACCAGTGATTGGATTAACTCACATATTCATCGGCCACATTCGTTTGATCAACCTTCCTGCGTATGCGACCGCGACCGGTAGTGCCCATATTTCAGCCATGATAACATTTCATGGGTGCCAAATTATTCCCATAATTTCTGTTTATCTAATTTGCGCGTGTGAACCCTTTACAGAGATCCGTCCAGTCACGTAGGTCGAAGACACGTGACATTTCGAAAACAACGGGTACAAAACAGAATTACGACGCAAACGCGTTTGTGTGCGGCATCGAGCTGCTTGTGGGTGTGTGTGCGTGCGCCTGAATTAGACGCGAAACTTTCAAAGTTTTCCCAAATTTGTGCCGCCCGCGCCCCTCCGCCCCCCTCGCTCGTGGATCGATAGCGGGCGCCGAGCGAGCGACTCCCAGCCTCATGAAAATACCGGACAACACTTCGGCTCAGTATTTACCATGACGTGTTTTGTGGCGAGAACGCAGTTATCTCTACGAATTTTAGTGAGTGCTCGTGATTTGATAGCTCTCCGGTATTTTGTGTAGCTGGTATTTGAATGTTGCTGACCTAAATTGTAGACATTTTGTAACTTTTGTAAGAGCAGGAAATGGTAGGCTTGTTTTTGTAATTTAATAAGGATTTACGATGTGCGAGTGAGGAAAAGCAGCGTGAATTTTTCGCAACCGCTTATGTAATACAGTCTTTACTGAGTTGTGGTTACCACGTTTATGTTACTTTAATAATGATACGTATTTCTTGGGCTTCTTACCTTCGCAACTTCCCTAATTCCAGGGTCACAGCAGTGGGAATAAGACGGCGTCGCGTGAGTGGGCGACCCATGCCAACTGTCACCGAGCAAAACAAGAGCGACAACTGAAAATTGGGCGCGCGAGGCCTTCGCCATTGTTTGTCATTAATTGAGGGCTTTGCGATGATCTTCGTGCTGAAGGCCCTCCGCGCGGCCGAGGGCGCACTCCTGGGACATATCGGCCGCCAATCGCGATGACAGCGACCCTCCGGCCTTGAGTGGACACTCACTAACTCGAGGTGGGAAAAACTACCAGATGACACTACTTAACGAACGGGACACGCCCGGGAATTTTCTTGAGTGCTTGTTAATGTTTTATGGGCGGAACTTTTTCAAAGTAGTGCGTAGATTGACGCGCTAAGTACACCTACATAATTTAACACGTTTCCCCTCGGACGTGTGACTCGTTCATCGATTCCGTTATCGTTCATAAACAATGCGTTCATAAGTGGCTCTTTCGTCCAGCCCTTTTATCTATGGTTAATTTTGTCGTAATAAAAATCCAATCTCGGAAATGGCTATAAAAAGCGGAACAGAAAAGTTTTCTGATTTATAACAATTAATATTTGAAATATTGACAATATTAAGGGAAATGGCCGACAGCCGACAAATCATATGAAACCGCCCCGGAAGGAGGAAGCACTGGCCCGTTGCTCAGAGACTTTATTTGGAAATGGAAAGTCTAAAAAATAAACGACAGCGAGTGCGGGGGGATGATTTATACCGAGCGGCTAGTGCGTTCGATTATCGAGATGATATTTCTCGATATTAAAGTGTTGCCAAGAGGACTGCGGACAATATGACCCGAGGAAGATTTATTGGGCAATTCACAGTGACGTCGACGCCCGTTACGATTATTTCATTATATTGTCGGCGCCGTAAAAACGGTTAGCGTTTTATTTTATTGCTGGTTCGCGAGCAAATTTTTATTTCAATATTTTATTGCGTTGTAAAATTGGGACTGCAGTCGATTCTGCTTTGACAATTTTGAGCGCAGCGCCTCTGGAGACAAAAGTTGGTTGTGAGTTGTAGCTTTATATGGGACAAGAATTGTAAACATGTTTGAGCAGATATTTTGTGAAATATGTTTCATATGTGTACTGTATGTTCTGCAGAGAGCAAAGGTTCGACATGTCGCATGATTTGTGCGTCTCGCGGGCACTAAGGGTCGCACCCGTGTCGGGCACACGTGCTGTGCGTGCTGTGCCTGACGCAACGAAAAACTTATTCGAACAAATGTAGAAGAAATCGTATATCGTTATACCGGAGAAATTCTTGATGTTAAGTAACTGCATCCTTACAGGTTTCATAATAAACCGTTAAAAAGTTGTTACGAAACTTGTAAAGTTTCTCTGAGCGGCTGTTCGCGCCGGTCCTAATGAAACCTTTGCTCGGTTACTAACCAAAAATAACTTGTTTTGTAACACAAACTTGAAGGTTTTTTGAGCACCTGGGCAAAACAATAACGTATTGTGTTGGTATTTTTTACACGAGACGGCAAATTGCGTAAACCTTACAGATTTTGAAACGACGTCCTTCGTCTGCTCAACAACGTAGGTAAATAACGCAATGAATGTTGTTGAACTGACATTTTGACTTGTCACGACACTTTTATTACATAAATGTTTCCTTTTTCTCGGTGTAGCTCTCATTCACCAAGTGTAGAAAGTGGAAGGAAGATAAGGAACTTCGTTCCAAAACACAACATAATAATCCCATCAATTCATCTAATCTTATACAAAAATCGAAATAATTGTTACATCAATACAGCATGTCTTTACCCCAGCTTATTGAATAACTGCATGAATCACGTGTCACGCTCCAGCGGGCCCCCCATGCGTTTTGTTCGGCTGCTTCCCGACTCCGGCTTTCCGCTACACGGCCGCGGGTTCGACGCTTTTTACTGTAACGTCGGTGACATGTCCGAAGTATCGATACGGTAGGTAGGTACTTTTGTCATGATAAGTTCTGATAGCGAATGTTTGTTACGGTCTAGTGGTCAGTTATGGGTTGGGATTTAATGGATTAAGTAATAAATGTTAATAAATAGTATGTTTATTATTGGGTTTTCTCGGGAAAAACATTATTTTCTAATTTATTACTAAACTTTCTTTACGTTATATTTGCTTAAAATAGTGATAAAGCATAAATTAACATGTCACTAAAACTATAAATTACGTCCCTACTTGCATTATTTAAAATAAGTTAGTACCTATGTTCACGAATCTTTTCTCCAACCCCATGCCAAATTGAGACTACGTGGGCACGAAAGTATGGTGTACCAGGGTTGCAATATTGCACAAAATCTTCTTAATTCCAATTTAAAATTACCCAACACGCTTACAACTCATTAAAACACGTATTCTTAAACCGCGCTGAAATTCTAAACCATACAAAATCAACTCACGATTGTCATTGTAGCGTTATCACTGCATTCAGGCGGGCGCACACTGTACCAAACTTATCCGTTGAATGGATCGTGTCGGAGCTGAATTTGTAAAGAGTAGACGTGTGTCGCATGCATCGCCACGCCTTATCTTCGCTCTTACTCAACTTCTCAACGGCCACTGAATGGCGTGCGTTGCATAACGGAACTCAGATTAGACATAGAAACTGGGAAACGTCAAAAGTGAACGGTTTTTGTTTTTAGGTGAATGTGTGGAGCGTGTGCGCTGCTGTTAAGAATAGGACCCTTGTGTGTTCATGTTGGTGGCGTGGGAAACGTATGAGCTGTATGTAGATATTCAGCAGCATCTACAATATCGTACTTATAAAAATACGAAACGGCTTATTTTGTTTCTTTTTTTCAAGGTGTAAGAAGCACCCATTAACATTTTCTGAATGATCATTCAGTGTAAGCCAACTAAACTACGTCTAAAAACAAAAACTGGTTTAAGACAGAAAATATCCAAGTATTTCTGTATCTATACTAACTTACATTTATAAAAGGTTTGTAAACCATAACAGCAGTGCGATTCTGTAACCATCGCACCGTGAAAACTTAGGAGAAGTGAGCGTGGAGTGAGCTTTCAATGTCATCCCATCTGACATTAGGGATTGACCAAAAATACATTTACAACCATAATCGAGATTTTAATAATATTTATTATGCTAATTTTATTGATCTTTTTATATAATTTCAAAGCTAGTATTTTAATTATCAAAACATTACTATTTTGTGGGGTTTTAATCTAGGAAAAAAGACTAGTCCAGGAAAAAAAAAATCAAAATTAATATTTGGACTAAGTTTCCGTTTTGCTATTTTATTTTAAAACCCCACAAAATAGTAATGTTTTGACAAATAACATACTAGTTATGAAGTTATATAAAGTTATCAATAGAATTAGCATAAAAAATATTATTAAAGTCTCGATTGTGATTGTAAATGTCTGCTTAGTCAATCCCTAGCATCAGTGGGATGACACTGACAGCTCACTCTACACAAGTTTTCACGGTGAGATTTTTACAGAATCGACATGCTGAATCATATTATAATTCACGTGAATTCTGGACGTATAGTCCCGACGACGGCTATGGCCATTGTTGAAGAGCATGATAATTTTGATTGGCTTGGAAAACACCTAAACTGTTATTTTCTTTTTAGGAATATTAAAATCTATTAGCATTCGATACTTAAGGTACCACAGTAAAGCTATTACAAGAAAAGTATTAGTTGAGTCTCAAAAGAAAACCTCACTGTCAAGAAAGCTGCGTATCTAAAAAAAAATAGACCCAAAGTCATCTATGTGGCTATTATAAATTTTAGGATCTATAATATATAATTATAGATCCTAAAATTTACCGAAATGTGCTGTACCGTATTTCTGGAGGCCTCGTTTGCTAATGTCCGTTAATTTGCAAAGCATCCAAACCGTGCACACGTCTACAAACTTTGGTGACACGACAAAAGGACGGATTTAAACCTCATTATTTAATTACCCGGCGGGAATCACACGGGGGCCCTAAGTCACTGCTGACTCCTGAGCTAGGGTGGCTTGTCTGAAGGCTCGTCAAGGGGCAGCCTCCCGCCTTAGCCTCCGCCACGCACTCTATTAATTAGCCTCCATACATTCGCCTCGCCTCGAAACGTATTAAACTTCATACATACATGCATACGCCTTAAGCTTGTGGACATCTAAAGGACTAATTACTAAAATCAATACCAATCTCACACAAAAGAAGGACCGTATCTACTTACGGGCTCACAACTCACAACACAAATGAACGCAAAAACAAGATGGCGAAATAATTTGAATACGTAACGAATCAGAGGGTAACGCACGCTCGAGCCATTCTTTAACTTACTCTCCTACGGATAAAGAGCTAAACTTGTTTTTAAAGGATGACCGAACGTGAAAATTTATGTATCGCGGACAGCGCCGCCGGCCGGACCCCTGCAAAAAGAGCTCGCTGGGGTAGATACAGGAAGATGGCAGATGGAACGAAGAATTATGTTTCCCGCAGGCTGATGAGGTAAATGTGATTGTGAACTTTTCGACGCTATGCAAATCGGACAAGCGAGACGATATACGTACCCACCGGATCCTGTCGCGCAGATATGCTGCTGTTATTTACAAAAAGTGAATTGGCGTGTCCACAAATGCGCGGATGGAACGGGGGAGCAAGTTATTGTAAGCCAGCCAGGGCGCCTTTTTTGTTTGCTTCGCCAAGGTATATTCATAGCCGCCAACTTTATGTAAACTTCGATGAATGTTCAATGTATTCAAATTGATTCATTGATGGATGACCGGCTTGCGAAAATACTCGGCCCGAAAACACAGGAATAACAATGTAATATACTTATCGTTGTTCTGAGTGTGGGCAAGATCGATATCCGAATCATAGTCTTGTTTAGATAGGGCTAGTGGTATTTTATTGAAATACAAATGAGTGTCGGAGGAGCTCGGTGACCCGAGCGGTGTGTGCCTCGAATAAAAGGGCCGCATTAGAATAATTTGCCTACCGAACAAGTACAATTCTTCACATGGAGAGACCTTAAATTTCACTATTTTACATAGTGGGGATTATCATATCTGTTCGGGTGTATGTCCGTGGGCCGGCCCCTACTTTTTGTTACCCGCACCCGACTTCTATCGGGCCGTCTCTGATATATTTAGTTGTTACTTTTTGTTGCGCCGCACGTGAGAGAATTCTTAATCATCGTGAGCCTTCTATTTCGCTTTGTTGAGAGTTTTTCATGCGAATATCTGTTTTACCACTTGAGTTACGTAAAAAAACGGCAATATTGAATTTTAGGATACAGGGACCTTTATAAAGATATTTTCCTTATGAAAGCCGCTATATTCGACGGGCACCCTACACCTAATAATTTCCAGACAGTACCTCAAACTTTCAAACAAGGTATTTCAATACTACCAACCTCGTAATAACAACAAAGCAACATAACACCAATTGATAGAGGCTCACTTAACCTCCGCGTTATTATTCTTGCTAACCGAGCTGCCAGACGAAGCCCCTCAACGGAGGGACCAGGGGAGCAGAACTGATCGAAGGTGGGCGAATTAGCCCAACTCTAAAACCTCAATTAAGTCTCGTCTAGCGCGTATTCAGAACGGCCACATCCAATTATCGCGGTAGAAGCTTTGTTACGATTTTCAACTGAGTTTGCGATCGAATGTTGTTGGATACGCTCTCGATACATTGTTTCGCAGAATGCTACGGTGAAGTTGGAACGTCAGATTTACACCTTGATTTATACAATTGAAGGTTGCTAGTTTGTAGTTTTATTAAGACTGTTGACGCTAGATTGCTACCTATAGGTACAAGTATAAAAAAGAGGGCGTGTGCTTATGACCACACGATAGAAGTCAAAATTGACTACTGCCTTGCGATTCTGTAACCATCTCACCGTGAAAACTTGGGTGAACTGAGCGTGTAGTGAGCTGTCATTAGGGATTAACACTATTGACACTGCTCACTTCAAGCTCACTTCACTTATGATTTCACAGTGAGATTTTTACAGAATCGACCGGCTGGAGCCGATTATAATTACTTACGCGATTTAGCATCACCGATCGACTGGAGCCGAGTATACCCGATTTAGCGTCTTCGACCCGAACGTGACGGTTCAGTCAGTAGAGACGGCAGAGACGCCTAAAGAAGTTTTACATCAAAAATTTTACTGACACATTTTTGACAAGCTTAAAACACAAAGAACTGTTAACAACTTCAGTTTGCATTTGACTATAATTATGTGTATATAGGTGACAGATGTCAAAATTACTCTAAAATAGAACAGCATGGACCCAACCCCCTCGTAACTCAAAAACGTAACACTGTAGAATCAATGACACTTAACTTCCATACAAAACAGCTACTCATGCTCTCACAATAAGTCACCCCTTTACTTCACAGGATGATCTTCAAATTAGACGTCATAAAGACGTGTCTGCCGGCGATGACGGATGGCGGCGCGACAGTCATCGTCAAATTAACACCAGGCTAAGTGCCAAAATGTGTACACAATGCGACAAGCCAGATAGACGGGATCTGCGGTAATAATACACCCAGTAGCGGTGGCGGATGGTGTAATTAATTGCATATAAAGGGTGGTCCAACCATAACGCACGATGTTAATTTTAAATAAAACAAAACATTTTCAGAGAACTATCTTATTTTTTTTTAATATGATAGAAAAATCTATGGCAATTATGTGTGAAACAAAATATCAAATGCTCGCCTCGGCTTCGGTGGCATACCTCTGTCCAATGGTCCATATTTTCAATGACGCTGTGGCATAATTGAGGTTCAATGTCGCTAATGGGTCCTTTAGCTCTTGAGTTATTCTTGGCTTACTGACGTAGAATTTTTATTTTAAATATCTGCAAAGAAAGAAGTCCAACGGTGTCAAATCACATGATCGTGGCGGCCAATTGACATCGCCACGACGTGAGATAACACGGCCATTGAATTTCTCGCGTAAGAGCCATTGTTTTGAAAAAGTGTCCACCAGAGCTCACTGGGCTCGCGTGGTGGATTATGGCCCACTCACTCTCACAGAAAGAAGAGGCCCGTGTCCCAGCAATGGGAAAAGATGTGTGAAGGCTGATTATGTTATGCTAAATATTATGTCAATATAAAAATTTAATTTTCAAGTGCCCTGAGTCTAAAATACTTCCGATGCTTGTTCAAATAAATACCGGAACATTACACATTAAACTGAAACATTCATCCAATATTAGGGCACAGCTCATAAATTCTCATAATCTATAAGAAATAACGTAATTGCGACATAAATCAGGCAGGACAATAAGGCATAACGAGAAATAAGGCAGTAAACAGAGGCAGGCCGAGGCGAGTGGGCCGAGCGAGCCGAGCAATCCGAGCGGACCGAATTCGGCTAAAATACTCGCAATTGTGTCTTAATTTGCTCCTTTCAAGCGCCAACCGTCTTGTGAACCAATTATCTAGCCTGTAATATTGTGTATTAAATATCGCTAAATTGCCTTCGTATAAATCAGGTTCGAGTAGGAATTCGGAGAATGCTTTTACACGATGAGGTCAGTTCGGAATTATTTTAATTAGGTATAGATAAGTTTAAAATATGGTGAAATATGGGTGGACTATAGGTACACCTCTGCCTAACACTTCAGGGAGTACAGGCGTTATGTTATAAGTCTTAAAAATTGTACCTGTGAATACACCTTAAGGTATACAATAAAAATTATTTGTAGTGAGTAGTGGTATACTTGTAAGGTGCAAAACGGACTACCAGTTTTCCTATTGATTACTTAGCTAATGCCATATTTTATAAATTAAAGGACAATATACGCCTGGCAGCTGTCTGTAATGTATTGGCATGAATGAAATATAATTTACGTTGAACTATAATACTTTGTCAATTCGGTCTGTGCCAGAAAATAATTTAAGTAAGTACATAAATCTATTAAACGCAGGTGCCGAGGGATTATTTTAATAATTAATAATAAAATAAAACTTTCTGAAAGAAAACGTGTGTTTGAAATAACTCGCTCTTTTAGCTTACGAACTAGCAGTAAATCTTAGAGAAAACTATTAATTTAACCCATTGTTATCACGTACATAAAGGGGCTCGTGGCTAAATAATAATAGCCACACAGGTCAATCGATTAGGTTAAGCTACAATTTCCGCAGTTGGTCTGTGGGTGGGTGACCATCCTTACATACCGACACCCCTCCGTGCCTCGGATAGCACGTTAAGCCGTTGGTCATTCGTGGAACTTTGACAGTCGTTATGGGTAGTCAGAAGCCCGAAACTCTGACTACCAGTCTTACCAATGGGTATTGTATTATCATAAAATTTCACTTCTTCGGCAATTAAAATATTTAATCACCTAATGATAAGCCCGGAAGAATCTACTCGAATTGCCTGCCAGTCTATGTAGCATGTAATTAATTTTATTTTATTTCCCGCGATCCCTCTGTGTTGCCATCGCGAAATTCTCTCAGTAATTGGAAAATTTATTGCAAGGTGTGCACCACGCTCCGCCATGATGTTTCACTTTCCCGCCAATGATTTATTGTCTTCCGAAACAATTTTAATTGCTACAAGTGACACAGTGTAAACAACTATTCGATTAACTTAATTCAATTATTTGGAACGCTGGCAATTAATTTAAAAGCCAGCTAAATACGGTTTAAACTTCGTATAATTGGAGGTTTTGAGCGTATTTATGTACCTTTTGTTGGTTAAGAATCAACTGATTGGTTGGTATCGTACGGTATCGTAAAGAATTTATAATATAGGTACGTGTTAACCCTTCGTATGTCGCGAACGTTGATCTACGCGAGTACCAATGGCTTTTTAATTGTTTCTGTAATTACTTACGGCATTCAACCGGTTAAATCCAATCAGATTTCATCATCTGATTTTACAATATTTGTAATAATTGCAAATATGTGAGCACCATGTATCTTTCACATAATTAATTTACCAGTCATTGCTTTATTCGTAATTCTTTTTGACTTTTATGGTAGTCATTTTATTCTAGGTGTGTCGTCTTCACTTAAAATTATATTATTAGTGTAGATAAGATAATATACTCGTAAGTCTTTATTTGCCTTAAGTACGGTATAAAGTTGTTACAGTCTAGTTTTGATATAATGCCCACATGTTTAGCTATACATATTTTTGTATCAATTTCAGATTAATCGGCGTATCCTCAACTCCTGTCATACAGGTTGTCCTAGTTCAGGGGTTGAGACCGCACTGATGTAATGTCTATTGAAGTTAAAAAAAAATAATGCACGAGTTAAACGAGATCTATACAATGTCACAGATTCATTGGTAATACAATAATAGTCATTCAGATACATCACAAACATTTTCATTAATACCTGTACTTACATAAATATTTTATATTTTCAAGTCAAAGAAATCTTTAATGTCATAAACGTTATGTCCATTCAGCCATTTATGTAGTTTATTTTGAAATGAGTTAGTATTATTTAATAATTTTAGTTCTTTTAGTATTTTATTGTATATACGTACATAGATCACACGGCAGCTTTTAGCATAACTTGGCGTACTTAGGATTATCCTTTAATACAAGTCTGTGTGGATCCCTTGTCAGTCGAGAGATTACTTCATACGCTTTTTTGAACAATCCCTTCACACTGTACATAAAACAGATTTCATATATGTAAAGTGAGGGAAGTGGTAATAAGCCTAGCTTTTTAAAGAACGGTTCGCGGGACTCACCAGGATGAAGTCCACAAATGGCCCTGATGCATTTTTTTTGTGCAATAAATGCTATATATCCTTATCTGTGGTGTTCCCCCATATAATAAGCCCGAAAAATAAAATAGGTTTTATATATGCGTGGTATGTAGTGATTACCATTTTCTATCCATCACGTTGTTACCTTCTCTGAGAGCATAAGCAAATTTATTGATTCTATTGCACAAATTATATAGATGTACTTTCCAATTTAAGTCTTGATCTATGAGCACACCCAAGAATTGAGGTTGTGTAACTTCTTTCAGTCAGTTATCAGTATACGTTTAAAATTGTACTTAGCATGTTTAGATTTATTAAATTGTATAAAATTAGATTTGTCTAAGTTGATTTTTAATTTATTTCTGTAGTAATGTATGAAAATGTTGTAAAACATTTTAATAGAGTAACAGTGGAGTTTCTTGCCCATTCTTCTCCATACGAAACTACCCTTTGGAAGGGGCGACTAGAATCAATTCTATTTTTTGTAAATTTGAACCTTTAAAAGTGCCTTTTATGTGCTTACTTGAAATAAATGATTTGAGTATTGAAGAAAAAAGTATTTTTATATTTTTTTTGCGTTAAAACAAGGGTTGTTTTTGTATTTGATTTCGTTTTCATATTTCGACATAAATCGTTGTTTTTCATGTCAACATCAAACATTCTTCTAATTTTTCCTCTCATTACCGCAAAAACAGCCCCGCTCACAGCCAACTACCTTCATTACGAACACTGACCTACCGTCAAAGCATCATCTAATAAGCTGAATCGACTCAAAAACGACTTTGAGCATACGAGCATTAGTAATTATAATTAGACCGCGCACCGACCGCAGGCGATAAGATGTGCCTCGAAGCATGAAATAAGGCTCTCTACACATGTCCTGTGAACGTGAGCTTAAGGGGGATACTAAGACTATCCCCCTTAAGCCCGCTGTAAAATACAAAGGAAATCATTAATTTCCTACTCAAAAATTAAAGTGCCAGAAAACAAACGTACTGTTTTCTTATGGGAAATAACATTTTGAGCATTTTTTACTCTTATAACGAAAGTCTACAATAAACCCCCTGGCTGTTATCATTATTATTTTTTTTATAATCTGTATTGATTTAATTGGGGTTTTTATCTCTCGGCTGTTAATTGAGATTGAAAATGCCATTTAAATGCAGGTTAATTGATCTACATAAGTTGTAATAGTTAGAACATGTTCGGGATGTTATAGATATTTATAAGTTGGTATTTTTAAATGTAATGCTTAAAACCTTTTTTTCAGGCCGGCTCTTTAACTTTTGGGTATAAAACGTTCAACGTTTTCTTAGTTTTTTTTTGCAATTTAAGCTTGAGTTGTATGCTGATCAAAATATAATTTATGTCAGTTTCAAATAGGTTTTGGTAACAAAATAACAATTTTGTAATTAAAATTGTCAAAACAACTCTACGTTAGAATTGGTCAAAATTATGACGTTTTCATGAAAACATCACGTTTCTTACCAATTATAACTAAGTATTGTAGTTGTATCTTCAATTATACAATGACAACTGATTGATTCTTCTGTAAAAACATGTTCATAACTTTTACAAGCCATATTTTGATCAACACACAACTGATCTTCAAATTGCTAAAAACTGCAAATTGCTAAAAACGTTGGAAAGTTTGTATTTCGCAGGCTTTTCAAGCGCACTCGCCTTAACATACTGGTCCATGTAAAGTCAGTGACGCGTCTCGCATAGGTTGCCTTTGCCTTGCAGAGATATTCGAGTGGATACTTAGGGGGTTTTTATGAAGGAGGGTAGTCTAATGTTTGTGATATGAAATGGTATCTCTGAATTAGAAGGATGCGTATGGGTCAGTGGATTTGTGGCTGGTTTTTTAGTGGTTAATTAGTAAGGGGTGAAGTTCTTTAACTGGTTGAATGCCATAATTACAGAAAAAAATAAAAAGCCATTGTGTCTCGTGTAGATCCACGTTCCGAATACGAAGGGTTAAATGATTTTATTAATTGGGATGTTTCTAGTATTTGTATTGATTTTCCGCCTCTGGCATATAATCTGAGACGAGAGAGAATGAGGCAGCCATATAGCTATCTGACAAATAAAATCTGATATTATTTCCTCATTTCAGACCAGATTATAGCCGCTTTATTAAATTTATCATCATCATCTTTTCAGCCGAAAGATGTCCATCATCTTTTCAGCTGAAATATGTACACTGCTGGACTTAGGCCTCACCCAAGCGTCGCCAGATCGCATTTTTTTAATGTACCTCTTTATTCATATTACCCCTGTAATTGTTCTTTAACCGCACTTCCCACTATACCCCACGTACGTACACACACACACACATAAGTACAGTGAGGTACAAAGTCGGGCACTGACAAACTATCTCATATCCGGGGCAGATGCATTAGTGCATCGCTCTCGGCTTCACATAAATTGCTCCGCGCCGTACTTACACTGTGTGCTAATCATAGTTTTTAGCGGGTTTTATGTTTTACTGCTATGTACGACGTCTTTGGGCGATAAATTTTGTTTGTTTTGTGTAGCTTGCTTGCTTATTTAGTTTGTTTATTCTTGGTTATTAAAATCATCACAAGATCATTGTTCGCTACCCATAACGCCATCTATCGGAACCTCAAGACAACTCGCGGGCTGCTCAATACTCACCGGTGTAGGCGGCGAGCAACAGTGGCGACACCTCGACGCGATAA
The DNA here is from genome assembly GCA_949629135.1 of Eremobia ochroleuca. Classification (NCBI taxonomy): domain Eukaryota; kingdom Metazoa; phylum Arthropoda; class Insecta; order Lepidoptera; family Noctuidae; genus Eremobia; species Eremobia ochroleuca. Next base: position 6,468,225 of record OX451396.1, read on the forward strand.
AAGGCATAACGAGCTGCGCATGCGCAGGGTGGCGAACGAAAAATTTGGTTGTACTTGCTTGGGAGTAAACGCATGAAGTTGAGAAAATATTTTGTCATTTTTTTTTTTTTCCAAAAATCCAAGTAGACGCATCAACATATGGTCCTTCTGAGCCAAATGATAAAGAACAACGAAGAGTTCTATACGTGGTGAATTTCAAGCATTCGTCGCATTATTACGAAGAAGTTCACCCGCCATTACAAGAACGTGCAACGAGTACCTACCTACCTTCAGGACTTCGAGTGGATTAAAGGAGTGGCAGGTCTGACTTTCCTACCAATTACCCATCCTATCTCGGTCTGTGTTTAATATCCGTGTTGTGTTCCTAGTTGTTGAGCGGCGGTGCCCAGCCGGTGTGATAACCCGACGCCGTGAGTGGTAATCTCGCGGGTTTGAGCGGGCGGTACGGGGCGCAAGTCCACATCATACCTACAGGAAGGATTACAGTGAGTACTCTTGTGTTCTTATAGGTATTCCCTTAAAATGAGTGAAGCCAAGTTGTCGGAACTAGTCAAGAAAAGAGCAGTAACCAAAGGTCGGTTAACTTTACTAGAAAATTATGTTAAAAGATGTAAATGCCCATTAGATGACCAACAAATATTAGAGTTACAGTTACGCGTAGATAACAGTTCGAGTTTATTAGATAATTACAACGAGCTACAAAGTTTAATTGAAGAAAGCACGAACGAGCTCGATCTTCCAAAACAGTTGGAAGAACGAGACCGTTTCGAAGATCAGTACTATAGGACAGTAGCTTCTGCCAAACTCTTGCTGCAGAAGGAGGTACCTGTAAATAATAATAATGTAGTCATGAAAAGTAAAATGTGTGTAAAGTTACCGGACATTAAGATACCTACCTTTGACGGTTCGTACGATAGCTGGTTGGAGTTTAAGAATTCTTATTGTACTATGATCCATAAGCGGGAGGATTTAGACAGTATACAAAAATTCCATTATTTACGATCGTCGTTAACGAATAGTGCATCGCATGTTATTGCTGCATTGGAGTTTACGGCCGACAATTACTCTCACGCATGGGAGCTACTAGAGAATCGTTACAACAACCTACGGCTATTGCAACATAACCACGTCAAGTCCCTTTATGCGATTCCGTCTTTGCATAAAGAATCGGCTTCACAATTAAGGAAGGTTATAGACATTGTGCTAAGAAACCTACGTGCGCTTTCCTCACTGGGGGAACAAACGCATGCGTGGGACACGTTAATTATTTATTTGGTTGTTTCGAAGTTGGATCCCAGTACTGAACGTGAATGGGAACAGTATCAAGGTACACTTTATAATACGAACACTAAGCCGCCATTCGTAAAGTTAGACGATTTACTTAAGTTTCTTAAAGACAGGGCGGATATGTTGGATATTATTAAGGTAAACCACAGTAAACATTCACATGACAACAAAAGTAGTGAACAAACACAAAACAAAAAACAATCTACTCATAGTTACGTCGCTACGAACGCTGGTGATAAAAATAATAATAAGAATAACACTTCGAAAACGAACAAGCGTGGTCCGCGCGTGTGTGTGATGTGCAATGGTAACCATTCACTTTATACGTGTTCCAAGTTTATTAATTTACCTGTTCAAGATAGGATTAACTTGGTAAACACAACAAATATCTGTAAGAATTGTTTACGTTCAGGTCATACGGTACAAGAGTGTACATTCGGCCCGTGTAGGCTGTGTCATCTTGAAAAGCATAATAGTTTGATTCATGTCGATAACGCAGACAACGTGAACGTGGTAGGTGCGAATAATACGCAGTCGCAGCCGATAACCACTAACGTTTCTAATAATGTCTCAACTTCGTTACATTCATCAGCTGATAGTACCGACTCGCTTTGTGAACAAACGTATTCCGTGTTACCTACAGTACTGCTTTCCACAGCGCTGGTGGATGTTGCAGATAATAATAATGATTATCACACCGCACGCGTGCTTCTTGATAATGGTAGCCAACAGTGTTTTATTAGAAAATGTTTATGCGATAAGCTAAATGCAAGTTTAATACAGTCCACTTGTCAAATTACGGGTGTGGGTCATTCGATCGCTAAGTCTACCCACACTTGTAAAATATTATTACGTTCGAAAGATAAGCGTTATCATACTAATCTTGAATGTTTAGTGTTGCCGTGTGTTACTAAAAGGTTACCGGCATTCTCCATAAATGTAAATAATATTAGTATCCCAGACAATATTCAACTGGCTGACCCCACCTTTCATTCGCCGTCGGATATTGATATCCTGATAGGTGCAGATAAGTTTTGGGATTTGTTGATAGATGGTAAAATTAGGTTGAAAAATGGACCTTATTTGCAAAATACCAAGCTAGGGTGGATAATGTCTGGAGCTTTGTATAATAATAATAACGGCCTGCGCATTAATCAGGTTCAGTGTAACTATTCGCAAACATTAGATACACAATTAAAACAATTTTGGGAACTCGAAGAGATTCCCAACACTGGGAATATCCTTAGTGCCGACGAGCAAAAATGCGAGAATATTTTCGTTGAAACGACAACACGTACTCCAGAAGGTCAATTCTCTGTGTGTATTCCTTTTAAGGAATCGCCTGCAGTTCTCGGAGAAAGTTACAGTGCGGCTGAAAAACGTTTGTTGTCACTTGAACGTAAGTTCACTCGTTTCCCGGAATTTAGGGAAAAATATATTAATTTCATGAGTGAATACGAAAGTCTCGGTCACATGAGTCGCGTAGATACATACGGGTCACCTCACTATTTCTTACCACATCACGGTGTAATAAATGAAAATAGTAGTACCACTAAATTGCGCACGGTGTTCGATGCTAGCGCAGTGACATCTACAGGCAAGTCGATGAACAGTATACAGTTTATTGGGCCACCGCTTCAAAACGACATTTTTTCCATATTATTACGTTTTAGGCAGTATCAATACGTAGCATGTGCCGACGTGGAAAAAATGTACCGTCAAATTTTAGTACAGCCACATCAACGTGACTTACAACTGATTCTGTGGCGTAAAAATCCGTCTGACTCAATAGATATATATCGCCTTAACACCGTGACGTACGGCACGGCATCAGCGCCTTATCTGAGCATGAGGTGTCTGAACCAACTGGCGCGTGAATGTGAGGATGAACAGGTAGCTACTGTGATTAGGGATGACTTTTACGTGGATGATGTGTTGATGGGTAATGATGACTTAAATAGTTTATTTGACATGTGTGATAAGGTCACTAATACGTTAAAATCGGCGTGTCTTCCATTACGCAAATGGATATTTAATTTGGACATCACTGCCCATGACATATCAAAAAGATTGGCATTAGGAGATCAATGTCAAAATAAAACTTTAGGTATGGGATGGTTCAATAAAAAGGATGAATTACATTTCACATCGCGAGTAAATAATAATAATACGTACCCACTAACTAAACGTAGCATGTTGTCAATGATAGCGCAGGTGTACGACCCGTTAGGTATGTTAGCACCGGCAATAATAACAGCAAAAATTGTTATGCAAAAGTTATGGTTGTGTAAAATAAATTGGGACGACCCAGTTCCTAATGATGTTGTATTATCTTGGGATACATTCATTAGTACCCTACAATGTTTACGTACAATACGCATACCGCGTTGGGTAATGAGTTCGCACTCACAATACATAGAATTACATATTTTTAGTGACGCTTCTCAGTGTGCATACGGCGCATGCACGTACGTACGTACATACTCAGATAACTCAGCTGTTACGTGTCAGTTACTCTGTGCCAAAAGTAAGGTCGCGCCTTTAAAACCAACTAGTATACCTCGTCTAGAATTATGCGGGGCGTTGATCGGCGCACGTTTATATAGAAAAATAACTAGTTCATTACGGTTGACCTTTTATAAAACTTTCTTTTGGACAGATTCAACCATTGTCATGGGGTGGCTTCGAATGTCGCCTCACTCGTTGAAAACTTTCGTTCAAAATAGAGTAGTAGAAATAAATGAGCTTACGAGTAATGCTATATGGTCGCATGTAGGTACTAAAGATAATCCAGCGGACTTAGTCTCACGCGGGGTCAGCTTGGACACACTCGGTGAATGTAGTCTGTGGTGGAACGGTCCACCATTCTTGCAGTGTCATGAGTTGATGGAGTCGCAGCAGGGCACAGTCTCGCATTCTGACTACTCTGCTGACCTACCGGAACTAAAACCACATACTACAGCAATGGTCTGTGACGTCACACAAAATACGGTTATTAATTTTGAACGGTTTTCTTCGTATAATCGCATAAGGCGTACAGGTGCATATGTATTGCGTTTCATCCACAATTCACGCACACAACGACAGGAGCGCATTATAGGGCCGTTCTCAGTGAGTGAGTTGCGGTCGTCAATGCAACTGTTAACGCGACTCGCACAACGGGAATCTTTTCCTAGTGAATATACAAAATTGAAGGGTAGCTTACCATTACAAACTACCAGTGCAATTTCTAGCCTTAACATATTCTTAGATAACCATGATATAATAAGAGTAGGCGGACGCTTAACTAACTCGCCTAACTTCGGGTATGATAAAAAACACCCTAGTTTATTATGCTGTAAACATCGTTTCACATTATTATTGTTTCAGCATTTCCATAATAAACTTCTCCATGCTGGTCCCCAACTGCTACTTGCTACTGTGCGTGAGAGTTGGTGGCCATTAGGGGGGAGAAATCTGGCCAGAAAGGTGGTCCATCATTGCGTCCGCTGCACGCGACTTAGGGGAAGGACCGTTTCCCCAATCATGGGCAACTTGCCTGCGGAGCGGTTGGAACCGGGTTTTCCTTTTATTCGCTGTGGGGTCGACTATGCTGGACCCGTATCTGTACTGAACCGCAAAGGTAGGGGGGCTAAACTTGAAAAGGGGTACATATGCCTATTTGTTTGTTTTATAACACGAGCCATACATCTGGAATTAGTCAGTACCCTTTCTGCACAAGAGTACCTATTAGCATTGAAAAGGTTTATATCCCGTCGTGGTAAACCGGCTCAAATTTTCTCGGATAACGGGACAAATTTTATTGGAGCCATGAAATTAGTTAAATTAATGTTTAATGAGCATTCACGTCAAATTATTGATAACTTAAGTAATGACGATATAGAGTTTAAATTTATACCGCCGTACGCTCCTCATTTTGGGGGACTATGGGAAGCAGGAGTAAAATCCTGTAAACACCACCTGAGGCGGGTCATGGGTACCGCTAATCTAACGTACGAGGAATTCGGCACGGTGTTGGCACAGATCGAAGCCGTCCTGAATTCCCGTCCAATGTTTCCTATGTCCTCAGACCCACATGACCTTCTTCCACTTAGCCCAGCACACTTCCTGATCGGCCGGCCACTCCTCTCACCAGCCTGCAAAGACCTGATGGAAGAGCCAATTAATCGCCTGACGCGATTCCAGAGGGTGGAGCAAATGAGGCAGCAGTTCTGGAAGCGGTGGTCAACTGACTATATTTCGGAGCTTCAGACCAGGACTAAGTGGAAGACTCACACTCAGAACTTAGCTCTGAACACCCTTGCCGTCATCAAAGAGGACAACTTACCACCTCTGAAATGGCGCATGGGCAGAATTGTAAAGGTGTTCACAGGAACCGATGGTGTGAGCCGTGTAGCTGAACTCCAAACAGCGACGGGCTCCGTGCAGCGAGCCTTCTCCAAGATCTGCCCACTTCCGGTGCCATCGAAGACGGGTGGCGGCCAGGATAACGGCGGAGTCGAGGCCGCCGGCGACGCAGCAATTTAGTTTTGAAACCAGAGGATTCCAAGGCGGCCGGCATGTTCGCTACCCATAACGCCATCTATCGGAACCTCAAGACAACTCGCGGGCTGCTCAATACTCACCGGTGTAGGCGGCGAGCAACAGTGGCGACACCTCGACGCGATAAAAGGCATAACGAGCTGCGCATGCGCAGGGTGGCGAACGAAAAATTTGGTTGTACTTGCTTGGGAGTAAACGCATGAAGTTGAGAAAATATTTTGTCATTTTTTTTTTTTTCCAAAAATCCAAGTAGACGCATCAACAATCATATCAATTTCATATTTTTATTTCGTCTTGAAATCTGTAGTTTTTAAGAATTTCTGCTGAAAGATGTTCTGTGTTTATAACTCTCCTTCTATCGCTTAATCCCAGTTCTATCTGGTGTCGGGTCTTCTTGTACAGCGGCGCCAGGACGCTATGTCCTGAGTTGTCGTAGGAGTTAGGTTCTTCGCTTTCACCTCTCTCTCGATACTGGGCCACCATGTAAGGATATTCGGGACTGTTTTTACTGAGAAACTATCATCTGTTCTCATTACGTGGCCGTGCCGTCTAAAGCCTCCTGCAGACAAACGCGACGCGACAGCGCGACGCAACCCTAGTAGAACAATTTCTATGAAAACTTCGTGGAATTTGTTCTACCAGAATCGTGTCGCACTGTCGCGTCGCGCTTATCTGCGGGAGCCCTAAGCCTGCTTTATTATAGTTTGTTCGTTATTGGGGCCACTCCGAAAGTTCTGTGCTACAACTATGTACATTCAATAATATTTTTGATTGCATTAGATTTTAAAAGCGTGGTGGGTGGGTTTGATTGCATTAAAATTTAAAAGCGTGGTAAGTAGTCAATTTTCCTTCCACCGTTGTCAAAATCGTCGAAAGGAACGCTTCAATTGTTTTTTTTTAACTTCCGGTTCTTTCTTTTCGGAGTGTGGGTTTATGCCCAGTTGATGGCAACAGTCGGTCGATTCTGTAAAAATCTCACCGTGAAAAGTTGCGTTGAGTGAGCTGTCAGTGTCATCCCACGTATGCTAGGATTGACCACGCAAACATTAACAATCATAATCGAGATTTGAATAATATTATTGATGCTAATTTTATTGATCATTTTATGTAAGTTAAAAAAAAATACTAGAAATTAACTGTCAACACATTACTATTTTGTGGAGTTTTAAAATAAAATAACAAAACAGGAACATAGTCAGAATATTTTTTTTTTTTGTTTTTTAATTATTTTTCTAGATTAGAACCTCACAAAATAGTAATGTTTTGAAAATTAAAATACTAGCTTTGAAATTTTATAAAATAATCAATATAATTAGCATAAAAATATAATTCAAATCTCGATTATGATCGTAAATGTATTCTTGGTCAATCCCTAGTATCAGGTAGGATGACACTGACAGCTCACTCCACGCTCGCTTCACCTAAGTTTTCACGGTGAGATGGTTACAGAATCGCATTGCAGGCTCGCCCCCTATTACATAGGACCCAAACATAGCTGGCAAAATGTGCGTGTAATAAAGGTACACAAGGTAGGTATGTTATGTTATACAAGGTGTAATTTAAATGGTGTTGGACCTGAAGAGAGGCCATTGTACTCATCATTATGAACAACTTTTACTATAAACCAAGCACTAGGAAGTGGTGAAGGGCGGGCGTTTTGGGGTCTGTCTTTTGTAATTTTGACGTTCGAAAATGCTGATTCTCAGCCTAGTTTGAATAAATGACTTTTGATTTTGATTTGAGACCAACCCTGAAATCGCGAAAAAAAATCAGATATTCCCTACCTTTTGACGAGTTATGCTAACATAAATGTGAACAATTCGAACATAAATGAACAGCTGATTGTTTTTTTTTTGCGATTTCATGTTTGGTCCCATACTAAAAGTTGCTCGTAATGATGAATACAATGACCTCTTTCAGGTTCAACACCATTTAAATTACACCTTGTATACTTAAAAAATAAATTCAGTATTATAATTAAACTGAACCCATTCTCATCAGTACAGATATGAAAGCCGTCACAAAATATTATACTTGGTACATTAATAGAAGGTTCCTACAGCACTACTCATTACACGCTATAGAGAATGGAATTAATTCCCGAGCCGGCCGCAGACTACAGCTTTTCATGTTTCACGAAGCATCTTACGTTGTTACCCGTTCAGACTATTGTTAAAGTATCGATTATTATTTGGTTTCGTTTCAACGGAGCTATTTCTGATAGTTTGAAGATGCCGATTATCCTGCGGTCGGATTTCAGAGGGGGCAATTTGTGAATTTTCGTTGTACGGCTATTTAGTTAGAACGAGTGTCTAGTTGCGCTTCTTAGTTGAGTTTGTTTAGTAAATTAGTTTTAGTGTTGCTGTGGAGTTTAAATAAAAATATTTGAATATATTTCCGTGTCTTGATTTAAAGATAATATAGTTAAAGTACAACTCAAATGATCGTATTTTTGAACACTGCGTCATCATTAGTGTCTTACTTTATCCCAGTTTATTTTTAAACACTAGGTATAGTTTATTATTTAGTGAGTAGGTATAATTTAAAAAAGTATAGTCCAATTTTCCTGCTAGTAAAATAATGAAAGTGAATAAAATTTAAATAAATGAAAAGAAACTTTTTTTATATCCTAAGCAATTCAACACAAAATCGAAAAGGGTTTATCTTAGTTTCTGTATTTTAGTGTCTAGCCAAATATGACTCAGGCAGCCATTGTTGGCCGGTTTCCGAAGAAAAAAAAAGTGTTTTTCCGGTGATAGCAAAAAGGTTCAGTAAGTCGGAAAATTTCTTCCAATCTTGTCGCACTGTATTAGATTCTGATTTATTCGCGTTCGAGCCTCGTAGGGTGGACGAGGCCTTTCCGTTTCGGCTATCCTACCACCAGCTTAACTTGACCTTCCCTGCGTCTTGATAGCTGAACTTGGAGAAGAAAAAACGGGGGCTTTAATAGAGCTATAGAGGTCATAATACATTAGTTGTGTTACATGGCCTTAGGAAACAAAGATTGTTCCATTCGGCCGATTGAGCACACCTCCCTGTACTAACTTCCCGTTCATTTAACGCGTATCCATGCAACAAAAGGATCTCCCGCACGAATAACAAAACTACCAATCCTGTGTGTATGTGTTGAATTTAGATTTTATTGTAGTGCTTCGGCTTTATGGGTATGAGGAGCTAAGGTCTATTTTGTCTTTCAAAAATAACGCACTATTCAGCATTTTTAGAGATTCCCAGGATGTGAATTGATTAACGTAATTATCCGTAGGTGTTCTTATATATTTTTTTACTATCTCCATGAACATAAACAATTCCTAATAAAATGTAAACCAAACCTACGTTTATACTATTGACCAATAAAGTATACAGCGTGTAACGGAAGGGGGGTATCAACCCTGAAGGAGGTGAATGTGCTCATGAAACTCAACAACTTTCCCCAAAGAACATAGGTCGAAATATGAAAAATAAAATTGGCCCTCCCTTACAAAACTGACTACCAGCTGATTGATTTACTATGGGAGGGCCACATTTTTTTTTCATATTTCGACCTATGTTCTTTGGGGAAAGTTGTTGAGTTTCATGAGCACATTCACCTCCTTCAGGGTTGATACCCCCCTTCCGTTACACGCTGTATAGTAAATCCCAAATCATTGTCCATTCTTCCTCGTCCAATACCATTTACATAAACACTCGAAAAGTCTAATAAAATTGCTCAATGCCCTCTATTTGCAGTATTCTTAATAATTACTTCTTCCGTATTGTTCGAGGGTCCGAGGGGCGCAGTGAAAAGTGAATCCCGGTTTATTTCCCGGTCAGAGAGTCAATAAATAATAATACTAAATGCCCTATGGGTGACCAGAGGTCGATACGATGAGATACTGTCTCGGGTAGTGGCAGTTTGAATGTATTTTTCGATGGCTGTTTTGTGTAGATTTGTTTACGTATTCGGGAATGGATTCATGATTCTTTCTAAATGTCATTTTAATCTTGAATGTAGGGGTATAATAATGGAGCCTCCACGAGTGACAATACTTCGTGCTTCTGGCGTAAGTACCCATTGACAGAAAGCCTTACAAACATCCAAGCTGACTTACTCATCTTTTGCACGTACCACGATCCGAGCTATCCTTGTGTAACTCAAGTTTGAATTTAATTTTATTCGTAATACTATGTAGTAGAAGTGTTGCTGGTTTCATATTTGTAATATGAACTTAATTCTGTAAGGACGTTTCAATATTAGGTTTATTTAAAATTCAATAAGTGTATTCATCAATGACCAAAGGATATTGATTCAATAGGCATTTGGGTGGCTAATTATTTGGGCATTATTTTGTTAGGACAAAGCACCCTCGGTTGTATGTTTGGGTCAACTCGGGTCTGCTTCATTTGCTCTCATCACAATGTTGTACCGACCTAATGACCGGTAATAATGTTGTCATTGACAATGGACCTTGTCCTTTATTCTATAGTCCATTGAAGTTAGATTCGTATGAAATTTTATTTATTCAAACTTACGAGTTTTAATTCGTAATTCTTGACATCTAATTATTTCACTTACGTTGACTAATACCCGGTTTCTGAATTGAGAATTTGAAGTAGAGTTATGCCCGGGTACAAATTGGTAAAACGTAAAATGAAATATAACACACATTGAAACAAATTCACACAGTTATTGTGTTACATTTCATGTTACGTTTTACCAATCTATACCAGGAAAAGCTAAAATCATAACTTTAATATTTGAATTCAGAAACCCGGTGTATTTTAATCACATTAAGCGCATACATAATTTCTCAGAAATTTGAAGCCTATTTTAGACGGATTATTGTGTGCATTATATTTAGCTCAAAGTCTCAATAGAAACAGCTAGATAAAGCATTGAATCGAGGAGCAACGTACTTTATGTCTTCGGTCTATAACAGAATAGAATGGCATCAGAAGTAATAAATGATAAATGATTTTATTTCCGTAAGTAAATTTGTACAAACACTTTTACAAGTCAATACTCAATATATTTGTTGCAATTTACAATGTCAACTTACTTTACGTAGGATAGGTACAAAGACATAATTATTATGGACCCTGTCCGGATATTGATACATACCTACATCTAAAAGCTAGTGTCAAATAGATTCCAGTTTGGTCAAGATTTATGACATAAGACGCCCATCCCCTAGTAAATAAATAAGTGGTTAGTGGATTTATTTACGAAAACAAACATTGCACAACCTAATATGCATGTGTTCCATACGTAAAATTAAAAAATAAAATCCAAACAAGCCCAGCTGAATCGCATTCCATTATCCTCTGCGCGACATCGCGATGAGTCGTAAAGAATAGGCGGCGCTGCCGAACTTTTCCCATGGAGGGCATAAATTGGATTCGGAAGCAGATCACGTAACGGTTAAGAGTTCACAAAACTGTGCCATAAATCGGACGCGCCGAGGTGCGCCGGAGACAAACGGCGCCGGGACCGGCCGGGTGCGGGGTGCGGGGTGCGGGGTACGGGGGGAGGGGATGCAACACTATTATCTGCATTATTAGTGTAATGTATGAGGTATTGTGTAATTGGTTTTGTTAGTAATGGGGATGTAAACTTCCTGGAATAAATCTGTCTGTAAATGTATTTTTGTTGATTCTCCTCAAGCCACGAACTGAAACTCACTGCACTGTACACTGGTTTCTGAAAACGTTATCAATTGCTGTGATCACTAAATCTGCTGTAAAAGTCGAAAAATTCGTTGTCATAAGATTTGTCAACAGGTTTTTAGAGGATGCAGGATGGAACGATTTTGACGGCACGGTTGGCGCAGTGGTTAAGCGATTGACTGGTGCGCTGCATGTCACGGGTTCGATTCCCGCACGGAACAAATATTTGTATGACCTACAGTAGTTATTCCGGGTCTGGCTGTTTGTGTATGTGAGTTTAAATGTTTGTAAACGCACCCACAATACAGGAGAAATTCCTAGTGTGGGGCAACGTTTCATTTTTAATTAAAAAAAAAAAAAAAACGAAGCATGAATGAAAATTATTATGGTCTTGAAACAACAGAAATGCAAATCGTTTTCTACAAGTGTAGGCTTAAATGACAGGAATTATTATCTGAATTCTACTGAAAAATAGGTAGCCCAACAAAATACTTGAAATTCGTTATAAATGGAAAGTTAGTGGCGGATTTAACATTAGTGGATTTGCATACATCTCTCACAGTTCTCCCTCGGAGCCATAGATTCTACGTAAAGGTTCTAGTTAAAAGTTCAAAGATCGCGGTAACGCTTCAATGTTTCGGTGGTACCTCATAAGAGCGTTACAGTCATATGCGTATTAGAATTATGTATTATCTATCATAAACAAGCACAACATTGACACAATTGTTATAATGATAACATTACTAAATTTATTACCGTTGCTTAGCTGCGTAGTAGCGTCTACGGTTTGTCGTAGCGCGCTCAACTGTTGGCGTAGAACTGCTACGAGATCACTACGGATAGTGGAAATATTTGGAATGCTGTGTTCTTTAAATGTTTATTTGTAACTTGTTACACTCTTTTATACTGTAATAAGCCTAGACCCACCTCTTTATATATTGTTTAATTTAATAGCGCCGCAGTACCACCTACTATCAACTATGACACCCCTTATCTATTGAACAGACTTATCTGTCTATTAATTTTAATGTGACACTCTGTAACCTTATACCATGTTCATGCTCAATGTTCAATAAATACGCCAGCAAGGGCTGGAGGCGCCGGAGCGAGTAACGACCGTATAATTCTCTCCACCAGGTGGCGTGGCTTGTCTCACGGGGACATTAATGGCGACTAATTCATGTAAATAGCTCTTCTATCGGCCTTCGAGTTTTTTTGAGACGTGTCCGCGTTTGATAAGTTATTGGCAGGATGATTGAATTTGAGAGTTTGATTTTTATGAAATTTTGCAAGATGGAATGAATAGTAAATGTTTTCGTTATTTTTTTAAGTTGATGTACACGAGGCAGTTTCGTTTGTGACATGAAATAGATAAATGAAACGTTTGTACAACAGAGATCAAGTATTTAAATGTTTCTTCGTTTTAATAATTGATAACTTTATTAGACAAAGTGGACAATCTCTTTACAAGGCACTGGGTACCGGTGCACGTGCCAATGTGTGTTGGGCCACGTCTTTTTTAGTTGTATAAATGTTTGTAAACGCACCCACAATACAGGAGAAATTCCTAGTGTGTGGCAAGGTTAAAAAAAAAAAAAAACAAAAAGAAATATTTTATTTTATTTATATCCATTTTGTTATTTTAAGCGGGAGGTATATCTCCATAAGTGAACGTTTTTCGGCTGAATGATGACATGATGATATTAAGATAGTGACAGACGTAAACACGTAGACTTTTTATAATTTTAAACTAAACTATAATAGAAAATGATCACTAACGTGCAAGCCCTAACATACATACGTCTTAAAATTAGTCCCGCATTGTTTTCTAACCAAACAAGTCAATGTCTCAGCAATTCCATTAGTTCCCTCCAGACCACATCTTACGACGCAGGGCTTGGGGATTCCCTTCTCAGCAAACATACTTGTTTGGTCTATATTTAGGAGGCAATCTAAGAGGCATTCAGCCTTCGTGGTGGGCAGTGCAATGGCGACACGACCCCAAGGTCCCCACGTAGGTTTTAGGTCCCTAAGGAGTTGGGATGTATGAAGAGAGATTTGTGGATGCGGCACTTTGTGTCACGTAAGAAAAAGCGTTTTTTTTCTTTTATTTTTTAGAAAAATATACAGGAATGTAATTCTGTAGATTATTTATTATTATTATTTATTTAAATCGGACACAAATTATTCATACTGTTGTTAGTAACAGTTATTTTGTTTTTATTATTATTTATTTTATTTTATTTTTATTATTAAAATTAAAATAAACTAAAAAAAAAACACTTATTCAAGAACCCATAACTATATCCGCTTCCCGCTGCATCAGACCAGAGGATGCATTAGACAATCTTGGATAGAAATCAACGTCAAATAGGCAGCTATTTCGCAATCCACAGACAAGTAGGTCAAACAATAGTGATGAATGCTGATGTCGAAGATAAGTAAGCACAAAACCTTTTCACCATGGCGATAATGTCATCATAAAATAATTCAATAGGCACTTGACCAGCACTTTGCCTTCTCTCGTACACAACAAACTCGCTGTACATCTTGGTGCGCAAGGGCCGCCCTCTCATTATATTCGAAGGGCCGATGGGTGAAGTGTGTGACAACCGTCACGTTCGGACGCTAACGAGACGCTTTGTGACCATCTCCACACTCTATGGTCAACAGTTGTTGATTTTTTTAATGGACAAATTATATTTGCTCGCAAATCCCAAGAGTCGCGTGGCCGCCTCTATTGTGAAAAGTGGTTCACCTTTTAAAGCCGTAGGGGACACGCTACGCGAACATGCGATGTGAGGTGTTTCACCGATCGGATCGACGACGTGTTTAGAAAAGTTCCACGAGTAGTTTAAAGTCATTGAATGGAATTCAATTGAGAAAATTTATCGTCGAAAGTACACTCGTAGACGAACTTTCTAACTAATACCTCATGATTCATATCGCTCCATAAACATATAAAGCCACAGTCCTAGCTCATATGTTATCATATCGACTATAAAATCGGGCAGACATTGCGAAACCGTTTTCCTCCGATTTGCTCTCACAATAGCTCATTTGTTATAACCTGATAGCGTAGCGTTATTACGGCCAAACAAATTGAGTCGAGCCTTCGCCACCTCAGACTAATGTAATTCCAGAGTGCGCGCACCCAAGAATAGATATTTAGAGTGGATTGTTTTCGACAGACCGTAATGAAACTCTGATGCTGGGGCCCAAATCAGTTTCGTAGGTGAGCCCCCGCAGGGGAAGCGGACTACATTGTAATAAGACGTGGAATAACCTAAAATAAACCGGCGAGCGTAGCAATACAAAGATGGACACGGGTGGCGGTGCGCGTAGTGCTCGGGCCCCTTACTGCTTAATTTGCCTACCGTAATTACTGTCCTCTCGGGTTGGGGAAGGACCCCGGGGCTCGACCCGGCCGTCTTCCAGGTTATATTGCGCTCGTGCGGGCGCCGCGTGTGTGCTTAGCAAATACTACTCCCTAGTCGTTAAGTATGAATACGGGTGTGGACAAAATGTATTAGCTTAGGCTGAGATTCGGACCATGTTTGCTCAGCGATGATAGATTTATAGTAATTGTGTTATTAACGTTATGGGATAAGGGTTTTACGGGACTTAAGTAATGAACGCTTTTACCTAATGCTTGGATTTATAGTGAATTTGCACACGTGGTGCACAGTAATCAACTGAGTAGTTGAGGCGGAGTTTGTGTTTAGGTAGCTTTATTTAAGTACTGCCTTTCGCAGTACCTTCACAATAGCTTTCACGTAGGTATAGATACGAGTTTTAATGCACCTTATTATGGGGAGTGCTACGTACTTATTTATTTTAAGTTACTTCTTCTCGCAGGACCGGTAACGAGTAAAAATGCAAAAACTTTTTCCAACTCATAATGATGAGGACATACTTTCTTTTGTTTTGGCGCGGGCTCCAATTGAATAAAACATTTATGTCAATGGAGTCCATTAGGATTCGACGAAGTTCGGAGTTTTTGTCCTCCGTGTGTATTGCATGCTCCAGTGTTGTTGCCCTGCTGAATTAAGATTAAAAATATGGCTCAATTAGGAATTTTATTTTCGACCATTAATGAAAATCATCGTTTTGGAGGAACTGAACATGAACCTACCAGACAATTTGTGTTTGGGAATAATTTTTAAATCACCACATTTAGCAGAGAGATTAGTGATAACCTTGTTGTATTGTAGCTGACAAGAGGACAGTGCTTCTCAATCGTTTGTAAAATTCTTTTTTGAATAAGTTGCCTTTTATGAAACCCCGTACAAAGAGGGAGCGACATGAATTCAATTATGACAAATACTTTGATAATCCTAATTCCGCATAATTTAAGTGTCACAATACAAGTGTCAAGAGACAATAACACCATTCTCCGAAACATAATTAACACTTTTATGACTGCGGTTACTGGGATCATCCCGTAATAACCTTGTTAACCCTGGCGCACCCAGTGAGTTGGCTAGCCTTTTAACAACCGTGTACATGGGCATTAATCCGAAAGCTATCGGCCATTGTCCTTTTCACACTTGGAGATATAACTATCTTTTGTTTCGCGCGTCTCTAAGGGTCCAGTCCGGGGACCCGTGCCTTTTAGTGTGAGGTTTTCGCTCGCCTTAACGAAGGGAAGCGCAAAGGTCGTCATTAGGGCAAGCGCGGTGTAAACAAGGTCCGAAACGCCCGCTAATGGGCAATTCGTGCGTCCTTCTCGAGGTGACCCCAGGTACGTCTCAGGCCAACACCGTAAATGGGCTTTTAATTGCAATTTTGATAGAGCGCGCCCGGATTAGTTGTGTTGTGTACGTATTAGTGTGCAGTGAGTTATGGAATACTGATTGGAAGGTTTGTCCATTTACTATGCTGAGGTGGTCAATATTAAAGCCTATTATTAGTTTTGGTTCCCATTAAGACTACATGCCAAGTCTTCCTGTAGCTACATGAGGAAGACTTAGCGTAGATAAGATGAGAAGAAGTAAACCAATTTAATGTCAATTTGTATCAATCCAGGAAGACTTAGCGTAGATAAGATGAGAAGAAGTAAACCAATTTAATGTCAATTTGTATCAATCCCCGTATCAAAACCGATCTAACTCTACTCACGGAGACTTTTACCCCCAAAGAGTCACCCAATGCCTTATCCAGCACACTATTTGTAATCAATCTTTATTCTAGCCTCAGCATCACGTCACCGCAGCATGTCGCGACTTGCGACAAACGCGTGTCGCGGCGGGCACCCGTTCTTGTTCGGATGTGAAATTTAATTTCCGTTGTGCGGGAATCTGTCAGCGGGGCAGGGGGGAGGGGTGGCCGCGAAGAAATATGCCCCGCTCTAAACTTTGTCAATTTGTTTGTGAAGCGAAATTAACTCGATCCAATCTGCGGTTCTCGCGACCCGCGGCATGATACGACATCGGAACGCGTCATATTTCCTTTGGTAGGAAAAGGTGAGGACTGACGAGCTCGCTGTTGCAAAAACTAATTTTTGAAAAGCAAAGTGATCTTAACAAATTATGAGCGAGATATTTTCTTCAAAATTGTTTGGCCTAGTTTTGTGCAGTTTTAAAAGAAAATTATTGTGTAGGAATTTTAAGCAATGGGTTCATTAAAGAAAATATCAAAGCTCATCAAGACTCGTGTTCACTGTCATTTTTAACAAAATTTAAGTTTCTCTGACGATCGTCGACAGCAAATTTAAATGAGGGAAACTCCTTTTGGTTTTTCCCACAAAAACAACTATCAATTATCTTCTAAAACAGAGCTTCCTCTCTCCTACCCTTTTGCTGTGCCCTACAGGGTCCATAATTATCTAAAATATATTGTTAACACCTAAGTACACATTATGGTAAAGCAATAAAGATATTGAGTATTGAGTACAAAGTGATATCCAACTGCCAAAAAAAAGAAGCCTGCAATACAGAAGTCACACCTACGGCCGATAATACCGCCCATCTTGTATGCCACAGCAATAACCCTTCATCAGTTTTAAATAAATTAATAAATTTAAAAATGTATAACATAAAAGTGAGTATCCACGTAGAGAACGGTCCGTGGTTAAGTAAAAATTCGCATTCACAACTTCGTTATCCGTATCACAGGGCGCGTCCCCTGAGAATGCTTTATTAAAATATATTGTGCACATGCCTTCATTTTCACATCCCTAGCTAAGAGTGGTGGGTCGAGGTTATGTTGTGTAAGCAAAGCGGTTTTTGGGAGTCTTCAACGTATGTTACATTGAATTCGTCTTTGGATAAGTTATAAATTATTTTTATTGGAAAGGTTAATCCCATCACTCACGGATTACTTTCTGGGAAGCCCCGGCAACTAAACTGTATAGATTTAAGATAGTAAACACATTTTTTTTTTTTTTATGTATCACAATTTGGATATGGCTAAAACCTAATAGGATGGTTTCATTTTAAACGTATTACATTAATGTTACATTCCGAATTGTCTTATGAAAATAGTCTGTGTCCCTTCTCATTTTCTTTACTTTTCTGGCGATTTTGTCTCCTTTACAAAAACATACGCCTAGTACACTTAATTGGCATTTAGCTTATATCGCTACCTCTCACGAACATAACCCCACCTGAACCTACAAATAAATTAGTTATGCCCAATATTTTCACCCTGAATGTTATTCGAAGTCAGTACTACATATACGCGGAAATTGGGAGGGCATATTTATCAGATATTTACCTATCTGAGAGGTTCTTTCTTATTATTATAATAAGGTGCAGAAAATTTCCGATCCTCAGTACATTTGCATAGACGCCTCGTGAGCAGGTGACGCTCCGAGTAATTACATTCGCGAAGTTTCAGACGAAAGTTTATGGAAATTTGTAGTAGGTTCCTTAAGATATGATATTTAATAACAGCAATAGCTAAATGTACAAATAGCGTGGTGGCTGTATGGCTTGATGTAGTATTAAGAGCAAGAAAGTTAATTACCATTTTTTATAAGGATTATATATTATAAAGTGTTGTTCTTTCCGGCGTACCTGGCTCTCATCCAGGAGGCTCGGGTTCGATTCCCGGTATCGGAAATATCTTTTTGAGGGGCCCGTGGCTAAATAATGACAGCCGCACAGGTCGATCGATCAGGTTAAGCTACGCTTGCCGCGGTTGGTCCGTGGATAGGTGACCATCTTTACATACCGAGACTCCTCCGTGCCTCGGAAAGAACGTGGTCGCGGCTGTCATTCGTGGATCTTTGACAGTCGTTACGGGTAGTCAGAAGCCTGAAAGTCTGAAAACCAGTCTTACCAAGGGTATCGTATTACCCAGTAACTGGGTTGTGGAGGTCAGATAGGCAGGCGCTCCATGTACTGGTATTCAGCTGCATCCGGTTAGACTGGAAGCCAACCCCAACATAGTTGGGAAAAGGCTAGGCAGATGATGTGTTAATCCTGTTTATAAACTATCTGTGTGCCAAATTTCATCAAAATTGGTCCAGCCGTTTGAGCGTGAAGAAGTAACAAAATTACACACACACAAACACACATACACTCACAACCTCGCCTTTATAATATTAGTGTGATTGTACACGAGTAAATACAAAAAAAAAATGTTGTTTGTTGTTGTGTTGTGTGTGTTTGTAATTTTATGTTAAAACAGGAAATTTGACGCGGACAAAGTCGCAGGCAGAAGCTAGTGATAGACATAACTCGATCTGTTTACAACTACGTCAATGGACGTAATAAATACGAGACAAAACAAACAGCCGAACATTTCCGTCTGTATTTTAGTTCCTGACATTCAAAGACCAAATCAAGCTGATTATTAAAAGTAAATATTGACGAACAAATTAATAAATACAGAGTTTCTTTTGAGGAACGTCGCGGCATCTTTAATTACGGTGGAAGCAAACAGTCTTGTTTGAGGAGGGAACGTATCTTTGCATGCGTTTAAATGAAAGCTGAAGAAGTGTTCAAGAACTATGGGTTTGTTGTTTGTTTTAGGAGATACACACGACGGATGTTGGTTGCGTGGATGTGGTAGGTAGGTACTGGATTTGTTGTGTTTTGAGGTGAAATTATGTTTTTGTTTGCGTGATAAATAATGATAATAATAAATTCATTTATTTCAGGTTAATAACACCCATTAATAGCAGACATGTAAAAAATCACACAACAGGCAAAAAAAAAAAAAACAAGCAATCAACAACAACAACAAACAACAGGCAAAATATAGTCATCTACCGACCAGTATATTTTTGTTGTATTGGTCTTGATTGCCAAAGTATTGGATCTATTCTTTCTAGGTTCCTAGATGTAGAAAACATGATAGGCTAAGACATAATTTTTGTGCTAGTCCAGCAAAACTACACGGCAAGAAAATGTCTGAACATCGAGTTAAAATAACACTCTCAAGATTAATGTAAGACAAATCAATGGAGTAAGTGTTCGTGAATTCGTGTTGGACTCAAATAGTTCTCAAAACCCATAAAGATTACGCAACAGCACAAGCACACACATCACTATCCAACACTAAATCAGATTCCACATTCCATAAACCCATTAAATTTCTTCCAGTACTCGCGTGCTTGCTTCCTTATCACTTCCAGTTATTCTCAGCGCAAGAGTTGCAAAGTTGGCTCGACAAAGGCCTTGAGAGGAAACCATTATGGTTCTCGACGTCTCCGCGGCCGCTTCATTAGAGTCGAGAAAGAGTGAAGAGGTACGGGCGCGGGCGGGGGGTAGCTCTTACCCCCCTAGGGGATGTGTAGTCACTGATGTTAGTTGGTGCCTTTGGGTGTTGTTGGAGGTTGTAATGTTTTTTTTTTGGTCTTGGAATGGTGGAGAGGAGTTCTGCGTCTTGTCGAATATAATAAAATTAGGTACGTGTGCGTTCAAGCTAAACAAGGTATTGTTGGTTGGTAGTAATTTCAAAATAAAAAAAAATATATATATTTGTTTGGTTCCACATAAACGTACAGGGGCATTTATGAAACGTCAGAAGCGAAGTACACGGTTCCAATTGGCAATTTCCTATGGAGAAATCCCAGAAGGAAACTCCACGGTTACTCTTTTAAAAATAGTAGAATTGTTTCTTTTGTTATATCTATTATTAACCCTCCTATATACATATATACGAATATACAGCAATGTAAGCTAGAAAGTTCGTTTCAAGCGGAAAAGAGATAAACTACAATTCTCTTTCATTTAAAAGCCTCTAAACTTGTGATATTATTATCTAAGTAGGCCGACTAGTTTGCCTTGATGACAGGCTAGACTTTTGAGTTCATTACGCCTACTCGTTAGCCTGATTAGCTCCATATTTATCTAGTCCGAAGACTGTGTTGCTTCAGAGCGCCACCGGTGAATGACAGCCCGCATAGTTCTTTAAGATAGATTTGATGAGAAAGTAAGGAATTGGAATTAGTTGGTTCCTACGTAGATATATTGACCAAAAAAGAAAAAAAAAGATAATTGTTATCATTATAAAAAAAAAGCAACATTGCTGTTAATATTAACAACGTCAAGAATTTCATCATAACCCAAAGTACACGTATAACAATTAGGTATAAGGCCCCTCCACACGGTCGCGCGACTCGTAGCGTTAATTTGCGTCGCGTTGATGCGTCGCGATGAGCGGCCACAGAGCGTCTTATTAGACACGTAGCGGGGCGTGCCTCCGGTTCGCGTCGTCACATGTGATGTGATGCTCAGACATGGAATGTACGTGTAATTTTATTACTGTTCGCTATCAGTGGCTTTATTAATTGTGCTGTAGTTTAGTTTGGGCCCCTAGTTTTTATTTTTCGCCGTCGTAATTACTCAAATCACCCTAGTTGACCCTGTACTTCTGCATAAATGCTGTATTTTGTTAAATATATTTTTGACGTATTTGGTTGGTGAAAATCAGAAATTGTGATTCTATTTCGGCCTGGTGCTCAGTTCTATTTATGGCACTAATATTTTGAACGTACCTGCTAACTTTTTAAGTGGTTGATAAAAGTTAGCAAACTAATCCTGTACCTACTGACGACTACGTTAATTATAATAATTGCTTGGGAATATTCTCGGTAAGCATAACCGTACTATCGTTACTTCACTTAAATCATAAATTCATTTCAGTCCAACGTACTCAGCAAAACTCACACTACCAATACCTACCTACAAGTATATAACCACTTACGAATGTGCTGGAGAGCACTTCAAAAGTACCCTCAAGATGCATCCAAGTCGTAGCGTCACGTACCGGTGACAGATGGGAAATCGATGTCATTATGATAGATTATCCGTTAGGGCTACGTGTGCATGATTGGCTTTGTTACCCGTCTTCGGCACCTGAGAACGTCCTCGATCTCGGCCAACTAATTTGACAGATCGATGGTCGCCCGCGCGTCTTCGGCCGTGTGAGATGACCTTAATGACCCGTTGTGCGAAGTAGTCGGTTTTGGGATGTGGATAGTGTAGACTGTAGAATACGATGTGTGTTTTGTTTTGGAGTCATGAATCATTTTGTAACTGTTTTTACTAAAAAAAATATGTCACAATTTTTTCTATAATGTTAACGAAAACTATACTTAGACTTTTACTGAAAAAAATAACTTGCTACGAGACCTACATATCTCACCGTAGCCGCGTAGCAGGCGTAGGTAACGTCTACGCTTTTATTACGTCTTCGAGACAACATAAAGCATTGACGACCAACTATTACTTTTCTTTCGTCTTTGATCATATAAACTATAGGCTTATATGGTAATACAATTCCACATTCGACTGTAAAAATAACATTAGAATATCGTAACGCTTGATTGCATGCAAATTATGACATACGGAAATGTAAATTTTGAGTGTGTGAGTGTAAGACACATCAAATGCTCACCCCAGTGGGTTCACCCTTTATTTTGCACACAAAAGGCTGGTAGCCAACCTAATGAACGGAGTTCAGGTCGTGGTGGTGAATACATTATTGCCCTTAAGTTTTATAGCCATGCCTAGTTTTGGCTTCTGTGTTTATGTGGCGCTGGAGACACCTTGAGATATGAAATGTCTAAGAGGGAGTTATTAATTTAAATATTTAGTGGAAGATCTTCATAATCAAAGTTTGGATAGTTGTGTTGTTAAAGATTAAGAGTAATCGTAGATTTTCATAAAATTTTTCCCGTTTAATCTTTGAGCAATTATTGTTTCTTAGCAATTGTAAGGAAATGGTTAAAGTTGAAGCTTATTTTACAGAATCCTATTTAATTAGAACTTTACAGAGTCTATATTTTAAATCATACCTGTTTTACTTTGATTTACGTATATGCTTTCTTTAAATTTTTCACCAACAGGTAAATGAGGTATTCCATTTAACGTCATTGTCGTATGGCACTGGCTACAGACTCGTAACTCCTCACATAGTGCGAGTATGCAAATTAAACGTGTTTCATCTTGGCATTTTCACGGGGCCTTGTCACTGTCAAGCCCGTACGTCTGTTTATTAACTTTTTGCTAATTAGACAGGCCTCCGGCACGTCTGCGAGTATGTTGGCATTTTTAATTACACGTGATAATGTTGTCTGGCGGAGCGGCGTGTTGTGCCACTGGGCCGCTTAACGAGCATTTGCACAAAGCACACAATTAACATCATTGTTGTCTAATTCTCGTTTGCTTGAGTGTTTTTATTGAGAATGATAAGTGAACTCGGCGCAGCAAAGAAAATAAAATACCAAGCTCACCCTAATTGCCATTTAACGTGCAAATAATGAACAGCTTGCCAGCGTGGGATAGAGCGAAAAATGTCACGAATCAAATTAAGCCAAATCAAAACAAACAAAAGGAAGGGTATGCAATGTAATCACTTCGGACTGTCAAACACACTCGCAGGTACGCCAGCTTACGGACGCATTTAAGTTAAAATTTTCACTCCCCAGTAGCTTTTTACTAATTCGCCAAGTGAAAAGGGTTCGCCGAAGTAATACAGTTTACTGCTTATTCAGTATTTATACGTTTAGGGGGCTGCCACTCGTCTCTAGACGTCGACCGATGTAAGGAAAATTCGTAAAATTTGCTGTAATTAGCATCCATCAATATTCTGAGTGAACCCCTTCTAGGAATTATATTGTGCCTCCTTCACGACATGTTTTAATAATGGGTGCCTGAGCGTCATTACAAAATATGAATTTCGTAGTACCTATTCATTTCCTACTTTCTAAATTCTTATTAATAAAGAATATCGAAAATAAACATCTTTTACCTACATAATCTACCTATAATTTTCCCACTGCAGGGACACAGACCTCCTCTCGGTGAGAGGGAGTGGGCTGTAATCCACCACGCGGACCCCGTGTGGGTTGGTAGATGTCACACGCCTTTGAATTTTTGGTTCTGGAATATGCCGGTTTCCTAACGATGTTTTCCTTCCCCGTTTTGAGAGCAGTGGCGATGAAATAATATACGCAAAGTAAAGCGCCTGTCAGGATTCGAACCCACGACCTTTAACTCGTAAGTCGCGGCCGTTACCACGGGGTCACGGGGTCGGGGTCGGGGTCGGGGGGGGGGGATCTTTTATCTTTTACCTATTGCAAATGATTTATCGATGTTCTGTAGTTAAAAAGATACTCGTATTATTACAAGAAAATTCGAACATGAATAATCGAGAACAAAGTTCTCACTAAACATATTCCTACAAATTGGTTTCCAATAACAAAGAATACTGTAATCGAGTACGGAGCGTACTAAAGATGGTGGTATTATTAAAATCCTGCAAAGTTAGATAGGCAATAAAGAGTTGGAGACGACGAAGGATATAGGTGCGTTGTTTACGGCAGGATAACATCGCCGATGGCGCGTAATGTATTTATGATTATTGCCTCAACTTACGTGTAAAGAAATAGACGGGAAAGCTTTAAGGTAAGACGGCTGCTTAAGGAGAAAGCCTCTAGTTTATTTCGCTGAGATAATAGAAAGGTAA
Source organism: Eremobia ochroleuca (assembly GCA_949629135.1). Classification (NCBI taxonomy): domain Eukaryota; kingdom Metazoa; phylum Arthropoda; class Insecta; order Lepidoptera; family Noctuidae; genus Eremobia; species Eremobia ochroleuca. The sequence goes on from OX451396.1 coordinate 6,492,624, forward strand.
ACTGTTGAAGTCGTTCTGAAGCCTTTGTTTTAAACGAGACAATGTTCCGGGGAATAAAGGTTTTAGTGATGAGTTTATAGTCGAGACAATTCTCTTAATAGGATTTGCGTTTATACTGATCATAATACTAGTGATTGAAAAGGTAGCACGGGGATAATAATCGCTCACAGACATATCATTGTAACAAAGATGAAATACTTGGTCCGTATTGACGAGTGGGCGACCTCCTCAAACAAACTGGAGCCATCAAGAAACCCACATGAGGAGGGATATTTGTAACAACAAAATCCCCTTACCGCTACACATGTTACAAGTTATGAAGATAAATAAAGGCCCCTCAGATTCCTTCACCATCACATTTCCGTTAAGTCTATCGACAAGCAAACATTGTATATTAGCTGGCGATGCCCTAAATATTGAACTCCGTCTTAATCCGTCGGTGGCGAGACCATGCCGCTTCTTAATCCATCACGTAACCGAGACTCGACGAGAAATCGTGTTACATCAACGAAAAATGTATTATAAGGGGGGTCTCCCCACGATCGGACAAACTTTGCTAATACCACCCTCTAACATAATCGCACAGCCTTTTACGAGAGGAATTTATGGGATGGTCCCGATTTCTTGGTGTATTTACGGTGAACGTGGCTCTTACGTGTCGGCGCTGTGTTCATTAGGAAAAGTAAATTATTGGAGTGATGTCGACGTGTCGAAGAGTGCTGTTTATTAGTAAGACAGAATATTTTGTAGTTTGAGCGGAGGTTAAAGAACACGAGCTGCAGTGTTCGTGGAATTGATCGATCGAAAACTTTGTTTAGTTTTGCTATGTACCTGTCATGTTGCATTGCTCGAAATTAATAAGCGGTTCCATGTGGTAGTACACCATTAGCATAAGCATAATCAGCTCCCACTCCTGATACACAAGCTTCCTCTCTGTGAGAGGGAGTGGGCCGCAATCCACCACGCGGGCCCAGGATGGATTGGTAGATGTCTCATGTCTTTGAATTTCTGGTTCTAGGACATGCCGTTTTCCTCACGATGTTTTCCTTCACCGTTTTGAGAGCAATGGCGATGAAAATATTTTCACAGTGTAAAACACCTGTCTAGGTTCGAACCTGTGACCTACAACTCGTGAGTCGCAGCCGTTACCACTGGGTCACCACTGCTACACTACTGGTAGTACAGAGTCTCCTTTTATTACGTCCCAAATTGAACCAGTATTTTGTAACTGAGATAAGACACGGTCAATTTCAATCATTTGGCTTCGGCAATGTGGTACAAAATATTCCGACACACACCAACAATTCTACTCTGGAATTTTCTCACATAACACATCCACTCGCCACTTAAGGCAGCTTATTGACATACCCAACATCAAAAGGCTTCGATTGAGTGACGTAACTAATTCAGGACTAGCCGTCAGAGTTGCGAAGTCTTAGCAAGTCGGCCCCAGGTGAGAATGTGCTAGACTCAAGCGGCTAGACGCTGCCCGCGAGCCAATAATGTTGCATGTTAAGTTGGGGTTTCTACGGCTGGTTGACGTGGCCAGCAAGTTGGTCAGCTCGCTGGAGGTGAATAAAACTCAATGAAATCACGATTACTTTAGCGTACTTACTTGATAATTTTTATGACTGTTACTGTACAAGATGCTTTAAGGGTTTGAGAAATGTCTCTTTGAGAGGCCAATCATTTTAAGTACGTAGGATCGGTAGCTAAGCATTCATCTATAAGGAGTAGCAATGGATACTGATCTTGTTGCAGCGGTGAATGAATACCAGCACAGCGGACATGAGGACACACACATAAGCAATTGTCGTCTTTAACCCACTGATCGTCATAAATAACGACGCTACTTTTACTCGTGCTCGCCGGCCAAAATATCTGTGTGTAGTTGACGTATAAGTGAATTCGACAATGCAGGAATAGGTACTTGTACAATATAAGTGGAGGACGCAAGTTGTGGCTTTGTTCTGGAAACTTCTCCGTATGTATCTTAGTGATGTATCTTATTGCATGTGGCGTCGTAAAGGTAACACTCACTCCGGTATGCATGTGTGCGCTCTATTTACTGGAATAGCCAGTTTTGAAACTAGGATTATGCATGATGAAACAAATGTTATGGAGAATTTTAATTTACGCGCAAAGTAACCTTATTTACATAAACGTTGAAAGTAGTTCGTGTTCGCAGTATTGAAGCTATATTAATAAATTTTTAGTTAATTATGTTTTCGCTTAAAATAAAACTTATTAACATTTAATACGCCCTTAAAACACCAGCGACCAAAAACTCTAAAACGTTCAGTTTATTCAATGAAACTTTGTTAAAAATACAAGAGCGAGAGAGAGTCGACCGAAAATTAATTATCATTCACAAAACTCTGTCGAGTCAGCCTACACGAAATCTTTACGCTTCAATTGAGCCAGTTTATGGCGAAATTAATTACTGGCTAGAGAGGATCGACTATAATAGTTTCCCGTCCGAATTATTATTGTGAAGGGGGGTCTACGGCCGACTAAATTGTGTCCGGACAAGAAAATTAGTGAGCGTAAAACGGGGTGTGAATTTGAAAATCAAAGAGCCTATGGAACTTGTTCCGAGTCCATTGTGATGGCCCATCATTTACATGGGACGCCACCTATACACAATTTGGTGATAACTCATTCGCAAGTTGGAGCTTTTGAAGAGTGAAGGACGGTTGGCTTTAATTACATGTCGAGTATAGAATTGTTGCATAATACATGTGGCTCAAGTCTTCGGCGCTGTGTGACAAGCGTGGTCACACGGAACGGATTAACGGACGAAGTATGGGAGTGCCTTTAACTTTAAACCAGTAGCTTTATTGTTTGGATGAAGAGATTGTTTCTGTATAATTCAAGAATCAATATCATCAAATTTTTTTGGCAACATCGTAATTCCTGTCTCAGCATTTTTTTTAGATATTCGGCAACTAACATTTGTATATATGTGACTTGCCGAATATCTCCACTAGAAATTTGCAACAAACCTAGGACCTGCCCTAGGACTCCCTAATCCATATTGTTCCCCGTCTAGCCTGAATCCGTGCTAGTGTAAAAGTGCGTCTCTCAGTGGACGGCGTCTTATACCGCGATATATGGGTGCCGAGGGAGACCGCGCAGCTGAGATTCTCACCAACTGATTTATAGCTACGCGAATACTAATACAAATATCTTGGCAGATGAATGTTGAGATTGTGTGAAAAGTCTGGGTGTTGTAAATCAGAAATGAGAAACGAGATTTGTTGTGATTATTTCTTTGGCAATAAGTCAAGGATCAGGTCAGGGTATATCGTTATCATAAACTTTTGCTGAGTTTAGCCTAATCGGCAATGACTATTACGAGTCCATGTCACCTGGTCAGGAAGATATAGTTTTATTGATTAAAGGGAAGCTTCCTGGCTATTATAATAAACCATATTTTTAGCATAAATAAATAAACCAAAAAACTCCAGTACAGGTGCATAGAACAGCGCTAAAGACTGACGGCTCGTAAACCAAGGAGGAAGCAGTGTTGGAAAGAATTAACTATGAAATATGCGCACCTTGGGCCTACCGTGATTTATGTGCGGCAGATCTGCATTAAGTATTGTGTGGTGTCGGATGCAGGGGAGAATATGAACTTTCTGTTGTTTTGATATGACGTGGTGATAGTGTAGTGTGATTTATTGTTCGGTTGTTGAAGGCAATCATAAAGGCAAATACGTAAGATATACAGGCATAAAACTTGTAGAAGGATGGATTATTGTGACAAGAGTTCAATATGAACAGAAAAAATGAGACAAATTGTATAAGAACACCCTCTCATACAATCAATTTAAGTTGATATAAAAAGCAAGAAATAATTTGTACTAAACTGTGTGTGAATTTAAGAAAAAAAAAGGTAACATGAGGTTTAACATAAATACAGAAAAAAATAATTCATGGAACCTGATATTCAAATGATATTTTTCCACTCATCCCAAATGTACATTTACGCATCCTAACGAACTCCAAAATATAATGAACAGCAGTGGTTTAAGCCCAGACGTTACAAAAGAAGGCACGGTTCGCTATGACGAAGGTAACCCGCAAAACACCACATACGACCCACGCGTAATTTTATTATGACCTCGTTATGGTATTTAATGAAGTCATTAACCTTGAGGACTACATGGTTTTGTGGTGGGTTAACAGGCCTGTAGACAAGGTAAACACATTAGATGGGATTACCTTGTTTAGTCCAGGTAATGTATCGGAAGATTGAGGGGTAGCATTATTTTGTTTGAGTGATAATGATAGTCCTATGGTCGAAGACATATACAACATTATTGTTTGTATATGGGAAACCCGAAACAAGTGTCTAGTATTTTCATGTAAAGAATCTATGTACACAATTTTAAAACTGTATCATGAAAAATCACGAAGTTATAAGCTTGTTATGTTACCTGATTGTCCGAACAAAAAGTTGGTTACCACTTACCGCGCGGTGCCGGACGACTGGCTGTGGCCTGTGTTGTGCGCAATTGCGGATATGTACAGACCCAGTCACTTGAATAACCTCACCTCTTATTTTTTGATCATTTCATTGTCAAACGAATTAAACAACAATCATGTGTGCCTATAAGCGTATCGCGTCACTACATGCTAGAATGCGTAATCAAAACAAGTCCGTGCCTGTTGCGAATGCGTGCAGGGCCAACGCCTGCATGGGCACCCCTTCCACTTGAATAGCCTCACTTGCTTACAACCTGCCGTAACAAGTATACAGTGCTTAATATTGTGATGTTGTTTTTTCTTTTTAATAGTCCTCTACATTAAAGAAACAGTAAACGAATAATCACTGTCGAAGTATTACAATTTGTAATAATGGGACGTCGGAAAAGACTGAGTGAAGAAGAAATAATAATAAGATTCGATTTTTTTTGGAACAGAAATTTTCAAAGCGTGAAATAGCCAGAAGATTAGAACGTAGTCCCAGGGTCATTAATAATTTCGTGAAGGATCAGGAAAACTATGGAAATTATTATAAAGGGCGCACAAAATTATCCACCACCCCCCGAGAGCGACGACTTATTCTACGTGCTGCGTCGAATTCCTGTAAGACCGCGAGACAAATAGCAGCGGACGTGAACACCCAAGCATCGCTCTCAACTGTGCGACGTATCATTAGAAACTCCAAACATATTAAACGATTAAAACTAAAGAAAAAACCTTTACTCAAAGAACATCATAAGAGGGCGCGTCTTTTGTTTGCTAAAACTCACATGTCTTGGACAATTGAATGGAATCGGGTGATATTTACTGATGAGAAAAAATTCAACTTAGACGGACCAGATGGGTTCACATACTACTACCACGATTTGAGGAAAGAGCAGTGTGTATTATCGCGACGACATGCAGCGGCTGGGTCTATAATGGTATGGGGCGCGATATCTTACTATGGCTGTATTGACTTGATCGTCGTCAAAGGAAACCTAAATGCTACAAAATATATACAAATGCTCGAAAAGGCTGTAAAAGGCATTGAGACACTCGCACGCGATCGTGAATGGATATTTCAGCAAGACAATGCGCCGAACCACGCTGCTGGGATAGTAAAACTGTGGTTTGAGGATAGAAATATCGACGTTCTGGAATGGCCAGCCTACTCGTGTGATCTAAATATTATTGAAAACGTCTGGGGGAATCTGTCGAGGCAGGTATTCAAGAACGGACGACAATTCGAAAGTACCAATGATTTAAAGAAAACGATCATGGACGAGTGGCGGAAATTGGACATGAGTTTCATACGTTCTTTGTACGACTCGATTCCAAATCGTATTTTTGAAGTTATTAAAAATAACGGCAGCTTTACCAAGTATTAAAATGAAGAAATAAATGTTAAACAAAGAAATCAAATGTATTTTTATTATGTGAGGTTATTCATGTGGCCGACCCCAGTCAGTGACTAATTTTATTTTTCTGTGTATAAGTTTATTTTGGTAGACTTATATAAATTAAATTATTTTAACCTTATGTGTAGTTACCAATTTAACATCAATTTGGTATCAAATGCTCTTGGTGCAATATCAACTACAAAAAAACATGTGAGGTTATTCAAATGCTCGGGGGTGTACTTAGTGTCGCTCGGTGTACAACTTGTTACCATTTTTAAATATTTTTAGGACAAAATATAACATGGTGTAAAAATTATTGGAATCGATTCAGTTAGTTATTCTGAGCAAACTATATTCAGGTTTGCAATATACTAAAAATAATGTTGTATATAGACAATATTGTCAGACTCTAGTCATTCTATTCTGTAAAAAAAAATTACTGTGAAAACTTAGGTGAAGTGAAGTGTCATTTCACCTGATGTTTTCACCGTTTTTTTACCGTTCACTTTGAGCTCACTTCACCTAAGATTTTACAGAGAGATTGGCAGTATGTTTTTGAATTTTACAAAGGTTACATACATATTGCCTAAGAGGCCAATTCATTTGATTGTCTTTGAGACAACACTGCTGACTGAAGAACACTGCTGTGCCATGGTAAGAACTTTTTTTTTGGAATATTGTGGTAACTTTTCGTTTTTGTAAAGTCATTTGAAGGTAACGTAAAGCTTGTCACAGCTGAAGTTCAAACACTAAAATACTAGACTTGTAAAATGGTTCTTCGTATAATAACGAACAAAAAGACATGCGATTGCGCTATTTGTGGTACTTCAGCAGCACACCAGTCATACATTATCCGCACTGACTAACAATACTATGCTTGTCTCGTTTGCACTCGTAGTTATGTAACATGGTTGTACCCATTATCCTTCCTATTATGACCATTATGAGTTGCAGAACAAAAACTTAGCTTGGATTAGATTTATAGTCAATTGCAGCCGCCAGTTTGAGGATTGGTACCTACAATGGATTGGTTTGGCTTGGCGTTTAATTTTCGTTATTTTTCACCAGTTGACATAAGGGTTTTTCTGGGTTTTGCAAGGGTTCTATATCCGCAATTGACAGTAAAATGATGGAATCTGCAGTAGAGTAATGACTCTACTGCTGATTTCTCCACTTTACTGTCAAATACACACTACACTGTGTCACACACTACAATTTACTGTCAAGATCACTTTATTGTCTTTTATATGATTTAAAAAAGCTCTCCACTGATAATGATCATTCCTAACATACTCGTATACCTAACAGTCTAGTTATAAATATCAGTGAAATGGCTGAAAATCGGGTGGTTACAATAAGATTCAATAAATATTTTAGTTTAAATTAGTCGTGACTGAAAAACAGGAGTTTACAGAATAGATTATTTGCCAGAGTAGTTTCAACGCTTCTTGAAAGACTTCATTCAGTAAATTTTAAAACTAGAAACTGATTTAAGTGAGTACTCGCGGCGTAAGTTAATTTCAGCGTGCGCTGTCTTGCTGGCTCGGGAATAATGGCCGCCCGTAAATCCCAGCAGACAAAACTGACTCACCTGCACTCATTATATTTACGCCGCAATAATAAAACTTTCCAACTCGCTGTGAATATTGAATTCGTTGCGGCGAGGAGAGGCGGTCGCCTTACTTATTGCCGTCAGTTATGCAATATGCTCGGTAGGTTTTAATAAAGGCTCGACCGACGGGGCATTTCGAAAAGTTTTCGTTTCGCGAAGGCGGACGCTATTGCGCCGACAATGAGCCCCGCTAAGCCCCCGTCGAGTTGAGTTGAAGCGTTTTCGTTTGACTAATAGCTGCATGTAAAATTTTTGTGCTTTTATTCGCACATGGTGGAGGGATCTAAGCCCACGCTAAAATCTGCCGGCTTTGCTGATGGGGTTTAAGTTGTCATTTTCTCGTCGGTCGAATGAACGAGAAAAGTTGTCGTGAGACTACTATTTGTTTTATTTACACGACTGAGAATATTCCTGAATATAATCACAATCTAAGCATCTTATTAGATACCTTTGAAAACGTTACCGAAAACAACAACTTACTTCACAAAACGGCGTGTCAACTTCACTTACTGTATTTTAAACAAACTAAATATTGCAATAGTTTCGGTATCAAATATTCCTAATCAACGTAGACACAAATGAAGGATAAATAATCCCGTTCGCGAAAGTTATGTGGCTTCGCGTCCTCGCCAGACAAATGGTATCACGGTGCGTCGTGAGCGAATGCAGGTAACGTGATCTTAGCGCCTACATTGCAAGCTTAAAGAGGGATTCTTAAATAAACATGAACTGCAAGAGAGATACGGAAAAAGTTTAGAAGACTAATTAAAAATGAGCTACAATTAAAAATGATCTCAGAAAATATTTATTATTATTATTTAACTAGCTGCGCCCCACGGTTTCACCCGCATAAGTCTCGATCCCGTAAGAATATCAGGATAAAAAGTATTCTATGTGTTAATCCTGGTTATAAACTATTTGTGTGCCAAATTTCATTAAAATTGGTCCAGCCGTTTGAGCGTGAAGAAGTAACAAGCATACAAACACACACACATATAGTCACACACATTCACAAACTTTCGCCTTTATAATATTAGTGTGATATTTATTATTTATTTAAATAAAAAAAATATATCACACTAATATTACTATTACCATTAATACAGAGTGAATGGTGAGGAATTTCAGTATGTCCATGAATACATCTACTTTGGCCTGTTAGTATCTTTCCAGTACAGAAAATACAAAGAAGTGTTAAGACGAACCGAACATGCTTGGAAGAGCTACTAGAAAGGGCTTATGAAAGGAAATCTGCCTTTGACTCAAAAGCGAAAAACTATGGACATGTGCATCCTTCCCATTCTGAATTATGGATCCCCTTTGACAAATATTAAAAATTCCAAACTCAACTCAAGATTTGCCAACGTACAATGGAGCGTAGAATTGTAGGCGTCCAATTGACACACCATATTCGCAACACCACACTGCGCTCCAATACCCGGCTTACTGAGATTGCTCAAAAAGCCGCTAAGCTGAAATGGAACTGAGCTGGCCACGTCTGCTGTATGTTCAATGAGCTGTGGGCCAAAATAACCACCACGTGGAGCTCTGACACAGCTAAAAGGCGTCGCGGCAGACTCCGTAGAAGATAGCGGGACGAGTTGGACAAAACAAACGACCAGTGGTCCACTTTAACCCTGGATCGAAAGAGCAGGAAGTCATGGGGAGAGGGCTTTGCCCAGCAGTGGGATGATGCAGACTATATCAGTTTATACATACATATCAGTATCAGTTATTATTTTTAGAAAATTATATGTCATCATGTCTATAATCTAGGGAAAAAACGTTTTGGGCAAAGAATAGAACCTTTGGGGACACCATCACATACCTATTCAAAGTAAGCTATACGTAGGACGAAAAGAGCCAAACGTTGTCTTACAACTCTGTTTTGTCTCAACCCTACTCCTATCATTCACAAAAGCTTATCTAAAAAATTATTTGCCTTGAAAACTCAAGCATATTATAACTAGTCAATGTGTATCGAAAGCCTGACACGGTAAACAACACATGCCATTAGAGCCACACCTTTTCCTTTTATAACAAAATGATAAAGCGTTAACTTTAGTAAGAGCAGGATGCAATGATGCGGATGCATTATCGTGTACACCTGCAGGCGGATATTGCATTAGATGCAGCCACCAACACCGCTCGCGGTACACTCAAAGCTCTTCTTGTTATTCACACACGGATGGGTTGTGCAGACGGGCGATTGAATAATTGAATTTTCCTTTTAAGATCAATGTTCTTAAGTTTTATATGTACCAACTTAACTGAACAATTTATCGATGCGGATTAACAATTTTAATCTTTATTGCTGTGTAATATTTTTTATAAATATGCAATTGGACGTAAACCACGTCTTTTTGTGGGATAACAATGTAATGAAATCTTACTGCAAGTTTTTGTCTGTAATTGTATCGCTACAAATGCTTGGAAAAACACAGCTATACACGGTGGATTTTACGGGCAAGTACCTTTTGTAGCTACAAGAAACCTTACATTTTTGAGTAATTGCCAACTACTTTCACAGGTTTTGGAAAAATGGTACAGTCAGTTAGAAAAACGTTAATTCTCACGTTTTATTTTTGTGATGCGAATCGATGTAGTTTTAATTTGTTTTAATTTAATTTGTTTTAATTCAATTTGTTTTAAACTATTTGATTTAATTTCTACATCTTTTATAAATTCTATTTTATTTTAATGAGAAATGTTACTAACGTAGCTTATAAGTGTTACTAACAAAAATGTGAATCATTTGTGTTCGAAATAAATATTTAAATAATAATAATATAAGGATTAAAAAAACTCTACTAGACCAACATAGGTTGAAGCGCTAGAAAAGCCACTATTCCCTCACAATCTTAATGGAGTTGTATCAAAGACCCACCAACAAACAAAACCGCTTACAAACGCCCGTCTAGTCCCACAAAAAGCTATAGCCTATTTGCTTACGGGCGTGTAAGCACACAGGCGCGTAGGTGCAGCGGATTCCATGACGATGCCTTCAAAAGTTCCGCGTTCGACGCCGGGCTGCGGAAGCGCCGTCGTAGCAAGGAAATTGAAGTCACCTCTCGCATTCACTATACGAACAATGCTTTGTGAAAGAACATCTAATTTATCTGCGAGTTGTTTTGAGGAATCGCTCCGTTTAAATTGAATATCGATTTGTTGAACAATATTGTATTGTCTTAGCGGAACCGTTGGTCTTTATCTGCGATCTAATGTTTATAATTACACGACAATTTCATGTGTTTGTAGGTTTTGAAAGAGACGTGTTAGTTTAGAACAAAATTAATTCATTTGTCTCCTCATTTGTAACAGTAAACATAAAGTTTTACAAATTGGTGGTATTAGTCTTAGTTAGAATTACCTCATCTATCTCGTCTTCTATGGCTAAATTTTAAAACACGTCTAGACGGATACCACTTATGCTATACATCCAATATACACAAGAGGAAATAATATGAGAGACCACAAGCTCAGGTGGAGCGCTACCACGCACGCCACCCATTGTAAATATTAGTTCGCGAAACTCATCAATTCTGTGCTCAAACTTAATAAAATACTTGGCGCTTAATTGAAAATGAATACTGCTGGCGTCGATGCGATCGATAAAATATTCCGCAGCCTTAATCCGCGATAATGAAGCGGGCCGCGAAGGGTTGCTTCAAGGGGCCCACTAATAAATGTTGCGTCCCAAATTTAAAATCAAAGTGCGGAATAAATTTTGATTAAGCGATTAGCTCGGGCAGAGGAGGTGTTTGCTTTTCTTCGGCACTCTATTAGTGATGGTACGGTGGTGGTGACGGGTATATGGGATCGAGGTTGTCAGCTGTGGAATTAAGAAATGTTGTTGGAAGGCTCAGATTTTATAAGTAGTGTTACGAATTTGAACCCTCATTGGCATGATGATCATACCACCATGTTGATGCAGTAAGAAACAAAATAAATGTTCTATGTTTTTATGAGTTTGTTTACTTTATTTTGTGCGAGTCCCAATAACTTATTAACAAATATTTTAACATTAACAATAAATATTTTATTTTAGTTTGTATAACTTGTGTAAGAATTTTTACCTATGTATATTTATCTGAAATAAATGATTTGATTTGAATAACTACATTTTATTTCTTTTTATCTTTATCTACAGTTACATTTTTTTTTGCGATAGTACAATCGAACACAATATCTCTTTTCATTTTGCACTATCAATAGACCCCTTCCAATTTCGTACATAATATTATATGGCTATTGAAAGTTTTAGGTATTAGTAATTTCTAATTTATTTGTGGGTTGATAAATATTGGCGATGAAAATGCGCTAGCCATCTGTTAGCGGATTTCATCGCCAATGGAAACCTGCAACTCTCAGGTACATGTCGGTACATAATTAAATATCAAGTCTACTGAATCCGAAGTCTACAAAAAATAGAACCTTTGGGGAGACCATCACTTATCTGTTCAAGTTAAGCTTCACACAGGACTAAAAAGCCAAAAATTTGGTCCTTCTAATTTACTTGTGGGTTGGTAAATATTGGTAGATGGGTAGCGGTTTTCATTGCCTAAGAAAACCAGCAACACTAAGGGAAAGGCCGATGCATCGATCTTAGATGCAAAGTTTAAGAGTCACATGAGCCTGTACGCCTGTACTTTCGTAGGCACTCATAAACCTATAAACCAAAATAAAACATAGGTTTGACGGCAGAAACAACAACGGTGGTAGTACTTACTAACCCAGACAAACTAGTTTACAAAGAGTTCTTCTGCTTCTAAACTCATCATCATAATCCTATTCAACCTATAATGTTCTCACTGCTGGGATACAGGACTCCTCTCTTCGAGAGTGGGTTGTAATCAAACACGCAGACTTAGTGCGGGTTGATAGATATCACATGTCTTCGAATATTTGGTCTTAGGACATGCCGGCTTCCTCACGATGTTTTCCTTCACTGTTTCGAGAGATGTGGATTTGTAATTATTTACTCAAAGTAAACCTGGGTTGGGTCTGCCTGGGTTCGAACCCACGAACTACAAACTCGCAAGTCGGGGCCGATGCCACTAGGCCACCACTGCTCTCGCTTCTAAACTAATTACAACACACATCTTCATCTAAATGCATTTCCGTACATTCATACAGTTAATAAAATACAGTCGCAGCGAACCAGACAGCCACACAAACTCCGTATTCCGGTGCATCAGAATCAGAACCAAATGCATAAGACGCCACATTTGATAAACTGTGCGATAATGTACCGTTGAAATTCATTATAATTTTATTCATGGCTTGGTTTATTAGCCCGTCTGAAGGTAGATGTTCCTGCTGTGATCTACAATGTAATATGAATGTCTGGAGGTAATTAATGTGGTTGCGAATTTTTAATCAGGTGCTTTATGGAGATTTAGACAATGTTGTTGGTGAAAAGGGAGATAGAGGTTTGAAGGGCAGTGGAGAATGCCCTGCAAAATTGTGGAAGACGAAGCAAAAACCACTAAGGACTACTCGTATAAGAACGTATGAGAATATGAAGATTATATTCAATGCAAGTCAATTAACAAAATAATAATGACAGGTCAAAGTTGAAGAGGTTAAAACAATTTCACTTTTCTAGCTATTGGTCCTCGAAACAGAAGCATAAGTTCTTTGTGACCAGTTCTTTAAATTCAGCAGCGGTCCAATGGTGGCCCAGTGAACAGTAGTGGCCCAGTGGTAACAGCTGTGACTTGGGAGTTGAAGGTCAAACCCAGACAGACGCTTTACTTCGTGTAAATGATTTCATCACCATTGTTCTCAAAAACGCTAAAGGACAACATCATGAGAACCAGTCCATTTCAGTCCCAGAACCAAAAACCCGAAAAAATAAAAAAAAATCCGAAGACATATTATGACATCTAGGTACCAACCTGCACCAGGCCTGCGTGGTGGATTACGGCCTATTCCCTTTCACAGAAAGGAGGCCTATGTCCTAGCAGTCGGAACATCATAGGTTCATTATGCTTATGCTTTAAATTCTGAAGTAAAACTTAAGAATGCTTTTTCCTGTCCTCTCCCAAAAGTCTTCGGCTTCGGCTATTATAACAATAATCAGCAAGCACACGAGAGCCGCACCCGAGTGACGTGCCCTCAGCTGAGCACTAAAACCCCGAGTCATACGCTTAATTACCGGATGAGCAGCCCCCGGTGATTTACGAGCGATGAAACCGAATGTGTACTGTGATATGTGGTATTAAATTATTGCTGGCTGGAATGCAGTTGGTGGTGAAGTACCGTTGCGAATTTGAACTAAAAAAAGGAAGCGCTGATTACCTACTACTGGAAAGCAAAAGCTGCGGGTAATTGCGTAACACACTGTCAGTTACAATGCCTTTCATGTTGACAGTTCAACAACATACATTGCGTTATCTACATTGTTGAGCAGATAAATTTTTCGAACATACAAAGCAATGGTTTAGCAATATCCTTCAAAATGATTCAGATTGAGAATGTTTTTTTTTTCAGGTTGTCAAATAGGACGGTGAACTTTCTTAAGACATGGAGTAGCTACTACCTAGTGCCTATCTACTCCTACAAATCTATCTCCTACCTATCTTTAATGCAAAGGTGTTTTTTCAAGTCTATGTAATTTTCGAGGTTGTGCGGTTTTCTGTAACTAAGAAGAAAGCAAAAATGATGGCAGTATTTTTTAGACGAGCAATATTTCTTCTTAACTGTCTGAATGGCCACATATGTTTTAAATACCTACGATTACTTACTACACAGAGAAAATATGACACGAGTTTGAAAATAACATAACTCACTTCTCTATCCATATCAGTTATATCAAACAAACCCATCAAACTAAGCACATAACTTTGAATACTTAACACAAACAGGAGAAGGTAACATTTTCTTTCTCTAGTTAGCAACGTACGGAGGCAGTGTTGATTTTAAAATGCAGTCTCATTACTCGCATGTAAGTTAGTGTTACCAGACTATATTAGCTCGAGGCAACTTGCGAGAAACGAATTCTTAAACCGTGTACGGTTTTATGATGGGACATAGCGTCATGAAGCTTGGGGAACAATTAAGATGGGATATATTTATAGTCGGAATTTTTATAGTGAAGGAGAAGCCATTCAAATGAGCATTTTGCCATTCTATTTTAAGTTAAATTTCAGATACTTTCTACTTGCATTTACCTGCTTATTTATTTTTGGTTTTAGGACATAATTAGTAAGAATTTGATAACATTTACTACAGCTCAGAGCTTTTACAGCAGACACATTGAAACCATCAACAAAAGAAAATATATGACGGAGAAGTGCTAAAATATTTACACTGAGAATTTCGACTGTAAATACTGGACAAAAAAGTTCTCAATCCTTCAACTCTGTATGTCTTACTTCACTCAGGGGTACTACACCTTGTCTAATAAGTGCCCGCACTCACGTTAATGAGTTTACTGCATCCTTAGCTTGGAGTTTTTAAAAGTGCACGGTGCACAGTGGCGCCCAATCTTGTGCCTGGGTGTTGGCAATTAATGGTTTGCTTCCGTGCTTCTTGACTGATTTTCAACTTAAACAGAAAATATTTTAAGTGGTTTTTCATACTTCAATGAGTTTGTTGTGTTAACTTAGGTTAGAACGTTTGAGAGCTGTAAGATTGGATGAAAGGAATAAATATTTGTGTTTCTTGGATCTGCTTTGACAAAGTTTTAATCCTGCAGATTATGTTATGTGATCCTACTGATTATGACAACAGAGTGGTCCTTGTGATTGAATTTAATGATTCAATATTCAAATTAAATACAAAATATTTCGCATTTTGATACTGCCGGTATCAAAATGCGAAATATTTAAACAAAAAATTAAAAAAAAAAATGTTGGTTCTTAGATCTCAGTTTTCAGAAAAATGACCAGTACGCCAAACCATGTTGCATTTCCAACGACTACCACTCTCAATAACACTTTACAACAAAAACAAAACATTCTTCATTCAACCCGCCACTGCTACCGGGGTGAAGTAACAACGTTAGCCGGTCCATTTCTCAATTTTACCCCGAACAACCCCTTTCTTCTTACGTGGACGCTACGGGTACCACGGGGTACAACGGGGTACGGGTGCAACCCTCCGAAGCCCGCAGCGTTTCGCACAGGCCGCGGCATGCGCGTTATTTTATTGCTTTCCGAAGTATTTCTTGGTTTTAAAATGTTGAGAATTTTATGTGTGTTGATTTATATGTTTTTAGGGTTTCTTGTCGAGTTGAGTTGTATTTATTAGGTATTTGGTCTTATACTTAATATATATGGTAGTTCGCTGACTACCATATTAGTGGAAAAGAAGAAAGTTATCTGCCGGTCGATTCTGTAAAAATCTCACCGTGAAATCATAAGTGAAGTGAGCACTTAATAGTGTTAATCCCTAGTGAATGACAGCTCACTCCACGCTCACTTCACCCAAGCTTTCACGGTGAGATGGTTACAGAATCGCACGGCTGGACTTTCTAACGTACGTATTTTACTTTCATTTCAGGCAAAAACTTATATTTTTAATTTATGTTGACTTCAGTGTTAGGTACTTCATACAACTTTAACTTCAGAGTATTCCACAGCAATATTTAGACAAATCTTAACTTAATAATAAAGAATATAAGCATTTTAAAGAGAAAGTACTGCACACAAATAAAATGCATTAAATTGAAAATTCAACCTCTTAAAATCGCCAGTTCCCACATCCGTCCGCTGAAACTCGGCTTGCCTTCATTGTGGTCGCATCCGCCTCCTCGCGGCATTATATTAAATTTTATTATCGCCCTGGACTAAGTAATGGGAATATCGTGTAAGGAGCGGCCGTCCGCAGCCCCAGGGCGACGGCGGGGGTGAAACGTGGGTGACGGGGGGCTGGTGATTAAAATTTCGACTACTGTTGATGACACGCCAGTACTGCGAGTGGAAGGATTAATGCCAGCTTTATGAGTAGATTACATTACTTGGCAGTGCGACGGTACGTAAGTGTTGAGATTTCATTTGTTTCGTCACGATGACATCGTGTTTTGTGTAGTTGGGATGTTAGGGTTAGATTGTTAACGCACAGTTGAAATGTTAATTTTTTTTTTTTTGGATATAGACTGGAAAATGTTATTTTATAATAATCCTCTGACACTCAAAATCCTTCAACCCGTCGTATTTTTTTTTTGTTGACTTTTGGGGTACAGTAGAAATATAAAAACTTTTTCAAAGAATAATGAATGACCCCAAAACGAATAACTTTTACTGTTTCAAAGTATCTTCCACTGACCCCAGCCTCATTAAATTAATAACGTCACAAAATAACCAATAAAATCAACATTATCAACAAAAACACTTGAATATATCGATACTTAAGGACATTATCGAGAAAAAAAACTATTCCATATTTCGAATTACTCCTAAAAAGGCGAAGTTTCGACTATAAAAACGTCTAAGAGGTTCTCAAGGAGAGATATAACCACAAACAAAGGTATAAGATGTCCAGACAAAGTTGTCTCATAAGCTATAAGCGTGGTTCAATTGTTTATCAATTGCCTACTGAGACGGAGATCTGATGTTTATTGGAAGTGATAGTTTGTGGCGTACATAGTTTTAATACAGCAGTTAGCAGAACGAAGGCGAAAAGTCACATAAAGATTTATGTGGATAAAAGCCAACCATAATTACATAGTGATGTAAACCGTATATAAATCAGAGAGGCAATTCCCGTATTTTTAAGAACGGAGGGTTTCCTGACACTGACTGGTATTTATATACTTACTCGAATTATGTTTATTTGTTTAAAAAAATGCAATATTTTAATTTCCGATCAAATTCTAAAAGAAACATTTGGAAACAATATACATAAATACGACATTAATTTACCAGTTATTAACAATATGATGTATTATAAAAGTATATAAAAGTACCTATGTTACTACTATTCATGTGTACAATACTAATTTCTGGCGGTATAGAAATTAAGCAATTAAATGGAAGTATGTTTAAAAATAAATTGAAAAAAATATTAATTGCTAATGTATTTTATAATCTGCATGAGTTTTTTTGATAAAAAAAATAATAGTAAATACCTAGTTTCTTAAAATACTATTGCATATCCGACTTAGGTGGACTGTTGAAACAAAAAATGTAATGTATAAGAATTTAATGTACACAGTTATGCAATAAATATATCTTTATAACACATTTGCTCGTAAAAGGTCTCTTACTGCACCAATTTCAATATCGTAATGTATCTCATTACGTACTTGTGCGTAATTGTAATGTAAAGCGCACGGTTTATCAAGATGCTCCGTCTAAAATGAACGGTACTTTTTTAAATCTTAGCAAAGAGTTTTATGTCAGAAAAGTGGTCAACATTTTATGAATAAAATTAACTTTGGGAGATAAAATATAATAAATAAACATTTAATTCTTTAATTTAATTAATTTTGACAATTAATTACAACCATTTATCTGTAACAAAAACACAAAAGTATTAATTTACTTTATTAGTAATACTGGCTGTTTTTTGTGCCTTTGCCATAAACAAAAGACTAATTATACTAATACTACTACTCGTTTCTCCTACTTTCACTCAAGAGAGTGAGAGAGAGACTGGTGAAATTGCAACTAATAATACGAGTAATAGCTGGACAACATTAAAAATGCCAACTGGCAACGTAATAATTAATTTTAAAAATTTTTCGAATTTTAATAACTGTTTTAACAAGTAATTAAAGATTTATTCGTTTAAGAAAGTCCGAGTTTTATTTATTTCCTCACAAATGTGTTATAAAACGTCGTATGACATACGTGCGGTTTGATAATTACAGCCTCTGCTTTCTTATAGCCCTCACCTACGGCTCGGGCTAGCAATATCGCCTCAGCTGTAATTTTCAACTTACCGCACTTATATCATAATGTACTATTATCTTTATTTTTATCTTCGCATTCTAACCTCAGTCTCAATCTGTCAAAAATACAATCAATTTAGTTACATACTTATTTGACAAGTTTCTCATTGATTGTCGCTGAGATAAGATTGCCACTTGAATTTGAACGTTTTTTAAGTACGAGAATTATTGGCCTTCAGATGCAATGATTGGAAAATAAATAGCGCGCAAGATATATGGCGATCAAGGAAGACCGATATTCTGTCTTAGAAAAGTCAATCCACCCGCAGGTAGTCCAAAATATTATCGCCTTTTAGTGCTGAGACACCAACATAAAAAATGCCTCTACCAAATGATTGCCGAAGCTATTATTTATTACCTACCTCGATTCATCTAAATTTCTTTCCTGTACCAATTGAAGTCACTTCTTAATTATTTCCCAATAAATCGTGAACGCACCGACTGCGCTGATCTCTGGAGTGTGAACGTTTATTTAAGGGCGGCTATATTTTTTTCACCCTCCCCGGTTCACTTCGTTATATTTATTAAAACATCGCCCGAGATTACAAAGAACACGATATTTTTTACACTGTAAGATGTGAAAACCAATTAAAGAGATAAAAAGGGAATCCAGAGAGGTGCCTGCATTAATTTCTTTTTGCGGGGATTATTTTAAAATTGCATTATATTCTTGTTAAGACGCCGGCCGCCTCCCGGTTAATGATAGTAGTACCCCTTCCTTTTTAATTGCCCCGGGCTATTGCGAAATGAGTAATCTAAAGGTGCTCGGCCGGTATTCGTGATAAAACTTCGGAGACTTTGAGAATGGTAGACTGCTAGATAAGTAAGGCTAGAACCTCTCCAGGACTTCGTGGATACACTGCTTGTAGGATTACATTAAAGAAGTTTAACTTATTGTAGGACTATCTGTACAAAGCGACATAAATAATCTACTTTTATTTCCATAGACTAAAATAGAAACCGAAGCTACTCCTAACCAATACTATTATGAAAAATGAGTGTCGGTAATAAAAATATATTTAGTAAACGCGTGTCTTTTTGGCGTGGGTACTTTTACAGAAGGACGTCACGAAACGACTTGGAACTCATAATAAAGATATAATAATTTCCCACGCAGATATAAATTGTGCGTCGATACCAATGTCTATGGTACACAATTCTGACACGGACCGCTCAATTCTGGGGCGAACTTCTAAAGTGTTCGCTAGAAGTGGTCACGATTATAACTGGGGCCACGATAATCTCGCATTACGGTGTTGAAAAACAACCCTTAGGTCCATTGCTCTAAGATAAAAATCAAATGCAAAGTTAGGGTTGTCAAAGCTGGTTGCGATTACGACACTACCAAGTTTTGTATGCAATTAGGGCTATCGAAAATAAGCCTTATTTTTCGGCGTATAGAGTTGATGGAACATGTTTCTGTATAGCGGTGGTGGTTTATTAGTCATCGATGGTGGCGCGATAGGCCGGTGCCAGGCGCGGGCGGCGCGCACGCATGCTCTGTCAACACTACCTAATGAACGGCAGTTACACAACGCACGTGATGCTAAATGTCGCTATACTTCCTGCAGTAATTTTATTGTAATTTGTGCGTATTTATCATGTGAAGAGAATTATGGCTTTATTATTGTCTAGGAAACTATAATTTTAGTTATTGTGAATGATATTGAATTATTGTTCATTTGAAGCACTCGAAGAGATAACAATCGTAACCCTCTTGATATTCAATTTTGTTAAACACAGAACTAGACATAAAAGTTTGTTCTGAATGAGTCTTATGAGATTAACGGACTTAAGAAAAACTTAATTCAAAGCCCAATTATATGAAAAGCAAACCTTATGAAAAAAAAAATCTCCAAAGAACTCAATTTACTAGATAAATTTATTCTACAATAGAACTTATTTTTCCAGTAAACTGAGTTCTTAAAAAAAAACTTTGTCACTTTTCGCAACATTGGCAGCGCTGTCCCCCGTCACCAAACAAGACTCGCAAATGCAATTCCATATCAAATTAAAAAAAAATAAAAAAGCATCTAAATTTCCTGTTCACCTGACAGATGTCACGTGATACAAAAATTAAGGCTGCGCCACAAAGAAAGCAGAGCGAGGAATGCTAATTACCGCTGATATTTATACGACTGCAACCTCAGCGGTTCCGTGACACCGCGGGGACTACGACGAAATAAATAGCGGCCAGATTGTGCTGCAGTTTATGTTGGGGGATTTGATACTTATCTAGCTTGTTTTTCTTTATAAAATTATGTAGGTACGGGAAAAAGTTTATTCGAAATATAAGTACAAAAATAAACTCAAATATAACGGTCTGGTTTGCTCATGTCAGGAATGAGTTAAAATTGATAAGCTATATAGGATTTCGCCCGGAAAGACAAAAGAAAACTGCGGTCTTGGCTGGCTGGTGTATCTATCTAACACTAACGAGCGCGCGCCGAGTCGTGAGTTCGATCCCTGCGAAGTTCCGTATAAAAAAATATTTAAAAATAGCTATTTTACTGTTTTTGACGTATTCTAAGTACTAAAGTTTAAATATAAGTGTAAACTATAACTGAGTATGTTACCAAGGAAAAAAAAGGGAAGACATACAACTTTATAACAGTGAAAACAAAAGAGTAATAAACGACTACAGAAAACGTAAATAAAGTGAATATCTAGAATAAAAACATTTCGAATAAACTATAAACTTTTAACCAACATTAAAAAGTGAAAGAATAATCCTTGATAAGTGTTATTTTCTTATACTCAAGTGAACAAACAGTGCAAAAATTTCCGATACATGAATCATTTTAACCGCCACCACTTAATTCAAAAATTTTGGTATCTACATTGAGGTGCACTATTTCGTTAAATAACTTAACTGTGAGAATAGCCCAGTCAGTACAGTCTACACCTCAGTGGACGGTGCGACTTGAGTTCGATCCCCACGACGCGGGATTCTTTTTGTAAGTTATCTGGAGTTGTTTTATAACTATGTCTATGGAAATAAACCACAACGTTACATTGCGACGACGTAAACAACTGTTTAGATCTAAGTCAATAGACTCATTGAGTAATGATTCATCATTGGACAAAACAAATTCGGACATACACACAAGAAGTCTTGATCTATCAACGGGTATAAGCAAAAATGAATTAGACGAAATGAAGGTTGAAATACAACAACTAAAAGAACAATTTGAACTAACACAAAATGAATTGGATAAGGTGATCTGTGATAACAATGAACTCAAAGAAACAATATTACGACAGCAAATTTATATTAATTCACTGAAAGATCTTTGTACCAGTCCTACAAAGTCGCAAAGACTGAAATTATCTTCTGCGAGAAAAAGAAATAGACGTTCTATCACGGATAGTCATCGTGTTGCATCACTAGTCCAAGAACAGTCATCCAGCAACAATGAAAGAGACTGTATTGAGAGCTCAAATATATTATTAGAGTCACCTATTATTGATAAATTACCTAGATCAGTGTCTGTACCAATATACGCCGATAAGCAAACGCAGACCGAAACATCTGTATCTACTGAGTATTGCAATTATGACGAAAACGAGACCAATAAACAAAAGAAGACAATACAAGATCGTCGATTAATAACAAAATGCAGTAAGAAAAAAAGAAAGCTATGTGTTCTCAGTAATTGCAACCACAGAGGTACACTAGAAGTATTGGAAAGCACTTTTAGCCGGCACTTTGAGTATTGTCATTACTTGTCACGTAACAGTAGTATAAAAGATATTATTTATAATATAGATAATAAATTACTGCATTATAGCTTAGACGACTACTGTATTATTATGATTGGCGAGCAAGATTTTAAAGTCACCGGGGAATCAATTGAAATCGTCAGGTTAATTAGAGAATCTCTTAAAGCTGTAACTAACACAAATGTTATTATATGCTGCCCTACTTATGTACAAGGGGCTCTGATACACAATTACAAAGTAGAAATGTTTAATAGATTACTACACATGGACATAGAAAATCATAATTATGCTTATTTTTTTGACAGTAATTTTGACCTATCTGATGAAACATTCTCATATAATACGGGCAAACTAAACAAACTCGGACAAAAACGCATCTATGAAAATATATTCCGTCGCATACTTGTTGATATTGAGACCTATCCATGTGATTATGACTATAACTGTGACTCTCAAAAATCACCAAAAAATACCCAAAACACTCTTTTTCGTTCCATTACATAAAAAAATTGCTGTTAGTAATGATAATTCTAAGAAAAAACAAAAATTTATACTATTACATCAAAACATAGCTGGAATCTTAAATAAAATTGATGTATTTGAGATCACAATTACCGACTTGGCAAATCAGATTGGCGATATAGATTTTATTTGTCTGAGTGAAACTTTTATAAAATCAGGGCAAGAAAGTAATCTGGCTCTTACACACTACAACTTAGCTGCCAGTTACACAAGAAATGGCAAGAAACGCGGTGGAACATGTGTTTTAGCGAAAAAAGGTGTAATTTTTAATCCGTTACCGATAACTGATGAACTAGCCATCGAATTTTGCTTCGAATGTTGTGGTATAGAAGTATTGAGCCATAATTTAATTATAGTGTGTATTTATAGAATTCCAGATTCCGATGTGTCTATATTTTTTAAAAATCTTGAATTATTGTTATGCAATCTAACCCGCAAAGCTAAAAAAAATGTTATTTTGTGCGGGGACTGGAACATAGACATCTTAAAAGATAACAAATATTCGAAAGAATTAATATCGACACTAAATAATTATAACATATCACTACATGTTAGGATGCCTACTAGGAAAAATACTAGCATCGATCTAATAGCCAGTAATGTTCCCCCACTTGACATAAAATGCAATATACATAATTTAGCTCTCTCCGATCACGATACCGGCCAATCATTAAATCAAAAGCTATACAATTCTGGTATGATATGAAAAGAGACTACGATGAGAGCAACATAACAATTTTTTTAGATTGCCTAGCAGCCTTAAGTTTTAGTGAAATATACGAAGAGGCAGACTGCAATGAAGCATTTAATTTATTCCACGACTTGTTCACGCTCTTTTATAAATTGTGTTTTCCCGAAATACTCGTCAAAAAGACCAATAAACCCATTAAAAACAAATGGCTAAGTAGGGGTCTAAAAATATCATGCATAAAGAAGAGAGCTTTATATTACGCATATCAACACGATGCTTTAAGTAAAGGTTACCACAAGAAAAAATACCGTAATTACACTAAGATCTTAAAAAAATGCATATCAAAATCACAGCAGATAAATAACAACAATTTTTTAAATAATGCTAAAAATAAATGTAAAGCAACATGGTCAATCATAAAAAATGATTCAAACAAATTAAATAACAACTACTACATAAATGAATTAATAATCGGTGATAAAAAAATTACTAATCCTCATGACATATGTAACCAATTCAATGACTATTTTATCGAACTCACACAAAATTCTAACAATAATAATTATAACGTAAACAACATTGACATTGACAATAACACAAATACTTTATTTTTGACTCCTGTGAATGAAACTGACATTATTAAAATAATTTATTCATTAAATAACACAAATTCAACCGGATATGACGAAATAACCACTAAAATAATTAAATTAAGTGCAAAAATTATAGCATCCCCACTTAGCTACCTAATAAACCTCTCATTTGAACAAGGCATTTTCCCAAAGAAACTTAAAGAGTCTATAATTAAACCACTATACAAAAAGGGTAACTGCTCTGACATGAGTAATTATAGGCCTATTACACTGATCCCAATCTTTGCTAAAATTTTTGAAAAAGCAATGCATGGGAAAATAAATAGCTTTGTAACTAAACATAACCTAATCGTGGAGAGTCAGTTTGGGTTCAGAAAAAAATGTTCAACAACTCTAGCTTGTTTTTCCTTAGTAAAACTAATTACTGAAGCTCTTAATAAAAAAATGTCTGTGTTGTCGGTATTCTTGGATATGAGCAAAGCATTTGATTTTGTCTCACATGAACGACTACTTCACAAATTAGAGAAATACGGAATAAGAGGCAAAGCGCATGATTGGCTTAAAAGCTATTTGTCTGATCGCCAACAGAGGACTGTTATTTCTAGAATAGATAAAAATACTAGGAAGACATATTACTCGAAATTGAAAGTTAATCATTCTGGCGTTCCACAGGGAAGCATACTGGGTCCGCCACTATTCGTATTATACATAAATGACCTCATCAAATGCTTAAAATGTGAATGTATCCAATTTGCTGACGACACCACTTTGACGATAAAATGTTCCAACAAAACTGATATAGAAATTAATACTAATATTGAACTAATTAATATAATAAAATGGCTAGGGGACAATAATCTACATGTTAATATTAATAAAACTAAAGTAGTACAATTTCAAACATGCAACTTGTCAGCTACACCAACAACAATTCGACATGACAATACAATTTTGCAACCAGAATCATCGGCTTTATTTTTGGGTATTATAATTGACAACAAACTGAATTGGAAGGAACATGTGGAAAGAGTATGCAGTAAGATTGACAAGTTTGTATACGCTCTTCGCAAGTTAAGACTAGTGTCCAGTAAAAAAACAGTCCTAAATGCTTATCATGGGTATGTTTCGTCAGTACTGCGTTACGGCCTAGTCATATGGGGCAACTCAGTGGACGTGGAACGAGCGTTCAAAGTACAAAAAAAGTGTATCCGAGCCATGAGTGGAGCAGAATATTTAGACCATTGCAGGCCATTATTTAAAGACTTAAAAATTCTCCCACTCCCGTGTCTGTATATTTTTGAGGTTTGTTTATTTGTAAAAAAATACCCTCATTTATTCTCATTGAATGAACACGTTTCAGAAAGATTGAATAAAAAAAATGCTGGGAAACTATTAGTTCCCACTCAGAGATTGCATCTCTATAGCAGAAATGCCAGTTGTATGACAATAAAAATTTATAATAAATTACCACCTGAATTCAGAATGCTACCAATAGATAAATTTAAACGTAAAACGTTTGCCTGGCTTTTGGACATGTGTTTTTATTCGGTTAGCGAATTCTTAAATCATAGTTTTTGACATTAATAAAGATAGTAAATATTCGAAGTAATGACAGTAATTAATATTCTGTGTTTTTAGTATTTTGGCATAATATTATTTTGACATTCTACTTAATAATTTTTGACATTATATATATATTTTTTTGACATTATTTAAACAGACATTTAATAGATTTTTTTTTTTTTTATTACATTTTTATTAATATTTTGTGTGTGTATATCTACTGACCTGTATTTTTTTTTTGCTTGTTTTTGTGCACTTGACATATTATAGTGATAAGTATTATTGTATAATAAGTTTGACATTTCATTCCATTATAATAATATAATATAACAAAATTGTGCTGGTCTTAATATTATATAAAAATTCATAACTTCCATATAATTTTAAAAAATTTCTACACCGGCAATGGTAGTGTATGTGAGACCTTTTAAATATTAAGATCTTTTATGTACCGTATACTCAGAAATAAATTTATTATTATTATTATTATTATCCAAAATTAATAATTACATATATTATGGAGGACCCAAAGTAATATTACATGAGAAATTATTTACGACCTAAAATACAAGATTGCTAGCCGTAATCTGTCAAAAAACTTTGAAGATGCCATTAAGTTTTTTTTTATTTTTTTTTTCTTCCAAAAAATATTTAACGGTTTTAAAGAGTTTTTCACTCGCTATTGCCAGTTACGGCTGGAGTATTTTGTAAGACCTAAAATGATGTCGGGCATTGTTTTCATTTTTAGGACCCAAATCAAAGAAGTTTTATTTTTGTCGTCTTCTCTTCTTCACTCCACTGATCGTGGTACAGTAGCTATGGGCGATTGTGTACAGGGCCATGCTAGATGAAAATCCTCAAACATTTAAATTGCTACGAAGAGTCCAAGAAAGTATTGTTGGGTGATCCCAAATGCCGCATTATTTTGTGCTCTTTGAGCTCAGTAGATTATCTGTCCTTTCCAAACACATACTTACTTATGTCAATTAAGCAGGTACCTTACTCAGAATGAAATACTTACCTTTTTTTGTAAGTAGGTATTTAAAAATATAACCTTTTACACAAGAAAAATGGTGCTTTCTTGTTAAATAGAGGTTCTATCTAACTCAGCGACCTAAACTGCAATACAGCGCAACGTGCACCACTGCCGCACGTTACGTTACGTTGGCGCAATGGCGCGGATTTCTGATACACCATGATTAGCTTTCGTGGTGTATTAGAAATGCACGAACTTCTTTCCTACGTGTCCTATGGACGTTGTTAAATTATTGGCTAGTATGTCAAATTTTCTACTTTTAATTGTTGAATACGAGGCTATTTTGTAAGTGTGTGTTTTGAGTTTTTTGTAATGTGTGTTTTAAGAATAAATCATTTTTCTTTCTTTCCCTTTTTTATCTGGCTTTAGATACACCAAAGCTGGATCTGTGGTTTATTAAAAAGTGCATGATTATTATGCTCTGAATAGATACTTAACTGATTGGTGCATATAGGAAAAGTGCCTTTTTGAGTAGTCAAATTGTCCACAATCAGCGGATCTTTAGTCAAAGTTCGTACCTGAAACAAAGTAAAAAAATATTGTTAACATACGTATTATTTAAAATCTGAATACTTAATTAACTTAACGCAGTAGACATGGTTGCTATGCGGCGTAGTGAAGTTATGTTACACCAAATAGGCAACCTTAATATCATTTTTATGATTTAGGTCCTAAGAAATTAACATCATAATATGTAAAAATTTAAGGACTGCCAATATTAGGTCTTACAAAATACTCTAGCCGTTACTGGCCACAACGTGTGAAAAACTCAATAAAACCATTAAATATTTATAAGAAGATAAGTGAAGAAAAAAACTTAATGGCATCTTACATGTTTTTCCACAGAATACGAACAGCAATATTACATTTTCGGTCTTAAATAATTCCACCTCTTTTTTGGGTCTACCATAATACTGATTCACTCGAATGAGTCTTCTACGATCTACGATAAGGACGCTTTGCTTTCAAAATTAACCATCAAACTTAAAAATGAACAAATTCGCTCGTTGTCGAACAACGCTTCACGGCTGAATTCCATTACAAAGTTAGTACAACATTGAGTAATTTTATAATCAAAGCGCGCAAAACCGACATCGTAAAGCTTTCAGGATGCTGAGAATCCCTAAAATAACAAAATAGAATTTCCGAGAGATGTGAGCTGGGAGGCGTGGCGACCGGAAGTGGGCTGCGTTTGGACGGCCGGAACCTTGCGATCGCCACATCCGCGCCAGCGAGCGAATAAGTAATGCACTTACTATATTATTATTTGATATTTATGGGGTTAATTTGTAACAGAGTCTCTTTGAATGGCATTTCATTAAATGTAAGATTTAAAAGAATAAATTGTGAACAATCTCATTCAGCATCGTGGGTTGCAATCAGACACAAGGCTCCTTATGATACGTGCTTAGGCTCCTTACGTGTAATATCGGTTTTACCGTATTTGGATGATGATGATATGATGATATGTTCACGATTTATTAATATAGTGGTTACAGTAAAATTTGTGTGCGTTCGTTGGCGGGTCACCAAGACAGTGAAAATCCGTAGCGCGTCGCTATTGTCGCGCTGTAGTCGTTGTTGCGCACCGTTTTCGTAATCGATTAGCATCATTTGTCGCTAATAGATGGTGCTGTGCATTTGAACATAATTTAATATTGATAGTGCAGAATTTATTTTGTCAAATTATCAGTAATCGTTTCTGTTACACATGAAAATACCTGTTGCACAAAAAATCTGACTATGACAATCAATCACATTTAATTCACAATATTTTTTCCTAACGAATCACCACTACAACAGTACAGGCAAGCTCGGGCCATCCTGCGCCAGGCACGGCCACCCATGGCCCATGGGCCACCCCACGTTAATTGATTCACCAGATAACGCCGGAATGTCACTCGATGAACGCGATCCATGTTTACATCGCGACCTCTGCCGAGCGATTTTGTAAAAATCTCACCGTGAAATCATAAGTGAAGTGAGCTTGAAGTGAGCAGTGTCAACAGTGTTAATCCCTAATGACAGCTCACTTCCCGCTCACTTCACCTAAGTTCTCACGGTGAGATTTTTACAGAATAGCACTGCTGCTGTTCAACGCGATGCGTGCGTTGCGATGACGAGCGCATTCTGCTTGTAATTTAAGGTAATGGTGTCCTATGATTTGAAGGCAGAAAGCCAGTTTAAATACGTTTAATGTGGCTATACATAGAACGCTTTGACGGCGGATCGTCGAAACCCAAGAGATTGATTCACTAAATAATGCAGAAATGTCACTATATATGTATACGCGATTAGTTGTTGCATCGCAGTTGGTAATCATCGCGTTGCCCACATTGCGATGATTAGTACTAGGGCACGGCTGAAGATTTCATTTAAGTTTAGATATTGCCATAGAATATCTGTTACCTGTGACTCGTCTGTGTATATTTTGTATAATATTTCATAATTTTTTATACTATATTCAGGATAAAAAGTAGCCTACTGGTGTCCTTCTCCAGGCTCCAGGCTACCTATCTGACTTTCATAACTATCGGTTCACGGAATTAGGCATGGTAAAAGGTAACAGACAGAGTTAGATACTTTTGCATTTATAATATTAGACTGGACAAAAATAGAGTTACCTACTCAATAAAGTCTGCCTGCCTCTCCCAACTATGTTGGGGTCAGCTTCCAGTCTAACCGGATACAGCTGAATACCAGTATTTTACATGGAGCGACTGCCTATCTGACCTCCACAACCCAGTTACTGGGTAATACGATACCCCTAGGTAAGACTGGTTGTCAGACTTTCGGGCTTCTGTCTACCCTTAATGACTGTCAAAGATCTACGGATGACAGCCGGGACCAACGGCTTAACGTGCTTTCCGAGGCATGGAGAGGTCATGGTATATGAAGATGGTCACCCATTCACGGACCGATCGCGGCAAGCGTAGCTTAACCTGATCGATCGAACCGTGAGGCTGTTATTACTTAGCCACAAGCAAACAAAGTAATATAAACAAAACATTAATATTATTTACATAGAGATTCATGCAAACATTGATTGTACAACGTCAAAACGAATCTATTAATCATATTTTTCAAGGGATTCGGAATCCCATTACACCGTAACACGACCCTCTAGAACGATCGATGTACCAGAAGAGCATAAAACAATGCCCCCAGTAATTTACGAGTTCAACTTGCTTCGGACCTCTCTTTACGAGGCAGTAGATACAACTCCTGTTGATAATTCCTCGCCTCTTAAAATGAGCATTAAGATTAAGGAAAATGTTACTGGGGTGTAACAGCGAAGTGAATTTTTTATATTTTGATTTTAAGGTAAAATCTGGTGGTGTTGTTAAACTTTGGTTTTTGTGTTTGGATAGTGTGCTTTTAACCGACTTCAAAATGAAGGAGGTTCTAAAGTTTTTTTTTTGTATGTTTCGTGAAATCTCCGGCAATTGTAGATCGATTTCTGAAATTGTTTTTAATACATAGGGTATCAACTTTGCTTGGGAAGTTTTTAAGTTCGCTTCAGTAGTACGTATTTTTTTCCACTTACTGAAATTTACATAGCAATTAGTGCTATACGAATTTGTGTAGGGTAGGTACAACTGCAACTAAAAAAAAAAAAAAATTGGTAAGTCGGTGGTAAAAAACGAAACTGCGGAAACAAAGACACCGACTTCTGACTAGTTATTTTTCACTTTGTATTGTTCTTTTTGGAAGTCGGTTTTTTTTTATAAGACCTCCAGATGTGGGTCGCTAGTTGTAAATAAGAGCTTGAATTTAGTCTGACTTAAAAATGGTTGTATTCATTTTTTTGAGACAATATACAAATACAATACAAATCTCACGCCTGCCACACTCTCTCAAACAGTTTCGTAATTCAAAAAACAACTGGAAAATGGTATTTCAATTTCGCCATAGGCGTTCGAAATATAAATTAAAATTAGGATGGGCGGCGTGTAATTCCGCAATAAAACGCAGCTGCGCTCCAATCAGATGACGATCTTGATAAACGAGCACCGTGAGATTGCACTCTTGCTCAGAGCCTGGTGGGAAGTGGAAACCTATTTCGAAAAAGGTATTTTGCATATTTTTTTCGCAGGATAAGATTTCTTTAAAAGTAATGCGCAATTGTAAGATATGTAGGTATAAGAGAGAAATCCCCTTAACATCGGAAAATCTTTAGTACTTTACCTACCTAGTTCTTTAGTATAGGTACCTAAATACATATACCTATATGTATTTAGCTATGTTTGTATTTTTTTTTACCTATAGGTATTTGTATATTGGCATTATTTCCATAAATTATTTGACTAAATTTTGAAGAGAAGCTAAGAGAAAAACAACAGCCGTGCGATTCTGTAACCATCTCACCGTGAAAGCTTGGGTGAAGTGAGCGTGGAGTGAGCTGTCATTCGCTAGGGATTAACACTATTAAGTGCTCACTTCACTTATGATTTCACGGTGAGATTTTTACAGAATCGACCGGCAGTAATACCTAACGAATGACAGCTCACTCCACGCTCACTTCACCCAAGCTTTCACGGTGAGATTGTTACAGAGTCTCACGGCTGTTTAAATTTCATATTTTCCAAAACTTGCTTTCTATGTAGTTGGCACAACTGAACTTCGTTCAACATCGACGGTTTTGTCAATTAATTCGGTCGACCCTGAGAGTTACATTAACGTTTCAGTCAATATTGTTTTCGAACTAAGTATATTTTCTTGAATTGCTTTTAAAGAGCGTTGAAGTCCTATGATAAAAGCATTTCAGTTCGTTTGCCTAAAAACTTTACAGCAACTTTACGAGATAACAAGATCGCCAAGTCATCGCCCTTTAAGTATCGGACATTTTATGTTCGGCAACTAAAGCTAATCTCGTGGATACTATTATTTATTTAACGGATTATAATTTAACGAACACTGTAGCAATCTAGGACCCTGTCGCAACCTACAAAATGACGACAGCACATAAAAAATACACGGCAATGACAGAATAGAAATAATTACTTCGTATCCCGGGCAAGGCAGCCGTTCAACTGAGAACGTACGCTGAGAAATATATCCATCCCATTTTATCGTATGGGGGTTACTGTGAGCGAGAAAAGGACAGTACCACGTTGCCTAAATAAAACATAACGGCTGAGAACACGAGCCATATTGCCTCGGTGGAAAAGTTTTAAAAAGTTTTCTTTGCGGACCCATTACAAGTACGTCGACTTTGTATGTGTGAGTTCGCTCGATACAAGCGGTCGATGGTCCTGTGAATATGTTAGAAGAAACGCTTGTGAAGAATATTATATTAAAGCATTATTTATATTATTATGAGGATTTGTTGAACAAAATCAACAACTCTTACACCCACTGGGAGTTGAGTGAAAGAGCAGATTCTAAGAAAGCTTTTGATTATTACTTCATTCTGTTTTAGTAACTGTTTACATTAAGTATTTAAAACAGAAGTATCTTTTGTATACGAGTAAATTACTCCTAGATAATACAAACTTCTGCCAAAAACAACAACGAACAACCTCTAATATGCTTACTCATCTACACTTCTTAGAAGCCTGCTTGGTACCAAAAATAAAGTACCCTGAAGTACTGAAGAACAAAGTCTACATTCACGCTGATTAAATTTCTCCATATTCATAAGACTCGTCGCATGCATTATTATTTTAAATTTTAATCCATCGAAAACGTGACCTCCAACAGGAGTATGTGTGTGAGTGGCCCTGGTTCACGCACACAAACAAGCAACTGTGTACACAACGAAAGTAGGTTTATTTCCATGAAAAAGTTTTGAAAATCGATGGCTTCAGCTCCTACGCTCGGAAAGTTTTGCGCCATATAACCATAAATACAGTGTACGCCGGTGTTTTGCTCGCTGTAGACATCGACCTACTGGTATTTTCTTCTAATAATTTGCAAAATACTGTATTATGAACATTTTTGTACAGGAATGTTACTTTTTGCGTGTTATTACACCATCTTTTCCTCTCGTTTTTTGATAGTCACGTGCAAAGGAACTTGGAAGGTATGGTTAAACACGTTTTTGATTGCGTTATGTTGCTGTGATTACGTTATAACTGTGAGGAAAATGTTTAAAAGTTCTCTCTGCTCGGTTTTGCAATTCTTTAGAAAACGATTGGGTAATTATTACAAGAATACTGAAATTTCAAAAACGTGGTATTTACCCGACATGTTGCTGTGAAGCCATATATTCTAAAAGCAAAACGTTTATTGTTTGAAGTTAGTGGTCAAGGTTGTTTTACACACCTGTGATGTTGGATAAAGACCGAATTTCACCACTTTATTATATTTTTCAGTTGAAGTCCCGTTTCACATAACCTTACATTAATAACATCATCCGACGAGCTCTTGTCACCGTCGGCGTTCCAGCTGTATTAGAACCCAATGACTTGGCACGGGACGATGGCAAGAGACAGCACGGTTTGTCTTTATTTCCATGGAAGGTGGGTAGGCTTTTAGTGTGGGATGCAACGTGTGTCGATACTCTTGCGCCATCCCATTTTCCTGGCTCGGCGTGATATGCTGGCGCTGCTGCTGCAGCGGAAACCTCAAGCGGCAAAAGTATAATAACCTTATTGGAAATTATGCTGTCGAGCCCCTCGGACCGTGGGGTCTGAGTGCTCGTGGTCTTTTTAAGGTCATTTCGAAATGGCTGACTGACACTTCCCGTGACCTAAGGGCTGGCTTTTATCTTGGTCAAAGGCTAAGCATTGCCATATAACGTGGTAATGCCGCCAGTCTATTGGGTACAATACCAGTCGACAGCGATGCGGATGAATTTTTCGACGTTATATTTTAATTTGTGTATAGTTTAAGTTAGGCTTTAATTTTGTTATTTTTATTAATAAATTAGGAAAGAGTATTAGTTGTTATTTGCTTACTTATTATTTTAATTTCGATAAATAAATATACTTCGATTACCTCACTTAAGACTCGAGCATTACTTTCAAATTTAATTTCTTATTAAAAATTTCTCACCGGCTGACTGAAACTTCACATGACCAGAGGGGCTGGGTCGTTCTTTGGCCAAAGAATTAGCATTTCCATTCTACGCGGCAATGCTGCCAGTCTTCTGTGCACGTTTTCGGATGACAGCGATGCAGACGAGTACTTCGACGCCTAAATATCCTTTTGTATTTATTTACATAGTTAGTTAGATAGTCTTTTAATTTTAGTTAGTTAAGAGATTATGAAAATATTTTTTATTTAATGATTTGAATATAAAGTTTTAAAAAAATATACAGGCATAACTTAGAACTAGTTTCATCCAATCAAATGATTTTAAACTAGTTTAAAAGTAATGCTTGAATCTTGACTCAGGTTCTGTTAAAAACTTGAATCGGAAATTATTGCAACTCGGAATCATTCTCAGGCTCATCATTATAACTGAACATACTTCTATGTTCCAGAAAATACCCCAAAGATTTGAACAAAGGGTTATAAATATCCTAAGAATAATTCACCCCGGATAACCGTACGGCGCATGACGCATTGTTGCGGGAAGTACCATCTTGAAAATATCGCTTTGATATATTATTGTTTATAAAATGTGACTGCTAGACCCTCTTAATTTAATTGTGGCGTATCCCTGAAGCTTATTAACCGTCCGGTTAATATTTCCTTATTGGGTTGTAATTAATTTCGTTAGGCAGGTGGTGTGCCCGGAGCTGTTCGGGCCACCTTAAACGGCTATTATCTACCGCATTATTTTGTCGTGGCCAATTTGTTTGAAGCCTTTGACGGTTGTAACGAACAGTTAATTAAGTTCGATGAGATGCTCGATTGTTTAAGAAAGGATTTTGTTTATAAGAAAATGGTTTAATAAGGGATTGGTGAAGTGGATTGTTGGATCTAAAATTATTGTGTCACGGTGTTCAATCGTTCAATGTTTGTTTGTTGTGATATGATGTTTGATGTTTTCTTGGCGGGCTTCATGTGCTTTTGATTGTAGGTTTCTTTATATTATAGAAAATCATGAAAATGGTCATAATATTTGCTTCTTAGTAAGACTTGCCTAGGTATATTTAGGCGTTGAAGACTTGATTAATTGAAACTTAACTGCAAAGATTTCGTCAGAAACAGCCATGTCATTTCACAGTCAGCTGAGACATATCTAGCTAAGCAACAAACTTTCCAAAAAAAAAAAAAAAACAACAACAACGGATAAATCAAACAGTATCCCAAGACAACACTGCAGCCAATTACCAATTACACTCCGCAGAATTACAAACTATGACCCAGCACAGCCGAACAGTAGTCCAAGTTGTGTCCAAGGTCAAATTAGCGCCATGACCCCAACTGCACCCTCAGTCCGCTGGTCCAAGTAGTTTACGAACAACTGCCATAACTCCGCAGGTTCTGAAACTGGGTGACGGACTAAGCGGCCGGGCCGTTGACTCCGAGAAAAAGTTCCCTTTAAATATCCACAAGTTTAGTTTAGCAACTCAAATTTAGTTTGGTAACAAACAGAACAAACAACAAGTCGCAACAAATCCGGCGAAGTTGCGCGCGAGTCGGTTCAAGTTCAGTTCGGAGTGAACTCGTGATGCGCACGTGGGGGAGGAATGTGTGACGGTTGTGTGTGTGTCAATGGGAAGTTTAAAAAAGTTTTAAAAGTAAAGAAGAAATTTTAAATTCATAATAGTATTTATAGCTTTTTATTATTTTAACATACATTAAGCAAATATTCATATTTCTTACAAAAATTAAATAAAGTTACACTAACATTCATCTTTATAATAGGTATACGTATATAATCAAAGTTTTCAAACTGCCTCGAATATGTTCAAAGTTAATAGTGTTATGAATCGGAATCTCACGTATGAACATACATAATGCTTTAAAAAAAATATACAAGAAACGACCTCATAACTGTGCAGCAAAAACTGCATATACCACTGAATAAAGCATTTATATTACATACTTCGAGTACCTACCCACATTTACGTAGTTTCTTTGCTACGCTCAACGTAGGTTATCCGGGTCGTAGCCACGGAGCTACGAGCTACGGGCTACGACGTAGGCGGTGCCAAAAGCTAGCCGCTACTTTGCTACGCCGGGGTGTGAGGCATCGTATCGATTGCCTCCCCTGTACCCTTAGCATGACCTAACAAATTTTATGACCTTTTAAGATAATATGTGTTGGTTCATTGCGTTTTAAAGAAGGATACGGGTAAATAAAAATTGTATTGCAAAATATCATAACTGAAATAAAAATAACTCATTATTTTAGCGATAAAACTATTGAAATGTACTTGATGAAATAATTACAGGAGCCGTAATATTTTAAAACATAACTGAAATAAAAAACATCGTAACGTAATAAAAATCGTGTCCGCATTACGTAACTGCGCATATCCTGTCTCCGACCGGCCGCATCCTTGCGTCAGAGACAAAGTCCTGTACAGGACTGGCGCGTCGCCTCTGCGGTGTACATACCGCGCATGCGCCCCCCCTGCCCCCGCCGACCCCAACCCGCAACACGGAAAACTTTTCCCCGACATAGCTATAACTACGCGCTTCACCCGTCGGCAACACTTTTTGCCCCCACCGGTGGGTAGGGGGGGCAAAAGTTTTGCCAGCCCGATTCGGTACTCCGTACACATCGCTCTTCCACTTTTTCCTGTATATATTGAAATGGAGGTGCGGAGAAAAGAGTAGAATTTAGAAGCTGTCGTACAAATTTTAATGAGGAGTGAGAAGGTGAATGGTATTTCGCGTAACGAGCACCGCGGCCGTTGTATGGACGCTTTAATATTTCAATACACGCCAAAGTTGCGACACGAAACGTACAATTTGACAAAACGAGCGTCTCATAATGAGGATTTCATTTAGATGTCACATGTCAAATTATAATAGGTAATTTACAGAGTAACAATTTCTATCAGAAATTGATTAAAGTTGAGGCGAATGATCTTGGTTGCTAGTAATAAGTTATGTATGAGAGCTTACCTCAGATAATTGCAGATGACCTTCGTCTGGCGGTCAGCTAGTTAACGCTAATCACAATTAGGCGAGCCACCACTTCATCACGGCTATTCGATAACAAGGATCCTCGGTGAATGATTAATAACTAGAACCGCGGTTTGTTTGCATTTGGATGGTCCGCGTCCGTCGGCGAGAGTAACAAACTTATGAATAATATGCCGCATAAGTTGAGCGTGACTTAAGGATGAATCGATTTTCTTGAGCCGTCGCCACACGGCTGCTATCCTACCATCTCGATTAATTGCATGGGTTATTTAAAGAGGAGCCGTCAACAGTACATATTTGAGGTCTAGGAGTACATTCATCACGGGCCGGGTTGCAGCGTCTGACCCTACGTTATCTTGCAGGAGCAGTGACGCGACCCAAACCTCTTGATGACTGATGACTCGCCTTAATTAAATTTTATGAACTATCCTTCTGTTGGACCACTGTTTGTTAGTGCAATTAGCGAAACTTTATAGGCTAATATTATGGCAACGTATTTATATCCCAACTAATTATTCACTAAACCCTATAATGCAACTGCATTTAGGTAAACAAACTTGTCACCACACGACACATCTAATTTTACTGCAGCATCGCTGTTGAAAAAGTTTTCACAATACACATCGCCAGTAATGGAATGACAGTCCTAATTCACGGTAGGTTCAGTTAACGTCTAAAGCAACTTTACAATTCTAACGTACCTAGTTGCGTATTCTGTCCACCTGAAAACCGCCGACGAACTCCGACGTCGGCCACATCCAAAATTCAAGGTGTAAAGACAGACACAGGCACATGTCCGACAGATGTACTCAGTTCCTGATGTGTGTGAATCAAAGACTAGGATTTGGTTCCAGAATTAGAGCGGGATATTACTGCCGGCGGGCCTTAAATAAACAACCGCTGTGAGGCCATGTTTGCACCGAGTTTTGTGTACGAAATTTAAATGGAGCTGCTATGGACTCTCTGTGAATAATTATTATAAATGAGTGCAGTGTTAAAACAGATTTCTCTACAAAACAGTGATATATTCGTTGATTACAATTTATGGGATTCTCTAAATGTGTTACAAGTTTGGTATAATAAATAAAATGGTATTAGAGAATGCTTAAAAGTATCTAAAATCATTTTTGACTTGTAGTGAAAATGTTATAACGTAAATATATTTAACGACTCCATAATCGATCATTTTTATTCCGAATTTACCGCTAGTCGCATACGAGCACCATTTAAAAAGTTATAACAGTTGAATTTCGAAAATAGAATACGATGTTCAAACTTTGCTTTCAACCAGTTTGAGTAAAAACCATTAGTTATACATCGAATGGGACGCACCAATAAAATTATTTCCAATCGATGTTTTGGATTCAATTTTCTTCTAATTAAAATTTATAGGAGTTCGACTTCTGTTGACGTCAATTTTTAACGAATGGCAATAAAAGTCACGAAAGTCTAGACGATTTTACGTGTATGGTTTTCTAACTTTTACAATAAAGTGCTATTTTTATTCCGATGGAATAAAAAATATTTGACTAAAAAGCCTGTTCATAAAAATAAGTGTTCGTTTTTTGAGTAATAAATAAGTTTGTCAGACGTCAGTCATGTCCGTTCAGAGTGTTGTAAAACAAAACAAAAGAATGTAGCGACATTTACTTCAAGACGGGGCGATAAATCAGACGCCGCGCGTAGCCACTCGCACAGATTTATTGGTGCAATTGACAAAGTGGCAAATGGCCCATTAGAAATTAGGAGTTCCACGAGAAACGCGCCATGGAAAAATGTACAGCAATATTTCCCCTGTGTAAGCAAAATTGTAAGCAATAAATAATATCCGGGTGTTCTTATGTCGCTTGTGCAAAGTTAATTTGAAAAAGGTTTTTAAAGGAAGTGAAAATTTATTTGTATTCTGGACTTTTTGTGTAAGTTGATAACTTTCTAGGTTTATCTTTACGCACTAATGCATAAAGCTTTGACAGGAGATAAAAACTGTGAACTTCTCTTAGGGTATCTGTTCAGAATTGCTACAGAAATTGCTCTCATTTTTTCATACGATTTCTTAAGTCTTTAGATTACTTTAGATAATAACCTACAGTAGGTAAACCACCCGCTACATTAAAAACCTTTTATACCAACATTTCGCATAAACACCGCACTTTAACCAATAAACCGAATAATCATCCAATAAAAAATAAACAGATAATCGAATACAATAATCGTAATAATCGAATAGAGGGAACTAATTCCGTGAATGTTTTCAGTCGATAGCTTACGACATGTTTATCGTCATTGAGTAATAAAAACGAGTCTAATGACTCGGGAACTCGGCTCTGCCGGGATTGTCTCTCTATATCATATATGGGTCAATAAAATTTTATGTTCAGTTAAACTTTGTTAAACGCTTCGTATTTTTCTGAGGGATTTAGCTGTCTTTTGTTTTTCTATACCTTTACCCTGAAGATAATACCTATTGTCTTTTTTTTTATATTACGCCTATACGTAAACGTAGTATCGAATATGTATAAGTTTGTATAATAACGTATTCATTGTACCTTTAAGTATGTTCACATGTTTTATTGTAGGTAATCCAGGACAGTTATAGTTGACAAAACTTTATTCATATAAGTAGGTACCGTGAAGTTTTACATGGAAATATTTCATGCAATGAAATATACACTGTGAATAACAACGGAATTTACCTACACGAACTCATGTTTCGTTTTATTTAGTAGTGAAACTGTGACACGACGTTACAATAAAACATCATAAATGCATGAACTCTAACAAATTCGAATAACTTCATCATTCGCAGTACAACTCGTTTATTATTCGAAATTTTCTCACCTCTACTCGTAAAATACAGAGATTAATACAGCACAAGCTTGTCACCTCTGTTTCAAGGGCGCAGGGTTCTAAATTCGTATTATAAAAGGAAAGTTCGTGGTTTCTTTTTTAAAATGGTGTGCAAACACATCAGCGGGTGTTCAGTATAAAAAGATTATCTAGTAAGAGCGGAAACAAGTAAACAGATTATAAAAAAGACGTTTCGTTCCCACTGAGACCCCTCCGGCTGTATTCATACGGTACTGGAAATGTCTTTGTATAAAAATATACTTTTGGGGATTTCGTTTTATGTTAGTGGTTTTGAGCTAATATTTGTCTCGGTTTTTGTGTTGGGTGATTCATTTAAGTATATTACCTAATTTAAGTTCATTAGGCTTACTTTTTTTTGGGAAAAGTTCGTAAATACTGGTTTATGAACATTTTAATCAGTTTACCCAAGTTTTGACGACAGTCTGCCCCGAGTCAGAATTCTTGGACCATTAAATTTAGACAAAAGGGACGCCCTTAACCTATTCTTCATAACACCCATATCTTTATAACCTTCAATCCAAAACAATACCCACCAACAAAAACGTCACTATCCCACTTTTTCCCAACTACCCGGCCAGGTCCCTTGAACACAGTTTCCTCTTTAAAACCTTCTTTTTGTCTCCACTTTCTGTCCGGTCCCGCGGGTGCAATGCGTCGGTGTCTCACTGTAGCCCTCCCCTCGAGGACTACCCCACCCCGCATACCCCGCGCAGTCGTGCGTGTCGATAAAAAATAATTGCTTCCGTCACCCTGCATTACATACAAATAGAGGTTTCTTGGAATAATTTTCTGAGGTAAGATTGCTTATTTATTATTCGAGATTTTTATTTCCGTGGGTGATTTCGGTCTTCAATGGTATGGTATATGACGTCATTCTGGGACGTGTCACACAAAGGAAGCACTGAAGCTTCGTCGCCGGCCCGGACAAGGACGTAAATATTCATACATATAACGTTCACATAAAATGTACACACCGATATTTTTTTGGAGACCCTGAGAGACCACGATCCTTCCACGTCCAGCCGGTGTATCATGTTAAGCTCTCACCGTGAAAACGGTGAAGTGAGCGGTCTTTCCACCTGATGCTAGGGATTGACACTGTTTACACCTGACTTCACCTAAGTTTGTACGCTGATATTTTTATAGAATAGATCAGCTAGGCTCGGCCCTGATATGTATGTATTGAACTTATGGTTTAAGCATTGTTCCTAAAATATACTTAAATCACTTGTAGTACACTGATTACACTGCACAACTTCATCTAGCTACGACGGTCAGACAGGACCCAGACTAAAAACCGACTCTTCAATGCTGTCTTTCTTCTTCTTTCCCTTAAAACCAGTTCTATTTAAGATCGGGTCTTCTTTAACAGCGTCACCAGGACGCTCCCCTTAGCACTTTTACGCCTGAAGCACAGGTTCTACCTAGTTCAGGCAAATTATATGTCAGCACTTTTTAGACTATAATCCAATTGTGGTAAAATATGTTCAATTTTTTATAAAATAAACGAGTTATTTTGCATAATCTTCCCGAGACTTCCCAGAAAATTTAATGATCATCTGCTTAACCTTTTCCTGGCTATTTTGGGGTAAGCTTCCAACCTAACCGGACACAACTGAATACCAGTAACCTCCACAACCTAGTTATTGGTTAATATGGTATCTCATGCTACTATAAGACTATTATACAAGACAATTTTATATTAACTAAAATACTTAAGCAAGCCGTACGATATTAACATCTGAAGTGGAAGTTTTCAATAGTTAATCTGCGTTCATTCTCGATTTGCTCCGAATGAAGGCGCTATCGACTGGACGGCTCACAATAGATGCACTGGATCGAGTTCCAATAGCCGATCCCGTTTTATATTGCATTTGCTATGCGCTTGCGTTGTGGCGATAATTTTATAGTTTATATTGAATAGTATTTGTAGGGTGTGGACTGTATGGATCTTCAAATAAAACTCTTGGTTTCTATTCTGGATTTATTCTTGTTGTCTGCTATCGATGATCTGATTGAACTTATTGAACTGAACTTAATCTAAATCTGTCCGTCTAATATACACCGGTTCATGGGTGGAAGTAGTGGGTGGCCCTTAGTGTACTTTATTAAAATTCTTGGCCACCCACCAATCCGATCACTTTAGTCCGTGTCCGCTCTCCGACAGGTCTCGACTTGTCCAAACCTGTCGGAGGCCTGACTCCGCGACCAATCACAAACATTTTAGTATCATAATCCTACTTTGTTCATTATTGCTACGGGGAGTTCGGCGTCCGCAACATTTCTCCTCCCGGCGTAGCTCGCGAAGCCTCCTCTTTCTTCTCCAGGACGACGAGTTTGCTCACCGGGCGTCGGAAGATTCCAGTTCTGGTCCGTACTTCGACCACCCGGACGCTGCCGTCAGTTGCAGGGTGCGTGCGCTCCACAATCCCCATCGGCCAGGTGTTCCGGGGCAGTGTGTTGTCGACCACCAGGACCACGTCGCCAACTTGTAGCGGCCTCGCGTTGTTCTTCGGCTCGCCGCGGGGTATCAATGTGGGCAGATATTCCCGCAGCCAGCGCCGCCAGAAGTGGTCGGCGAGCGCTTGGCTAGCTCGCCATGTTCGTCGGTCGTTTTCCTTGCACGGCCCCGTCGTAGGCAGGCCGTCTGATGACCCCAACAGGAAGTGGTTGGGAGTCAGGGCCTCGGGATCGTTCGGGTCCACACTGACATGGGTTAGGGGTCGTGCGTTTATTGAGAATTCTGCTTCAGTGAGTAGCGTGCCGAGGACCTCTTCAGTCGGTGCCTTCTCTCGTAGGGTGACCTTGAGGGCCGCCTTGATGGAACGTACCATTCTTTCCCACGCGCCGCCGTGGTTGGGCGCGCCAGGAGGTATAAACCGCCACTCCATTCGATGACGCAGCCCCTCGTTGTTCAGGTCGGGCAGCCACTCGGCGTAGGCACTGCGGAGCTCTTGGTCGGCCCCGCGGAAGTTGGTCGCGTTGTCGGAGTACATGATACGCGGCCAACCCCTGCGCGCAGCCATTCTTCTCAACGCCATTATTGCAGAGTTCGTTGAAAGGGATGTGACGAGCTCTATGTGCACGGCCCGGGAGGTGAGGCAGGTGAATAATGCACCCCACCTTTTTTCACGGCGACGACCCACCTTGACTGTCATGGGCCCGAAGTAGTCCACCCCGCAGTTAGTGAACGGGCGGTGGAAGGGGTCTAGGCGGGCGTGTGGTAAGTCTCCCGTGGCCGGCGTTTGTGGTGTCCCCTTCTGCTTCTTGCAGAAGACACAGCTTCTCTCGATCGCGCGCACGGTGGGTCGCAGATGTATGACCCAGTACCGTTGCCGCAGGTCGTTAGTCACGCGCTCTCGGTTGGCGTGACCCGCAGCGCAGTGTTCCCGTTGTACCAGAAGCCTCGTCACTCGGTGGCGGCCATCTAGTATGATTGGCCGTTTTGCTTCTTGTGTTGCCGCTGATGCTTCAATGCGGCCTCGTACCCGCAGGAGGCCGTCTTCCAATACCGGATCGAGTTTGTACAGTCTGCTCGTCTTTGGGATAGGACGGGCTGACTGCATCCGTCTCATTTCTTCGCCGAAACTTTCCTGTTGCGTTCGTTGCAGGAGTTCTTTCTCAGCGCGCTGGATATGTCTGTGTTCCAGTCTTGTAGCGGCGCGTCGACATATGTCGATGAACGCCAAGGCTCTTGCCACTGCTCTTACTAGGGTCTCGTACTTGGAGAAGCGGGCAGGGTCAGGTAGCCAGCTGTCTCGCGGAGTCTCGGTAATGTGCAGGACTCCTTGTTCATCGTCTTCATCGGGTGGCATATTCCCGGGCCATTGCTCCTCGGGTGAGTATAAGAAGCTAGGCCCCTGGAACCACCGATCGGTTATGTGGATCGGCGCGTTGGTAAGTCGGGTGGCGTCGTCGGCTATGTTGTGATTGGTTGGTAGCCAACGCCATTCTTCCTTTGAGGTGAGCTCGGCGATTTCTCCCAGTCGGTGCGCGACGAACGGCGTGTATCGTCGCATGTCATGTTTTATCCAGTGCACGACGGTGGAAGAGTCTGTCCAGTACACAGTTTTGCTGACCTCGATGCGGTGTTCCTTGCGGATGGTGTCAGCGAGTCTGGCCCCTAAGACCGCCGCTTGTAGTTCCAGCCTAGGAATAGTTTGTGTCTGTCGTGGCGCCACCTTTGCTTTGGCGGCGTCTAGCACTATGCTTACGGTGTCATCGCAGTTCACTATTCTCCAGTAGGCCACGGCTGCGTAGGCTTGTTCACTCGCATCACATAGGACATGTAGTTCTATGTCCTCGTACTTCTTTGACGTGTAGCTTCTGGGCAGTCGAAGCTGGGCGACGTCGGTGAGTTGAGCGAGCCAGGTCGCGAAATGTTCGTTGTCCTCTTCCGGTATCGGCTCGTCCCACGTTATTTTGAGGCGCCACAGACTTTGCAGTATAATCTTTGCTCTTATCGTGAAGTGGCTCAGCAGTCCTAGAGGGTCGTAGATGGACATTACTGCGCTGAGTGCTTCTCTTTTGGTCGGTGGGCGCTTCCGTTCTCGTACCGGAGCGGGGACCCGGTTCATTGACGTGTTGAACCCGAGTTCGTCCCGTTCGGCGTTCCAGTACAGCCCGAGTATCTTATTCGTGGGCTTCTCTCCTCCCAGTTGTGTGGGAGTGGTAGCGTGCAGCTCTCGGGGCACGTCGCGTAGCACTGTCTCATGATTCGTGCTCCATCCACGCAGAGTGAACCCGGCGACCGCATGCACCTGTCTTGTTTCTTGTATTGCCTTCAGGGCTTCTTCCTGGTTATCATAGCTCGCCACCAGGTCATCCATATAGTGGCTGTTTTTAATAGCCTCTAACGCGTGTGGGTATTCATTTCCGTGTATGTCTGCATTGTGGTTGCGGACATAATGGGCCATGTATGGAGAGCTTGCTGCGCCAAATATCATGCTCGTCATTTTGTAGTGGCGTAGTGGCGCGGGGGCTCTGTTCTGTTGGTGCCTCTCCACAGGAACTGTTGGGCCGGTTGATCTTCAGTTCTTATTTTGACGCGTAGGAACATTTCTTGGATGTCTGCCGTTACTGCTATCGCTTTCTCTCGGAAACGGAATATGATTCCCGGCAGCGATAGCAGTAGGTCCGGGCCTTCCAGTAATTTATCGTTCAGGCACACTCCGTGGCTTCTCGCCGCTGCGTCAAACACCAGCCTCTGTTTGCCGGGTTTGTTTGGGTTCTGTACGGCAAAGTGAGGCAGGTACCAGCAGACGGCACTTGACTGTTCTGTGCCGTCGCACGGCACTGCGTACCCCTTTTCCAGCAGGTTGTTTATTTGAGCGTTGTATTGTTCGGCGAAGTCGGGTGATGCATCCATCTTCTGTTCGATTTTCTTCAATCGGCGGAGCGCTGCACCGTAGCTGGGTGGCATGGTGATGTCATCGTGCCGCCATGGCAATCCGACTTCGTAGCCACCGTCGATCTTCTTAGTGGTTCTTTCGACGATTGCTATCGCTCGTTGGTTAGCGTCACTCACGCGTGGTTCTCTTGCAATACCTAGTGCTTCTATTTTGAAGTGAGTTTCCACTAGGTCATGCAGTCGCTGGTGGTCGTGCTGCTGC
Organism: Eremobia ochroleuca; assembly: GCA_949629135.1. NCBI lineage: Eukaryota > Metazoa > Arthropoda > Insecta > Lepidoptera > Noctuidae > Eremobia > Eremobia ochroleuca. Next base: position 6,537,610 of record OX451396.1, read on the forward strand.
TGCTTCTCGTATTCATAGAGATGCAACACGTTGTCTTCGTTCATGAAGATGCTTCGTGGTGCGGTCCCATGTACTACCCAGCCGAGCTGCGTTAGGGATGCAGCTGGCTGGTTGGGGCCGCCGACTCGGAGTTTTCTCGACACGATGCACTCCCAGTGGTCTGTCCCCACTAGGATTCCGGGGCGTGTTGGCGCATAACACACCTCGTCTGTTGGGAGGTCACGTAGGTGTTCGTATTCCAGCAGAGTGTCTGGGATCGACTGCTGGTGAAGCCTCAGGTTTTTCATTGTTCTGGCCTGAAGCTTATGTGGTGCGCTGATCTCGCTGACCCCTCTCACTTGCACCATGACGATCTTGCTGTCTCGTTCTTGTGAGGACATGTTCGCTCCATGGATATGCAGTGGTTGTGACGTTCCTTCTGCCCCGATACTCACAGCCAGGTCTTCGTCAATGAGAGTGACGGTGGCTCCTTCGTCGAAGAGTGCGTGAGTCTTCACCTCCCCCCGTGGACCTGTGATGATCACGGGGCACATTTTGAGGAGGACAGTCTTCGGGCCGGCGGCTGTTAGGGTAGCCACCGACATGACTGCCTCCTCCTGAGTGGGTTCTTCAGACTTATGTTCAGTCGCTGACTTTATTTCGGGCGACTCTCTCCTTTCTTGGTGTAGCGTGGCATGGTGAGGTCGGCGGCACTGGTTCACACCGCACGGTTTCGCTTTACACATGGCACGCCTGTGTTTCTTCTGGGCGCACTTGAAACATACCTTATTGTCCTTCACTAGTTCCCAGCGTTGATCCACGGTCAGTGCTTTATATTTCGGACACTGGGTCAGTACGTGATTCTGTTTGCAACTGGGGCACTGATCTTCTTCGGTTCCTTCAACCGTGACGTACACTGCGTTAGGCTTCTTCTTCTTCAGGGTTATGGCAGGCCTGGTTTCGTTCTTGTGAGTTGCGGTACTCGTTGTTGGGGCGTATGTATAGCGTAACGCCCTGTCCGCCTCACGCATTAAGAAACGAGATAGTGTCACTATTTCGGGCTCTGCTGACCCTTCGTTGTCACTGGCGTAGTCGCACCATCGCGATCGGAGATGTGGACTTAACTTTTCAAGCACTTCCCGGGTTAGCAAGGGATTATAGAGGTACCCCTTGCGATCGATTGTCTTTAACACACATATCGTGTTTTGGATTTTAATCGCGAAACTATTTAGGTCACTGGCACTAGCACTAGGTTTTGGCATCTTTTTCAGGTCATCCAGAGCTTTGTCTATGATCACCTCTGGTCGGCCAAAGCACTGCTCCAACGTCTTCATGACAGCGTCCGGTTCTGTGGCCGCGTGCAGAAGAGCCGCTACTGTGTCTCGTGCTTCGCCTTTGAGGCAACTTCTAAGTCTCTGAAGGTTCTCTGCTGGTGACACGTTGTACATGTTGGTCGTGTCATAGTACGATGCCTTGAATGGCAACCACTCGTTGGCCGCACCAGAGAAAGTTGGTAGATCTGTGTGTCGAAGTCGTGGCCTGGCCATCTTCTCCAGGGTCGCAGCTAATTGGTCAATGCTGTTTCTGGTTCTCGTTGGCGTTGGCGATCTTCCTCTTGGTGCCTCAAAGCGTTGCTGCTTTGGGTCTTCTTTGGCTTCTGTGTTCGTGCCCCCCTCCCCCCGTGTGTTGAGGGGGTGGGTTCGTAGCCATTGGTCCACCTTCCGGTGCTGGTGTTCTTCCTGAAGTAGATCTTCATGGACGCTTTCCTGGTCATCTTGTATTACAGAGACCTCAGCAGCCAATCTCTTTTTCACCAGATCTGCTTCGATTTCCAGCTCCTTTCGTCGAATGCTTGCTAGTTTCTCGGCCGCCTCAAGTTCAACCAATCGTAACCGTGTAGTCGCACTCGTGTTCGATCTCACTGAGCGCGGCGGTGATCTTATTCGTCGTTGTTCAGACGATGGTCCCGCTGTTGCGATGTCCACGGCGGTAGTAGGTCCGGTCATACTTTCAACTTGAGGTGACGCCGGCGGGTCGAGAGACAGTCGTCTTAGTCGCTCTCGTTCTATTCGTTCCGCTTCCCGGCGACGTACTGATACTAGCAGTTCTTCGTCCCTTCGTTCTAAGGCCCGACGCTGTTCTTCCAATTCTGCCAAGTCCCCTTGGCTACGGGTGACTACCATCTCGCTCGGTTGACGGTACACAGTAGAATACACAGCAGAATACACAGCAGGATACACAGGTAAGTTATTATCGGTTCAACTTACGAAAGGTTCCTTTTTTCCTTGATCCGAGTTCGGAGGACCAGACTGTAGGGTGTGGACTGTATGGATCTTCAAATAAAACTCTTGGTTTCTATTCTGGATTTATTCTTGTTGTCTGCTATCGATGATCTGATTGAACTTATTGAACTGAACTTAATCTAAATCTGTCCGTCTAATATACACCGGTTCATGGGTGGAAGTAGTGGGTGGCCCTTAGTGTACTTTATTAAAATTCTTGGCCACCCACCAATCCGATCACTTTAGTCCGTGTCCGCTCTCCGACAGGTCTCGACTTGTCCAAACCTGTCGGAGGCCTGACTCCGCGACCAATCACAAACATTTTAGTATCATAATCCTACTTTGTTCATTATTGCTACGGGGAGTTCGGCGTCCGCAACAGTATTCTTATATGAATAAGATCTCTATAATTTATAGACAACTAAATATTAATAGGAACTTCAGTTAAAATGATTAGGTCTTAATAATAATAATAATAATAATAATAATAAGCCCCCCAAACAACCACACGTCCTGATTGACCATCTAATCACGTGGGGGGCGGACACACGAATGAGAAATTACTGGCGTGGCTAACGTGGCTCTGGAAACCCACTTAAAAATGGAGACTCGTTTAAAAAGAAAACGTATAGGACCGCTGCCCGGGGGCGATCGCCGGGGCGCACTTGGAGCTGACGCTGAGTGTTTCAGCATGCGAACCGTCAGCGGTGAGGAGTTGAACAGGCGGGCTCCCACCGACAAAGATGTTACAGCCGATATCATTGACGATGGTGACAGACTGACGAACAGGACAAACACCCCTGTAGAACCGTATAGTCCAAGCACAGTATCATATACACCTTCTAGGTCATTAACACCATCCATACCATCGTCACCTTCCATACCATCATCACCCCCCATTACTAGTTTCAATTCAGTTCAACCCACTTCAACCTTGAATGTTGTGCGGGAGGTATCTGCCTTCTTGCCCGCGTCCACCAAGGCTGGAAAAGCAAGAGCTCGTATGAGGTGGAGCAAAGAAGTAAACCTATTCATCATGCGAACTTACCTATACATCACTAAATTAGAGATCGATCTAACCACTTACAGAAAACAACTGCATGAACTTTTTACACGTCAATACCCAGAGATTACCGTTACAGAACAAAGGATTTCAGATCAAAGAAGAATAATAGTTAGGAATAAACTCTTGTCGCAAGACGTTATAAACCAATTAAAAGAAGAAGTACGTACACAACTGCAAAAGGACGAAGTAACCAGAATTTGGAGACAAGAAAAAGTGTACGTAGTACCCATTGTAGTATCCACGACGGGTGTTATACCCAATCACCTCCACCACAGCCTCAAACTAATAGACCTGAAAGACTCCATTTACATAACACTTCAAAAAGCTGCAATTTTAAACACCTGCAGAATAGTGAGGAAGTTCATGCAAATTGAGGAACATGAAATCTCCTCATAACAATCATTCTTCGTGACAAAAATCACCACACACGCTACATTGACTTGGCTTAGGCCCGTTAATGTAGCTGAAACTAGCCAAAGAGCTAAGAAAAAAAAACTTGTTCATAATAATAATAATAATATTCCACAACTTTCACATAACGCCATCTAGTCCCAAACTAAGCAGAGCTTGTGCTATGAGTACTAGACAACTGATAAACATACATATATATTTCTAAATACATACATATTATAGATAAATTACACCCAGACAAAGAACAAATGATCGTGCTCATCACACAAACATTTGTCCTAGGTGGGAATCGAACCCACGACCTTGGGCATAGCAGTCAGGGCCACTGACCACTAGACCAACAGGCCTGTCAAAAAAAAAATAATGTTAATAAAAATATCTGTATCATATTTTTATTGACTGTCAATAATCATTCGTTATTCTATAAGACTTTGACGGTTATCTAAAGCTCAGAGTTATCTAGAGATCATCAATCAATCATCCACAGCTTGACTTCACCCACTGCTGGACATAGACCTCTGTTTTCTTATGCCAACTCCCAGGCTCTTGTGCCAGCCTAGGCTCTCCAGCATACACGGAGAGAAAAATCTTAGAAAAATTACTGTGCTGTCTCATAATCTGAGTGCATTTGAGTGGTAATGGGAAAATTACCATGTGCATTACTAGCACAGTAAACATTCTTATGCTGTACAGTAAAATTTATTGGGCAAATAATGAATTTTTCGCAATCTCACTCAGAAAATTTTCTGTAGATGTCACTTGCACTCAGTTTACAGTGACGAGCCCAGTAATTATTCTAAGAATCTTCTCTCCGTGTAGGCACATTAAAATCAATTTTAAAATATTAATAGAAAATCCATTAACAAATTGCCAAAATACGAAAACAAAAGCATAATCAAGATGAAACCCAAGTTTTCTAAGTAATCGTCTTAGTTTCAAACAAATAAGGTACGGAACACACGTGAGGGCTTCCATTCAACAAGTCAGGCTTTGTGGGGACGATCAATCATAATCACAGGCACTTTCAGGCTCTTTCACGTCGACTAATGGTCCACGAAATGCGTTTAAAATCTGCGAGTGTGAACGCATTGGAAGGTAACCGCTCGGAAAGGCACAAAGCCGGTGTGGGATTGATCCATCATGTGTCCTCACCTCAAGCGATAAGGTTTTGAAATGTAACGTTTTATTTTCCGGCTCCAAATGTATTTTCTTATTTTTCATAAATGGTTCTGTTTATAAATTATCGATTTGTTGAATGTATATTATTCGAATACATTTTTTATTCTATTAATTTTTATTTGAATAGTATTGGGTGAGTAGGATTTGTTACCTTCTTTATATGAAAATTTTTCACAACATACACATGCACTTCAAAACACGACATTATTACCATAATTCCTTTGCCATATCAAAAAGTAGTATTCTAAAAAGAATTTTTAATTTAACAATCTTTGACAGCGCCACGCCAATCACTCGACGGGCGGCTCCATTGTACTCTGTTCTGTTATTTTAATTTTTTCCCGCACAGGAATGTCTTTGAGACTTCAAATGACGCGTGTAATATGAAGGTCTGTGTTCGTTTGATGTAGAAAGATTAGGCCATTTGTGATGAGTATTTTTCACTGAAATAAAAGCGAACAATGGGTGCGTCGATAAGCCACGGATCCCCTTTGCGGTCTTCTCTGTTCACAGTGGCTTTTTTGATGTGGCCACTCTGCTTTATAATGTTTAATTCGCTTTGATTTTGCATTGAGGTTTTCTTTTTGGAATATTTGTGAAGTTTCTTTATTTAAGTGGTTGAAATATTTCAAGTGAGTTTTATTTTATTTAGATCTGTGTTATTGTTTTTGTGTATTTGGTGTAATGTATTAGAAAAAGGGTTTAATTTTCGGTATCATAAAGTTCAGTTCCATTAACATGTTAAACACTGTGTTCAACATTGGCTCAATAATAACAGCCGCACGAGTCGAGCCAAAGGTTAAGGTACGTTTGTCAAGGTCAGTCCGTGGATGGGTATCCATTACATACGGAGACTCCTCCGTGCCTCGGAAAGCACGTTAAGCTGTGGGACACGGCTGTCATTCACAGGTCTTTGACGGTCGTTACGGGTAGTCAGATCAGAAGCCCGAGAGTCTGACAACCAGTCTAACAAATGGGTATCTTGTTACTCAGTTGGGTTGGGTTGTAGAAGTCAGATTTTGAGGTTGTAGAGTCAGTCGCTGCATGCAACTGAATACTAGAATTTTACTAGAAAAAGAAAACAAAATAAAAACAAAACAAAAGCTACTTCTACATTTTATAAGCAGTACAACTACACGAAAACAAAACACAAGCTACCAGAAATAATTGTCTCATAACGAACCAGTCGCCGGCCACACGTCCAAGACAGCGAAACTGTCCGCTCCAATACGATGGATACTAAGCAGAAAATTCCATTGCGCCAAAGTTTTGATTGTCCCCGGCAGATGGCATTCTTGCTGACACATTCCCGGGGTCACTGAAGAGTGTACGTTTTATTGTGGTCATATCGCAAGACGGAACGCTTTGAATGGCCGGTGGTAGTGGAGTAGAAAATTATGTTTTTTCTGAAGAAACATATTTTAATAGTGAGGTGGAGATGGGCGTAAAATGTAGCTTCGTGGTCGATGTCACAATCTATAAACTTAAAATACCAGTGATAATGTGAAGATATATAGAAACTTTGGAGCGATGGAAAATCTGTATTAGCTCACGTAAAAGCCGATGGAAATCTTAAATCAAGCTAACACTTAAATATCTATATCACTTATATACAACGTGTAACGTTAAATGCGCAAAACCTCAGACACCGCAACTGATTTTTAATTCAATTGACCTATTTCAAAGAGAATATAAGTCATTAAGAAAAATTGTAAGGGTTTTATGTGCTGTTTTAGTTTTACTGACCATTCTGATCGTTTCTTGCGTCTGCGACGACGCTTTACCGAGGGAGGAGTCGTCACCGGGCCGCTGCGCCGCGCTGACATGAGCTTGCTTGACCTATTAATAAATAGACACGGCAACGTTTTTAATGAAGATTTTTTGAAAAATGTGACCTATATTAACCCGTGAGAAGGCGCGCCTAATTTTCTTACACGAGTAGGCGCGTGCGAGCAAATTGCTCACACTATCATAAAATGTTTATATTTTTAGTGTTTCTATATTTATTGGCTTATAATGTATTTAAATAAATAACACAAGGTTTAGTAAGTAAGAAAACAAGTATTTTAATCAAAACTATTGAACATAATAGCAACTTCTAACGCAAATAACAAAACAACCTAGTATTAATTAATTTTTTTGGCACGTTTCATAAAAATCACAATAAAAACTGTTCCATAACAAAAACTAAAAAGTGTTATTCATCCATTAAATCTACACTAATGTGCCTCTCGAAACACACTGAAAACATGTATTTTACATGTTCGGTGCAAAGTAATTGCTGGGCGCGTGATGAGCAAATTGCCGCACGTTGGTACATGGCCTCCACAAACGCCTTGCTGCGCGGTCGCAACGCCACTGAGCGGATCGAAAATTGCGTCAGGGGAGAGGGGGTGAATATTTAGGAAGGTACTTAAGTGCTTGAATTGGTGTGGCATGGGAAAGACAAAAAATTTTTGAATTAGATTTTTGTGTGAGCAAATTGCTCATAGCGCGCCTTCTCACGGGTTAAAAAGTGGTTCAATTAATTCTGCTCGTTATTCTGATCAAACTATTTTCAGGTTTTGCGCATTTAACGTTACACGTTGTATATATATATATTATTTACAAGTATATTTAAAACAATGAAAGAGCTCATTGCGTGGTGCCCGTGGCTAAATGTATCCACAGACCATCCACAGACCAAATGAAGCTATGCTTGCTTCGGTTGGTCTGCGGATGGGTGGATCTTTACATACCGAGACCCCTCCGTGCCTCGAAAAGCATGTCAAGCCGTTGGTCCCGGCTGCCATTCGTGGAACTTTGACAGTCGTTACGGGTAGTCAGAAGCCCGAAAATCTGACAACCAGTCTTACCTAGCGGCCTAGAGGAATCGTATTACCTAGTAACTGGGTTGTGGAGGTCAGATAGGCAGTCGCTCCATGTAAAATACTGGTATTCAGCTGCATCCAGTAACACTGGAAGCCGACCCTAACATTGTTGGGAAAAGGCTAGGCAGATGATGGAAGAGCTCATTTGACATAAAAAAAATCGTCCGAATCGCTATCAATGGGAAAAATGTCCAAAAGGCGGGTAGCATTGACAAGTTGGATGGTATTGCTTTAACCAGAAAAGGGGAAAACTGATAAAGGGTGCTCAACCTGCCCTGCAGTTCATAGCTCTTTGCCAAGAGCCAGCCAAGTTGATGAGGAGGGTTTCAAGAAAGTAGAAAGGAAGAAGAAGAAGAAGAAGCCCTGTACTCGTAACCTGTGTGGCACCGTACCGAGTGTACCCAACATGCTGCTGCATGCCTTTCGCGTCTGCATCACTCCACGACAACTGAGGAAGTCGTGCAGTATTTGAAGGTGAAGACCAACTGGACTCTGAGGGACGAAAAACGTTGGAATCGCGCCACAACATCAACTTTAAGTCATTCGTGGTACGAGTTCCAACCCAGCATCTACAAACCTGCCTGAAAGAGTACTTTTGACCAAAAGGCGTCGTAAATCGACGTTTCCGAGGACGGTTACGCGGCACCACGCAGCGAAAAACGACGCCGACAACGTTACGTGTATAGTCATAGTTTTAAGGTTTTTATTATGTATTAGTTTATTATTGTATAAGATTATTTTGTGTATTTTATCTATGGGCCTTAGTTGCCTGATAATAAAATGATTATTATTATTATTATTAACCGAAACTAAGACAGCTCCCTCGCACTTGAAGAGTCAAAATTTGATTTTATTCTAAACTTTAAACATCACAAACAGTTTAACATAAAACTACTAAAATCTATAACAATATTACATTAAACCCTCTCCGCTCACATCACAATTTAACCAACAATTTGCCAACGTAAACAAAAGGAGCAAATGCAACTTCCGACCCTCGGTAATTTTTATCCCTCACTAATTGTAATTTCATTGATAACACAGTTTACAGTTTGACCGGTCCATTAGTCCGAAACAAGGTGCCGTCCGGCCTTACGGCTGTATTTATAACCTTTAGTATAGTTGCGGCAATAATTTCATTAGCGAGGCACTACTAGAGGCCGGACAAGACAAATGGTAGCCATTAGGCCCTAACGACTGCCCCCGTCAGCCCCTGAACTTTTAACGACGAGAATCAAAGTAAATACGAAACGTTATCTTGCCGATTTGGCGATCATAACTGGCAAGGGTTGCTAATAGGATGTACGCAGGTAGATTGTATCAGTTTTAATTGATGCTTAATGCACGATTTAGTGACCCTTAGCTGGACTTATCGGCCTTTGATTTTGGACTGAGCATCAATTGGTAAAGACTCGTCCCTCGCTAATACTGACATTCATTGTTATTGGTAGTTCCAAATCAAGTAGATCACCATCAAAATTATTTTAATGATGTCCCGTCCCTTTGGCTCTTTTATTTGACTGTTATTATTTTTTAAAAATAGCTTATTTTTTAAATATGTTTAGGTACATAACTATAATATTTTTATTATAAATTGAGACAGTACATTGAGCGATTTATTTCTTCACGACAAAACATAATAACTTCTTATAAACGTAACCCTCTATTTTATTCAACTCTTAGTGCAACCTCCCACGGGACGAGGCCGCCAAATCAGTCACATTCGAGGCGGCCTCGCAACACTCACATTATTGTGTGCGGCCGTCATTAAGGCCCATTCGTGGCCAGCAACTTCTTCTGACCGTAATATGTGGAGATAAGAATGACAGCAGTAACAAATGTAGCAGCTGTCTTGTTTGTTGTGTGGTAATAGCAGAGCATGCGACTCGTGTTGTTGCTGAAATACTTGATTAGGGGTCATTTTGGCTAATACCCCAACTTCATATTATAAAAATGCGAATGAGAGTTTGTTTGTTACGCTGTCACGCTAATACGGCTAAACGGATTTGGATGAAATTTAGCCCATGGGTAGAACACAAACTGGGGAAGCAAAAGATTTTTTTTTATCCCAACAGTACGTTTCCGTATGATAATTTCGGACCTCCACGTGGGCGAAGCCGTGGCAAAAGCTAGTTTACCAATAATGTGAGAAACGTGTTGTATTCTGTTGCACACGCATCTGGTTTATAACATAACATCACATCACGTTTGTAATCCTAAAGGATTAGAGGTGTACCTATAGTAAACTGATATCTCGCAAGTAATAATAGAGTACCATGTAATAGGAGGCAGCCCTATTGCCATCAGCCGGGCATAAATCCAGACTCCAAGGTGCTACTGAGATATTCCCGATGGAAAATCCTAATAACACTCTGCCCGACCTCATGCTCAACAGTACCTAGCGCCTTCAATTACGAGTACTAGACCAACGACGCAGCTGGTTTATATTCGATAGAAATTCACTTTTGAAACGATTTTTTTGTTTTTTTAAAAACGTTGCCCCACACTAGGAATTTCTCCTGTAATATGGGTGCATTTACAAACATTTAATTGATTAGTAAAGCTATTATTATACTTTGAAACCCTCGCAAAATACTCAAAATAACAATACTCTATTAATAATAATAATAATAATAATAATACTTTATTTGCCAAAATGTAGGTGTACAGAGTAGTATGATTTTAGATTAAATGTGGCCCATTTACATTCTACCATAACATGTGGTGTGCAAATATTTACATATACATTAAATTATTAAAAATGTCCTAATATTCCGTACAAATGTCCGCTTAAATAAATTGATTGCAAATATTAAATTTCACAGTACACACAATTAAAAAAATGTCTATTGCTGTATGTGACTTGGCTTGTCGTAAATTACATAAAATTTTACTTCTGTATATCTTCTGTGTGTATTTAGCTGTAAGCCACCCAAATACAATAAAATAAAATAGTCAAAATAATGCGTCCTCCGATTCACCTGCCTTCAAAATATAATATTACTCAAATAACAGTGCGAAAAGTCAAGTCGGTACATAACGCATCACTCCATAATCCTAACCGTCAGACATAAGAGCACTAATACACGAAATAATATTTATCGGAAGCAACAGTAACACGTAATCCCGTGAAGACGAGGCCGAGGGCCGCGCTCAATATGCTCATTACCTCCGTGCCTCGTGTGCGGGGGGCCTAATAATGTAGATACATGTGTTGATCGATTAGTGTCATTAAGGGAACATGTGTCTAGTAAGATGAGTGAGGGGCCCGTCGCTAAATAATAACAGCCGCACAGGTCTATCGATCAGGTTAAGCTACGCTTCTCGCGGTTGGTCTGTGGATGGGTGACCATCTTTACATACCGAGACCCCTCCGTGCCTCGGAAAGCACGTTAAGCCGTTGGTCTCGGCTGTCATTCGTAGATCTTTGACAGTCGTTACGGGTAGTCAGAAGCCCGAAAGTCTTACAACCAGTCTTACCTAGGGTATCGTATTACCCAGTAACTGGGTTGTGGAGGTCAGATAGGCAGTCACTCCATGTAAAATACTGGTATTTAGCTGCATCCGGTTAGACTGGAAGCCGACTCCAACATAGTTGGGAAAATGCTAGGCAGATTATGATGTGTCTAGTAAGATGAGTGGTTGGCTTTGGTATGTGCCTATATTGCATTTATAAAGAACTTTCATTTTTCTACTTGGGTATCATAAGCAAATAGACTCTTTGGTATAGTAATTAATGAAAGAACTTTCAGAACGTTACCGTGCAAAATTAATAGCCCGATTACTGTGTCTAGTATACATAGAAACAGGAAATAGACATTAAGTCAATTATTGTGTAATTGGTCTTGTTTACTAACAAATTTCCTTTTAACCTCACCTCACCCAATTTTTTGTAATATCTCCCGCGCCGAAGGCTCTGTCGAGATTGACCGCCACGGCTGAAATACGGTCTGGAGAACTATAATAATTTCGACCTTTTCATGTTTGATCTTTGGGGGTACTAGTAACAGCTCTGCTAATGCCAGCTACGAGTATGTAATAATTGTATGGACTGTGTGCCTGAAATAAATATATTTTTTTATTTAATAATGAGAAACTAGCAGCACCCCGCGGTTTCACCCGCATAAGTTTCGATCCCATGGAAATGTCGGGATATACTATCTGTGTACCAAATTTTATGCAAATCCGTAAAAACATCCAAACATCATCACAAACTTTCATATTTATAATATTACTTCATATTTATAATAGCTACGCCCCGCAGTTTCATCCGCATAAGTCTCGATTCCGTAGGAATATCGAGATAAAAAGTATTCTATGTTATTCCTGGTTATAAACTCTCTGTGTCCAAAATATCACCAAAATTGGTCCAGCCGTTTGAGCGTGAAGAAGTAACAAACATCCACACAAGCCTTTATAATATTAGTGTGATAGTAGGAAGGATTAATAATCAACATTCATTTAATCTTTTAAACTCGTGGGTTGCTTAAGGGGCATAACACATTTGCGACCTTATGTACTTTTCCTTAGGTGGCAAAATTTGTTACTTAATTGTTTAATGTAGGTAGAGCAAGTCCTTACATGAAATGAAAAGTTACATTCCTACATCGTTTTAATAGTAGGAATACACTATGTCAATATCTCAACAACACTATTTACAAGCTCATATCAAGAGCACCAACACGCTGCCGAATGAAATCCCGCTCGCCCGGGATTAGGGCGGACGTCCATAAAACGCGCGCGATCATATTACGGGGAGTGTCCGCCAGTCAGTTCCAACAATTTGTCCCTACACCCTATACAGTTGATGAGTATAAGTTATTATGTATACAGGCTGTTGAAAATGGTGGATTTAAATAAACGAACTGTATGTGATTTTTGAAGCATTTGTTATTGTATCTGAAGATTTGCTTAGCATTGGGCGATACGTGTTTTTTTAGGGCGTTCATTGAACCATATTTTGAAAACATTTGGGAAATCGATTAGTATTTTTTTTTTGCAGACTATGCATAGGTGCCTTTACTACTTGAGCCATCTTTAATGACTACTACAAAAGAAAAAGATCTGATCTGATCTGATATTATCTTATCTTATCTTAAAATGAACAGCCGAACTATTCTGCAAAAACTTCACCGTGAATACTTAGGTGATGTGACCTTGATGATTGCTGTCATTCCATCTGATGCACGGTGAGATTTTTACCGAATAGAAGTCAGCCTTTTTATGACCGAAAACCTAACTACCAAAATCTTCCAGGTAACTCTTGGGTCTGTAACCTCACCCTGTAGATCTTTATATTTCATACAGCAGATATTGAAGTACTGACCATAACGTACCTATTTAGTTAACGAGAGTCATCTTGTCACGGGCACGGACATTTTGAGTGGGAGTGGACTACTGAGATTATTGTCAACAGAAGTTATTGTTTCACTAACGGCGAATATTAACACAGTATATTTTGGTTTTAAGAAGAAATAAATTGGTCCGAAAAGTGATACCTACTGAAGATCTTCTATAAGTAGTTGCTGAATGAAACACAATTTTCACTGATCTGACATTTATTTTTAATCACATCGTCAACTTTTTTTTTAACAATATGACGACATAGGTTTATACACTTGTTTGTTGAGGCATGGAAGAGAAGATATACAACATAATGTAGAAACAAAATTAAAATACATTCTCCAATAAAATAAAAACAAAACTACACAACAGGCAGTCGAAAAGCTTAAAAAACACGCTTCACAAATCATTAACAATATGACTCGTACGAATCGAGGAGACGGGGGCCAAACAGAACACACGGCCCGCTACTTTTTATTAATTTACGAAATAAAGTTATAATCTTGTTAGCGGGCCGCTCCCATTGTGTCGTGTTACCTGGACATTGTAATAGGATCAACTTATTAAACACTAAGTATACAAACATCAAAAGCATTTTTGCAAAGCGAAAGAATGATGCTTTCGTTAAGAGGATTTCTATTTTAGCATTTTCATTATTGTATACAAATATTTTTTATACGTAAGTCCTCTTTGTTTATGATCAAAAATATTGTTGTTATTTCATTACTCTCTTTTGATAATAATAAACGATTTATTAGGAGTAATAATATAAAACCTCTCTCGGAGTCGGTGTACCGAAAAGCAATAAACATGATAACATCGTTCTGGTGTAATGGTTATTGGGCAAAATATTTGAGATCCATTTACCAAGGATATTAGCCGATAAAGAGGTGCTTGAAAGGCAATGGAGCTACCTTTCGGACCCTCTGGGAGGTTCTCAAGGAGCGAAGGAAGGTGTTGTGCGCCGTCCTAAATACGATCTAATTACGAAATAGTTTCTCTTCTTGATTTATAGATTAAGTTGAGAACGGCGGGTCGCACACGCGGCACACTGGTATACCGCTGACATATTAAAATCCTTTCGCATGTGTGTTTAACAAATACTGCTAGTAATAATGTAAAATATATTATAACTACTAAAGACAAATAAAGATTTTAACCAATAAATATAGCCTTAACAAAACTAACAATACTAATATATATATCGGAACTCATCACTCTAGCAGTTTACATTTTTTCGTCCGAAATATACATTATTATGTTTGTGACAAGGTTAATTTTCCTCGAGTTTTCAACAGATTTTCAGAGCCGACTTTACAACGAAATTACTTAAGAATATAATCCTAAATCAATACAATATAACCAGAGCTCTTCACATAAGCGGCGGTATTGAGAGGTGTTAAAGGAAAGACGGGACAATCTACGAGGCATTATCGGATTCCGCGGGTGCTCGGGCCACAATGGATGTTCTGGCCGATCCGAGCTTACTATGTGGGCCCACTGCTTTGTACCAAATCACTTCGCGTAGATTTATTACCCAGTGTCTCCATTACCCCACTCTCCCCCGTATAAATTGCAGAATAAGTGTTGCCATATTTACTGGTGACGTGTTGCTAATCGCTGGAGCCTTCTGTTGCCAGTGTTGCCAGTGGTGAATAGTAATAATTAATCTGGTTGTCCGATGACGAATTTGAATAATTTATATCGGTAATTTATTGGTATAAGGTCCGCGGATCAAAATGAGGAGGAGGCACATGTGCCGCTACTGAAGGGATCTGAGAAACTAATTATTTTAGTGGGCGCTTGAGATAATTAATGTGGAGATCTGAAACCATTGTGTTGTAGGTACGATGGCCTCCAAAAAACTAAAAAAAATATATATTTTTCTCTTAAATTTGTGGAATCACACCGTCATTGAAGAGAAGTGGTGGCTCAGTGGTCACGGCCGTTGGTTCGAACCCAGACAGATGCTTTACTTTGCGTAAATGATTTCATCAACACTGCTCTCAAAACGGTGAAGAAAAACACCGTGATGGAACCGACATGTTCTAGAACCAAAAATTCGAAGACATGTGACATCTACCAACCCGCACTGGGCCCGCGTGGTGGATTACAGTCCCTCTCGAAGAGAGGAGGCCTGTGTCCCAGCAGTGGGAATAAATAGTCTGATTATGTATAACATATGTATGTACGCCGTCATTTTCGTCTTTCATCACCGCATCACACGTAATTCTATTTAGCAATTCCCACCCCATGCTGATAACGTATTCAAAACAACCGGAATTGGGTCGTTTCGTCACGTCTAATCAATCGTCCGCATCGAGTGACCGTTGTTGGTCAAACCGACCGCGAAAACCTGATTACTAACCGATCGGCTTGACCGATGACAGTTCACCACTGGAATGTAATTACTATACCTTCTGTAGGTACATTTTACTAATGGTTGGGATTATTTGGACCCGACAACACCAAAGTGAATTTGTAATAAGACCCCCACAATCTCAAGACTTGTGTCGGCCTCAATAATTTATTTACTTTGATGATGTTCGTCTTGAAATGCGAGGAAGTTTCGAGTTTGTGACTGTATGAGTCAAATGGCGACTTGAATTTATTTGCAAATAATTTATGGGAACTAAAATGGGTTTCCATGTTAGGATATGCTGGTAGATATCTAAGCAGTACTCAGAAAAAGCTCAATCATATGTATATTTGAGCTTTTTTCCCTTCAGTTACTTGGGTAATTGTGGCGTGGCTTTAAAAAATATTTCGACTATATCTATTAAAATTGGTCTAGAAATTATAAAAAAAAAGTTTTTAGGTCATAGTACGTTCTTCTAAGTACAGCGGGATCTCCTGAGGCGGCTGCTGCAGGTGCGGTAAACCTCAAACGGCAAAAATATTCCAATCTTATTTTTATTCGTATAGCGACCATAAATCGTATAATAAATTACGGTTGTCAATCTCTGATGATGTTTTTTTGCTTCGAAAGAACTTATAACATATACTTAAAAATAAATAATAAACCTTAAATGGCGAAAATATTACAATCGTATTGGAAGTTGTATTTTCGAGCCGTTCGGGGTTGAAACAGGGCCATGGGGTCCGAGTGCCCACTTGGTTTTTGGACACATCGCCAAGCGGCTGGTCGACTCTTCGCGTGATCCGGGCTAGCCTTTTTTAGCCAAAGAATCAGCATCGCCATACAACGTGGCAATGCTGCATTTTGGGCACTTTTCCTGTTGACAGCGATGTGGACGAATCTTTTGATGCCCTATCATTCTTTTTCCCTTTTTTATATACATGTACAGACGCCAGCACATCAAGCTTCCCGAAACTGTCAAATTTTCCCAATCAACCTTGAACCTAATGCCTTAGCGACAAAGTTGAAAATCTATTAAAGAAATTTGACAGATTGTAGTAGCTTGATGTGCTGGCGTCTGTACATATTATTGATATTGTTTGTAAGTACCTACTATGTAGTGTATGGATTTTAAAAACGGTACCTCATCATCTACCTAGCCTTTTCCCAACTATGTTGGGGTCGGCTTCCAGTCTAACCGGATGCAGCTGAATACCAGTATTTTACATGGAGCGACTGCCTATCTGACCTCCACAACCCAGTTACTGGGTAGTACGATACCCCTAGGTAAGACTGGTTGTCAGACTTTCCGGCTTCTGACTACCCGTAACGACTGTCAAAGAACTACGAATGACAGCCGGGACCAACAGCTTAACGTGCTTTCCGAGGCTCGGAGGGGTCTCGGTATGTAAAGATGGTCACCTATCCACAGAACAACCGCGGCAAGCGTAGCTTAACCTGATCGATCGACCTGTGCGGCTGTTATTATTTAGTCACGGGCCCCCCTATGGATTTTAAATACGGAACCTGTTACATAAAATTTAATACAAAATGTATAATCACTGTAAAACAAGTCTTACGTACTCACTTCACAGGAACAACATTGTACTTTGATTCATTTGCAGTAATATTGTGAGTGGTGGGATAAGTGCCTCCCATTATCTACCACACACGTGCAGATGGATTCCTTGTTATAAATTCTCTGCTGGGGTAATGTATGAAACATCAAGTGATTAATAAAACGCTATGACGTTTATATTCATATTAAGGTTCCGTACCCAAAGAGTAAAAGGGGACCCTATTACTAAGACTCCGCTGTCCGTCCCTCCGTCCGTCCCTCTGTCCGTCCGTCTGTCACCAGGCTGTATCTCATGAACCGTGATAGTTAGATAGTTGAAATTTTCACAGATGATGTATTTCTATTGCCGCTATAACAACAAATACTAAAAAAAAAAACAGAATAAAATAAATACTTAAGGGGGCTCCCATACAACAAACGTCATTTTTTTGCCGTTTGTATAGATAATGGTACGGAACCCTTAGTGCGTGAATCCGACTCGCACTTGGCCGGTTTTTATTTTGCTTTAATATTATTTGTTTAAAAATAATTTGTTTTATTTCGTATCCTTCTTTTATTGCTTTTCATTTCATTTTCCTTTGTATAATTTTCGTGTAACGTATTTTATTTTAATGTTTTGGTCCTTTTCAAACTGATTATAGCCAAGATCATAATTGAATGTGTGGTCTCCTATAATTGGAACCGCACACTAGTATTCGCCCCTGTTTTTTGTAAGCATTTATGTAATTGTGTAAGCTTTTGTTGGAGATCCAGTAAATAAATTATAAATAGTAATTAGTGTTATGGGTTTGGTTTCCGCACTTAGTCCTTCAAGTGGACAATTGTGCGTGTAGATGTGTGTAGAGTAATTCAAAGTGCTTAAAGAGTTTACGCAAGCATGAAAATGTTCTGCGACTTCACTACACAAGGTGTAACTTAAATAACGCACAACCTCTTAAGTGGTCCTTGTACTCATCATTATGAACAACTTTTACTTTGGGACCAAACCCGAAATCGAAATAAAAAAATCTGCTGTTCCCTACATTTTGACGAGATATGCGAACATAAATGTAGGAGACAACTGATTTTTTTGCGATTTCAGGTTTGGCCCCATAGTAAAAGTGGTTCATAATGATGAGTACTATGACCCCTTAAGAGGTTGTGCGTTATTTAAGTTACACCTTGTATACTAAAATTATAAATAATACAAGGTGTAACTTAAATAACGCACAACCTGTTAAGGGGTCATAGTACTCATCATTATGAACAACTTTTACTGTGGGCCAAACCTGAAATCGCTAAAAAAAATCAGTTGTCTCTTACATTTTATGTTTGCGTAACTCGTCAAAATGTAGGGAACAGCAGATTTTTAATTTCGCTTTTTTTATTTTAAATAAATATTCAAAATTATTTTTAGTAAATGCAAACCCGAAACACGTGTATAGTATTTTTATGTAAAGAATCTATGTACAAAATTTAAAAACTGTATCATGAAAAATCACGAAGTTATAAGCTTGTTATGTCACCTGATTGTCCGTACAAAAAGTTGGTTACCACTTAACACGCGCCGCCGGCCGACCGACTGTGACCTGTGTTGTGCGCATATGATTGCGGATATGTACTTAGAGTCGCTCGGTGTCCAACTTGTTACCTTTTTAAATATTTTTGGGACAAAATGTAACAAGGTGTAAATATTATTGGAATCGATACAGTTTCTTATTCTGAACAAACTATATTCAGGTTTGCAATATACTAAACATAATGTTGTATAATTGCCAATAGTAGGTAATTTATCACAGCCAAATTAAAGGAGACTTGAAATATTGAAGTTGTAAAACGTCTCAACTTTACGTTCCCTGTCTCTAATCCACTTAATAGGTGTTTGACTTCAAATACGGCAAAACTTTATCATTTTCCACTCTAATTAGTATGTAGTTAATTAATGGCAAAATTTTTCAGTTTGCTTACTAACTTTCAGAGTCCCCTTTCGGTAGCTAATCAGCGCGGTACGACAACACAGATGTGTACGACTGCTCAACTCACTCCATATACTTAATTAATTAAAAGAGTACTCGAGTTCGAGTCAGCTCCGGTGCCATTCCTGTTTACCTGCGCCAATGTTTGCACAACTAACGAACTACTTAATCATCATTTATTCGATTGCAAACGAAAAGTTACAAACTGTCCAATGAGTCCACATGAATATATTTCTGCAACCACGCCCAATTCGCCTGTCCTTCATTATAAATAAATCAAAATTCAATTTTCATAACGTAATTTTCAAGACCCAATTTTAGCATTATCTGATTAAAATGGGCCCCCATATCCGAACAACCGACGGATAAGAAAATTGCATTAAACCTTATTAACCGGTTTAATGTGTAGGTGTTAAGTACATTTGGATGTAATCGGGGTAAGCCTTTTTTCCTGGGTGGGGTTTGCGGAGCTGAGAAAAAATGCGCCGGGATTTATTGGCTTGTTACCGGGATTTAAAAAAAAAGATCGTCGCAGACGGGCCGGGAAGGAAAGGAATGCGTCCCGGACTCCGGACTCCCGACCTCCCATGCTCTCGGCGCGCGTTTGATGGTTTGAAAAAAGGAACCCTTGATGCTCATTTTTGTGATCGTTTTATTTTTCCACTTTTTATTTATGATGGCTGCTAATTTCTATTTCATTTGAGTTCTAAGTAATATTTGCTGCACGCGACAAGTCGGGAGTTTTAGGGGCTAGTGAACATTTATTTTAGGATATCTATTTTTCTCTTTGGGCATGGTTTGGAGTGTAGTCACGTTAACAAATAGTACCTTTTCCCTATTTCTCAGCCTGGAAAATACAACGATTACCTTAGGTGACACGTTTAAGGAGCTTAAACAATCCCTTAAAGTACCTAGTAAAACTGAAGTATTTTTAGACGCATTTCAACTAACAGATCCGGTCATTATATTTAAAGTAGATATCTTTATACATGGTAGGGTCCTATATAGATTGTTTCAGTCTGTAACTTGATTGCTCATCAAGTATTTTAAGTGACTCTCGCGATCCTCTTGAGACTCACTCGAAGCTTCTTAAATATTCACAGACCGTGATTGTCGATCGCGTCTTTAGACTGACTGACGGTCGACTTTTTAGGTATCACTCAACCTTTTTAGGTGTCACTAAGCAAATAATTACTATCTATCAGTCATTTGGCGATTTTATAGGTATTTGAAAGACTTAAGACGAGTTTAGCGCTGAACGTATTTAAAATATCTTACTATGTCAATCGTTTGAAGACGAAAGAGACATACAGAATGATGCTTTAAGTATGTTTAGTGCTAAAAGCATTAAGCCATTTGTGGTGCAAGCGGGCCTTAATGGACTTTTGTGCAATTAAAATACTTTAAAAAAATCTTATGAAGTAATTGAATGGCTTTTACCGACTGTCCTCTGCAAGTTGGGTAAAAAAACGGTTAAATTATTTTCATCGTAGCAATATAATCGATTAACATTTTTTTTATCGCAAAATAGCCTTAGAGTATCTGTGCAACGTGCAGCCTACAGACATTAATAAAGCATTTAACGATTAACAATTCAAAAACAACAACCACCAAAAAAAATCAGCAAATGGAAACCAAATAAACAATGTCGGAATAAAAAAATCTCGTCGGTAACAATCATGAATATTTTATAGGACAAACAGAACTGACTTTTTACTCCTTTTCCCTGTACGTGACGACTTCGGGCTGGCAGAAATAAATGAACTAAATTAATAAAAGGGAGCGGTTAGTTACAATTACGTTTTTAAATGTAAGCAAGCCGGCTCCTTGTTACGATTTGATTTTTCTTGTGCGACACGCCATTTGTCGGTTCTACGACGGTAGAAGGTAATGTTGTATTTGGTTTTTGTGCTTTTGACGTTTTTTTTAGCAATTTATTTAATAATTTAAGCACAATAATGAACAGAGGCGGACTTAATGCCATATACAATTTAGATAAGTGGATTATAATTATGCATGTATACGCGTTAGTGAATATGGTTTTAAGACTTTTTTGGGCTTTTTTTCAGTTTAAGTAAAAGAAAAATCCGAGGAAGAATTTCAAAAGTCCACATTAAGGATGAAAGTGAGAAAGAATACCTTTAGTAATGGTCAAAAGTAGATAACTAGAGCATAAAAAAAATCGAGATACTCAGTACGGTTTTATCCAAAATATTGTATAAATTAAACTTAAACAAGAACCCTTTACCTCAGTATACATTTCTTATCAAAGCATTTTTCTTTACCATTTTAACAGTTCGCATTTACATCCGTTTACAAATTCACTGTTATTAAGCTTTGATTTTTTGGAAGCAAAGGGTTAGAAAATAAAAATCGCGACCCTCCCGCGAAAAGTCGGACTAAAGAGGGGGTAGAAAAAAAAAAGAAATACCGCGCGTTGTTTTCTAAAGACGAGGGTAACCAGGTAGCGAGCCAAATGAATTGCAAACAGCATTATTATTTCCTTCAGGAAGTCGTATATATTCCCGAGCGCCTTTATTTTAACGTTTCTTGCTTTATTCATTTTTTTTTCTTACCCCTTTTTTATTGCCGACAAGCTCGTAATATATTGTAAGCGCACAGCGAGTGCCGGCTGTAAACAACTATTACAACTTAATAGGGAAGCGGGGTACCAGTTTATGGAGCTTTATTTTTTATTAGTATTTTTTTTTCGGTTGAAAATGATTTTAGATTCATATCGTTGATTTGGATCCGGTAGATTTTTTATCTGTTTGCTGAATATGATTTTTTAATACCGAAAAGATCTAAAGGTATATTGTATAATTTTAATACAAAATATAACAGAAAAAAAACTCTTTTTTTTTTGGAATAATAGTTTTGCTTGCCAAAAATAAAACTTATAACACATTAACACAATACATCTAAAACATTATTACTATCCCAGTAATTAGGTCTAACAAAGGATCTAACCAGATAAGAACGCGTACATTTCTTGGGTGAATAGTTTTACTCGTAAAATCCGCTATAAAAGGGCGATAACGGCCGATTATGGCCTCTGTAACGGCACTCTAATAATGAATTGTCTTTAGTATAATGTCTGATCGTGATTGTACTACCAGCTATAAGGCTTTTGTTCTAGATTAATAGGATAAAATTCATAATTGCTTTGTTAAATTATGGCTCACTGTGTAAACTGGTACCTTCTGTTTTTAACCGACGAAAACAGGAGGAGGTTCTCAAGTCAACGTATATATTTTTTTATGACCATGCTTTTTACTAACTATTATTATTATCGTTTACTTATTTAGTTCCTTATTTCTTAAAATAAAAAAAATAGTATTATTATTATTTATTTATTTCTACACCACTTATACTATTTTACAATTTGGTTTTAGCCACACAACGAATACCTCAGGGTTTACGTACAGGGGTTACTACAATTTGTAAAAAACAAATGCATTTGTTTATAGAGCTATATTTAAAATGGCTGTTACGTGGGTGTGATATAATAGTACATTCTGCACGCTGCACGCAATCTGGCACGGTTAGCGCAATGGTTAAGCGACTGACTGCTGCGCTTCGTGTCGCTGGTTCGATTGCTGCACGGAACAAATATTTGTATGACCTACAAGTAGTTGTTCCAGGTCTGGCTGTTTGTGTATGTGAGTTTTAAATCTTTGTAAACGCACCCACAACACAGGAAAAATTCCTAGTGTCGGGCAACGTTTTTGTAAAAAAAAAAAAAAAAACACATTGGTTGTGGCTGTAAAAAAGGGCACATTTATATAATAATAATAATAATACATTTATTAATGCTTCAGTTTTAAAAAAGGGTTTAGTGTTTGTATTTATAGCAGTAACCTAGTTTTCAACTTGCAGGTACCAGTACATCAAGCTACTACAATCTGTCAAATGTCTTTAATAGATTTTCAACTCTTTCGTTAAAGTGTAAGGTTCAAAGTTGATTGGGAAAATTTGACAGTTTCGGGAAGCTTGATATGCTGGCGTCTGAACATTTGGAAGGCTACACTGAAATGTCACTCGACTCAACGTTCAAACCATATTCACGAACATAGTTTACGTTAAAGTAAAATATGAAAAAACAGCTTTTGTCCGCGGCGTCGCCCGCGTAGTTGTTGAAAATTATCTTCATGGAAAGCAATACCGACATAAAAAGTATTTTATTCGTTGATACAGATTACAAGCTATCTGTTTGCCAAATTTCATCCAAATCCGCTCAGCCGATTTTGCGTGATTGAATAACAAGCATACAAACTTTCACACCTAATAAGATCACATTTATAATATTATATTAGAAGTTCAATGAAAAGTACCTACTACCTTTTATAATCCACTATACTTCGACTAACACACACATACAACATTTAAACATGTACAAACAATATTTCGTGTGTACTATTAGTTATATCAGTAGAGGGTAATAAAGCAGCGAGTGGAGCCAATAAACGTAGATTATCGGGAGTTATGATGCGATTCACGTTAATGCGACATGACAACAGGCCCCGGGCTGCGATCCTGTGAGCGGTGCCAAAATAATAGAATAAAGTCACTTACGACGTTTTTGTAGATAGCAATATTTTTGGTGGAATTTTTGGTCGAATAAAATTTTGCAGTTATGACCTTTTTTTCAATGAGCGTAAAATAAACATGTAAGTAGCTAGTTTTCGAAAATAAAAGTCATTTTAGAACACTTTTTATATCTAAGTCGGTGTATTCATTCTTTTCAGAAGTTTAAAGTTTTATTTTATGTTTTGATAATTTTCCTACTTTCAGAAAATCCCTGCCTTGTTTTCCTCAACAGGTTTAACTTAATTTTCACTGATCTTTGCTTAACTTTTCAAAATCTGTCAAATATTAAGCTCTCCGTTGTATTTGATATCCAATTGATCCCCAGAAAGAATACGGGGAGGTCCTACCACTGAGCAAACAGTTCGACATCGAGTCAATGTTGACTTTGCCCCGATCTCCCCTATTCGTATAGCGACAATAAATCGTATAAATAAATTACCTTTGTCAATCTCCGATGATTTTATTTGTTTCGGAATGCAGCAGGCACGAATAAAAACATTTACTACTTTTGAAAAAAAAAAACATTTTATATAATACCTACTTTCTTAGAAATAAATAATTAGCTCCTGTGAACAGACATTGGTGAGGTTATTTTTTCTACATACTTTTTTTAAATCTAAAACCCAAAAAAAAATTTAAAAGCTAACTTTTAACTGAAACTTATTCCTTAACATAAACACAATTCTACCAATCCGCATCCCCCTCCAGTACGTAACAAAAAAGCACTACACTTTTTTGGGGTGAAACGGGAAAATAAAGATATGGTCGTGGTCGCAAACAGAACGATATGTTGACCGTGAGTCGTAAAAAACACGTTAACATCCATTCACGTTTATGTCCCCTATTTGCGCTTAACCACCGGCCAAGGGTTACAAAGTAGCTGATTGCTCGCAGCCTAGCGTGACCTTTTGTGAGTTTTGGAGGGAAAACTAAGGATCATACTGGTGCCAATTCTGTTGTTCACAAAATAAACTAAATATAAGTTCAGTGTATCTTTTTCTTTCTATTTCATTAAGAAGAGGACAGAAGATAAATATTTGTTTAGTCCTGTCAAATTAAGATACTTCATAGACAAGATTAGACGTGATTAAAAATTGGCTACTAAAAATACATCAATTTACGTCAGGCGCTGACTAATTTGAACTAATGTTTATCTTCTGTCCTTTCCTTAATGAAATAGAAAGAAAAAGATGCACTGAACATTTTGGTTTAGTTTGTGTTCAAGAGAATCGGCGCCAATGAGACATTCTTTTCATTTTTAGTAGATTTCTGTTGCTGTAAAATAGCTTACAA
Source organism: Eremobia ochroleuca (assembly GCA_949629135.1). Lineage (NCBI taxonomy): Eukaryota > Metazoa > Arthropoda > Insecta > Lepidoptera > Noctuidae > Eremobia > Eremobia ochroleuca. Next base: position 6,562,516 of record OX451396.1, read on the forward strand.
AATTCACGTGTTGGAAAAAAAACTTTCTTTAAATATTTAAGAAGGTGGAAGACGGAACCCGTAATTAGATTAAAAACTATATCGGTAAAGCCAGAAATGCTCTGTGTTTATGCGTCCCACCAAATATTTTTAATTTCTACAGAAAGGAGTTTCGCCTTAATAGGCACTTACGGCTCTAAGCTTAGTTTAAACATTTTTTTGGATTACTGCGTTTGAAATACAAAAATCTCTCATATTTATTTTTATTTCGAAAATGTTTTTCTCGTTTTTTACCCATATGAACAACCTTCCTCTACAAGATAAAGGAGAATTTTCGTATTCTTCCTAAAGACGCTGTGTAACATTGCGTTCTATCTGAGGTGCTCAAAACAAAAGTTTCTTACAAGTTTTATCATGGCTCCCCTTAGGAGAAGGGGTCCGTTGACCCATTTTTCTCGAGATGAGCCACTGTAGCTGTAGCTAAGAACGTTTTATTACATGAAGCTTGCTGGAATAGGTGTAGGCAGGCCCAGGGAAACGTGAAACAAAATAATGTTCTCAGCAACTTATGGGGGATTTACACTAGGTCGATTTTCGCCGTGCGGCTAGTCGATTACCAAATCACCTGACAAACCAAATCGCCACGTCATTTATACAGGTCGATAAATATCACATCAAGTGGTTAGTTCATTTTGAATCAAAATATCGAGCTTCACGGGGCGGGCGATCTCCTGCGACGTCGATTTTAGTCACCCGCCGTATGCGACCTGTCACCACACGACAAAATTCGAAACCTACTCTACTTTGGAACTTGCGATTTTAGTCACCTGAGGCCTAAGCCGATTGCCATATACAGTCGATTTTTGCCGTGGGGTGAAAATCGTGCGGCTATAGTCACCTACGTAAAGCCCGCATTACCTACTTACGAACATGGTAACAAAGACGTAAGCTAAACAGCAGTTGTATAAACCATCTAATTCCTTGCAAGAAATGTATTATGAAGTCTCTCGATTAACAATGGTTACTGGTTTATAAAAATACTAGTGACCCGCCTCTGCTTCGCACGGCTTAGACACGGACGAAACATCGAGATTTCCTTATTACGAGTAAGTGAGTGACTTATATGTAAGTTTAATATTATGTGTGTATATGTATGATAGTTTATTCCGGAAGGTATGTTATACAGATGCACACAAAGCTGTATGAACGCAGTCTAATTACTGATATTTTGGTAACTGGTCCTTTGAGTAAAAAAAAAAAAAACTTATATAACTGTCAGACGTACTACCATAAATCCAAGATGGCCGGTCACACATCGGTCCTCGCTTATTGAGTTATCACAGTTGCTCATCTATCGATTGGACATATCTATGAAGATACGTACCTACATGCCAGTCCGTAGTTATTGTTTTATGTCACGGATAATAAGTGAAATGGACTGATTGTGCATGTTATCTTTTATTTGCTTTGTTCTGTGAGAGAAATCGACGAATGTCTACTGGCCTGTTATTAGAATGAGAGAAATTGGGGTGAAATGTTACGAGATTTGTGCATTTTGTTTAATGAGGCTTTTGTTTAAAAGTCCAGAAAGCCTAAGAACATCAGAGGATATCGATTAATCCCATAAACTTTTCGTATTGTGTTGAAAATATTTATCTCATAGAAGTGACCAATCCCTCAAATCTAACTGAGAAAAACTACGCAAACGGCGTAAACGTGATTTAAACCATACCTACCTGCAGGGTAATTGCGTAACACACTATCAGTAGCAATTGGTTTCATTTTGACAGTTCAACAAAATTCATTGCGTTATTTACGTTGTTTGAGCAGATACATTTTTCGAATATATGGAGCAATAGATTAGCAATATGCTTCAAAATGATTCAAATTGCGAGTAATAGTGTGTTACGCAATTAGGGTGCAGGTTCATCTTTCATTAACAGATTCTCAAATTAACAGAATGTTCGAGAAACATGAACATTAAGCACAACAAATTCTACTTAAGCAAAATAAGTTACAGCGAGGTTATTAATCAATCTAGTGGAATACCTACCTGAAGGCAGATCAAGGCGAAGCGAATTACCCAGGCAAACAAGAGTCAGCCGTCCTTCGATCTTATTTATTTTCTCCTCTATAATTCGTTTCCGACCCTGTTTAATGTTGATTACATTCCACTTCCAAGGTTCAACTTTGAGATGGAAATAACTCGTTACTTCTATTAAGTAATTAGTCAGTATAAAGCGATGCTTAAGTAATGAAGCGTAATTATAAGAGAGGACACGTCTTAGGAGTAGAATAATTAAATCAATCATCCTTTCCCCGTGGTGTATAATCTTTTCAGTGAAATTAAGTTTGAATTAAATACTCTTAAACGAATTGAGTCGCTGCTTTGAACTCGATAGCCTTTTGGAATAGAATTTGAGATGTTTGCGAAGTTCGCATCATCTCAACTTATATTGGATTTCGTCGAAAGCAACTAAATAAAGTATTATTTAGGTGTGTTTTGATCATTTTCGTACAACGTTACTTACAATGTTGTTGATTACTTGCTTCAGAATATTTCATAGCGTTGAATTATCCGATGTTCCGAATTTCGTTGAATTTTTGGTTTTAACAAAGCGCGCTGTGACTGGGACAGACCGGATGCGGAAGGCGGAGGACAACTCTGTTGTGGATCAGCCTCGAAAGGCTTATGTCCAGCAGTAGCCTGCGATAGACTGAGTTGATTGAGTCTTAACAGATATTATGGTGAAATAGAATCGGTAGGTGCATATTAGAGAATAGATTGATTGAAAAAAAAAACTTATTAATATTAAAAAGATTTTTTTTCACTTTATATTATATAAGAAGACTTTTGGACAGCCATGTAAAAAAAAAGATTGTTACGCTTTTTTAACGCACTTTCTCAGTTAAAACGATTTCCAAGCCACACCAGCAAAAATATCAATAACGCAACATTTTTACATCACTCTAATAACATTTGATTGGTAGAATAATTTAAAGCGATCGCTCTCCCCGGGGAGGATGCGGGCTGGAGCAAACTTTTAAAGATATTATCCTGGAAGGGTTGAGGCCGAGCCGTGCGTCCTACGTGAGCCGGCGCGCCATCTGTCTTCAGCCGACTGGAATTTGTTTATCTCGTAGATATTAAGTATTTTAGGATTAGGTTTTTTTTTTTTTAAAGAGTACCTAATTTCCTTATGATGTGTTGTATAGTTATTTAGTCAACCTCTCAAGGTAATCAATTTAATGACTTTCTTATGTTTTAGTGAGGTTTCTAATAATTATTCAGTTCTGTCATTTATAACTGGTGTTTTAAATGATAAAACTAAATAATTAAATTAAATTAAAATTATCAGGTATTTTACTCCAATGTTTTTCATTTTAATTTTTATAACAGTTCACTTTTAAACCGACGAAAAAAGGAGGAGTTTCTTAAGTCGACGTGTATTTTTTTCATGTACAGTAAGCTTCAAAGAAACCGGACCCCCCTTAGGTAGTGATATCATATGCTTAAGTTTTTCGTAAAGTAACGTAAATGGCGTGTTGGTCTTGTGGTTCGGACTGCGGATTAGCAATGCGATGGTCACGAGTTCAAATCCGCGGATGAGATTTTTTTTTTTTAGTTTCTTTAATAGTTGATTAGGTGATTTTTGTAACTTTATTTCAGAAAAAATCCATATTTAAGAAAACAAATGTTGTGTTATGTTGTGGGGTTTGTAAGAACAGCCAGGCATGTTGCATAAACAATATTCATTTATTTCATTAATTACATTTCTAGGAATCCACAGTTTTCTGTCTGTGTTAAATTAGGGTTATTTACTTAAAATATTAACTAAATACAAAATATATACCCTGGGTGAGGTGTAGAACGTTTAACATTAGATAACGGTTCGTTTATAGATATTTCTAGTAACATAACTACAATATTTATTTATTCAAAGTTGTAAAAACATTATTTTTTTATACTCTGTATGATCTTATGGGGAAAAAAGCCTGATTAAAAAAATTAAATGTTGTCATTTGTGCCTGTGAATTACAGAGGAAGAACCAACATGCTAAACTATAACAGTATAGCAATATACATCTTTCTCTTTTATCACAATTTCTGATAACCCTTTTAACACAGCATTAGAAAAGTATGTGAGGTCAGATGGTGCATCGTTAACACATTACAAGACTACTTGTAAACAAGAGTAACTGGATTCATAATAATAAAGGTTGTTTATTTTTGATTAACTACGAGATAATGATCCCACAAATATTGGGAATTATTAACACTTGCTCAAACGTTCCAATGCAATTTTATCAGATAAGTTACACAATCAATCTGCCGAGTAAATTGTCTATTAATAACGTAGACGATGGCAGTCACTGTCTATCACTTCTTGAAGACTTTTCATGCCCGAAACCATATTGAAGCTTGCAGCACTATTTCGAATTAGTTCCCAGGTTTTGTGTGTCCCAAGGTGTCGCTCCGATTCATTAGTGTAAGCAGTTGGGTGAGATCACATTTCACATCACCTGTCGCTTGATACCTTTGTATCCATCTACGAACTATTTTTCTCTGTAATGAAAACGATAATATTAGAAATACATAAAAAATCCACCTTGTAAGTAATAATGCAACATGGTTGTAACAATAAATATATATGTGTTTAACGTAAATCTTACCGTTATGTTAGGCCCATATTTCTCGTGCTATATGCTTTGTTCCTGTTCCCAGAGAATAACAATTATTTTAGTCTTCAAAAAGTTGTTAATCGAACCATACTATCGGTTAATAGAATCAACTGTTCAAAAACTTCGTAAATTGGATAATTTTACGACGAAGACATTACACACAAGCTGATCGGCACGAAAACGAAACGAATTGAAAAATAATTATACCCTCAATCACAGTTTAGTAAATAGGGCGAAGAAGTATTCTAAATTCAACCTTAACTCGCAGTTCATACAGCAGTTAAGTTTCTGAAGTAAAATGACGGTAGTGCAACAATCGGAATCAAGCACATTCTATTCAACCAAACAAGAAATCTATGCTAATTTCAACCTTATCTGTTAGTTAATTGAGGAGTTACGTATTGCATTTTGTAAAACAAGGTTGTGGACGGTAGGTGTATCTCACGTGGTGGAAGTTGAAATTTAAACCTTAATGTCTAGAAGATTAGACCGTTATCAAACTTGTTCGATAAAAGGAGTAATGCTATTCGAATTTTCGTTGAGATTACTAACTGATCCGATAGCCTATTGGTATAAGGAACGGTCTTAATGATCGTCTGGCGCCTGGTGATGCGGGTTCGTATCCTATACGGCACGTAGTGTCTTTTTGTAAGTTATTCTTGGTATACGGTTCGGCCAGAAGCCGGAAAAAATAACATAATACCTAATTATTAAAAACATGCAAATAATGTTTGAGTCGGATCGGTGGATGCTCGGGCAGAGATGGGTGCGGCGCGGGCGGCGGGGAGGGAGCTGCTCGGGGCCAGTCACGTGACGCGCCCGCCGTCGCTTGAGCGATTATTCTTTAAGTCTTGGGGGGTTCGTTTTCTCTGAAGCGGGCTGTACCTATGACACGCATAACTTTTTCTTTCTTAGTCACGATTTCCATGCAACAAAAGCCACCACGTAAAAAAACAGGCGTCAACAAATGAGACAGACAGTGACATCATTATGCAAACGTGCCGCAGTAACCATAAAAATCAACACATTATCCACAAAAACCTCGAATCGACGCAGGAACTGGACGCACATAAATTTATCATTTTCCACTGCATAAAGCATAAATTCGAATCATTGGTCTTTCCTTAGGGGTTGTTGCATGGAAGTACACTACATACATCTAAGTTTTTATTTGTTGAAAATAAAATGTTAAGAAAAATAACCGTTTGAAAACTGTTAACTGTTTATAATTCTGATACACAAAATACACACTTTTATTTAGAAAATCCTCTCATAGCCCCGTAAAAGCGTATTATACAAACACAAAAATAACTCAAGCACGTATTCAGAATTCAAAAAAATGAAAATAGATTGAATAGGTCCACATCATTGACAATAGAGTCCTCGCCTTTAGCCATACACTTGCTATGCCCACTTGTCACCTACATCGGACCGCGAGGGTCGAATCTACATAAAAATATCCACCCAAAAATATCCATATTTTTAAATTTGATTTCAGAACTTGGACAAATGTTTGCTATTGAAAATTGGAGGCGATAGTGACGTGACAGAAATTCAATGCGACAAAGTTTCGGTGCATAATAAAAAATGGCGGACTTATTGAATGTTTTTGGCGCGAATACGGTCCTGTGTTTGGGGGTTTAAATTGGATTGTAGCTAGTTTGAATAAGGTTGCAACAATGTATCCTCTACCTCTTTGTGTACTTTGTCCGGTTAAGTAATGAGTTGGTGGTTTTGATGTCTTGAATACCGAATCTGTTATTCTCCGTCTCAAATCAGTTCAGTATTAGCGGTGTCGTGTTAGTTTCAATTTCAGACCCTTTTTGTCTATAGAAGTGTTTATAATAGATTTTATATCCATCAAATACAGTTCTGGTAAAAACCACAAGCGTACCGAAAAGTTTTAACACTTTCCATATCCTCAAACAACCCAAAACTCGAACGCCAACACATCCTCACGCACAATCCATCAATACTGCAATACCCAAAAGAAATGCAAACAGCCACTGGGTAATACCTTACACGAGATACCGCGCTCCCAGTAAGTAAATAGTCATGTCTTAATGGCCGCTAATAACGCTGGAGAGTAGGCGCGTTTCACCCGGGGCGTAAAACTTTGGACGTTCGTGTTCTTGTATGTACTTGTGCACAGTACACATCTGTGCTGGCCGCAGACCAAGTTCTGGTACAGTGTTGCGGTGCTGACGGCTCCCAGATATGTCATATTTGAAACCCGCCCCCCTTACCCCACCCGAGCTGTGACACCCCCGCACGCCGCATCGGACATCTTCTCGTGTACCTAATGCGCCGACTGATTGTACTTGTACTTGGATTTTGTGGTCTTGATACTTAAGAAGATGTTTAATGTTCTTTTAGAAGGCAAACATCTCTTAAATTTTCTATACTAATTCCGAGGCTGTGCTCTGTATTTTACCTAAGTACTTGTAAATGCTTAAATCAGAAGCTGTTTTGCGATAGTTCTAATATCAAAAACCTAATAAAACAATTGCTTCATAACAAATTGTTGACATGATATTCAGAATTTAACTAAAATAAATTATCGTTTTTATGACCTGTTACGTCAGTCAATCAAACGAGCTATGGTAAGTAACTCTTGTTTTAATAGTCACTGTGAATTTGGCTTCGTTGTGGTCCCGAAACAAGAAGTTAGTAGACAGGGCAGAATGCACTAAGAAGGGAAAATGGGGTTCATCATGTATGAGGAGAATTTTGCGACCGATATCAAAACCTACTAAGCGCAGTACAAGACGATGAATGAAACGAGTTAGTCCACCCACTCTTGGCAAGCAAGTTTTCTAACGAAGACGTCACATATGCTGCCTACAACTTTCACGCGAATATTTGTATTCGAGACGTTCCATACATACGGGAACACAAATAAGTATGTACCTATCAGTGCAAGCTGGCTATGTATCTTGAGGGTAGTTAAATATTATGAAAAAGTTGTTTAGTTGATACTAGTTAAATGTTTGTTTTCACATAAGACTAGATCATGAATTTGATCGTGATTTGTTTTGCCATTGTTAGTCCTTTTGAAATGAAGCTGGTGATAATTTCAATTCGAAATAATAAAAAAAGCAACTGAGGGGCAATTGTTGTAATAATAAAAACGTTCACAGTCTTGCCTCATTTTAAATCTGTCAAAAATACAACTAATGTCCCTGACATTATTGACAAGATTCTGACATTTATTGTCGCTGATATGAGATTGCGGCTAGATATTGAACGTTTTTAATAGGTTTTGGCCTCCTGATTTGGTTAGGCCGTGCTTGGACCTTAGCGGCTTTCTTTCTATTTTAGACACTTTTTGCATTCGAAAACTTTAATTTCACAAAGATGCACTTTTGCTGAGACAAATGCGTAATTTACCCAGGTTCCATAGGATACACGTTTTCTTTACGCCTTTCTTCCTAACGCCTATCAGCAACGTTAAACTTGTAAATTATGATCGTAATTAACTATAGTTTTAGAAACACCTATTTAGATAACCTACACATAAACAGAATAATTTAAAACCACCAACAGAAATATGTAAACCCACTAACTCCGTATTAATTCATTCCTAAGCACAATCAAACAAAATCATTGCGAGCCTCACCCAGTGAGTTGGTGGTCCACATAACTACAAGCTTCTCTCAAAGGAGCTATGTGTTTGATTTGGACCCGCTTACCCGCCCGGCAACAAATTGTGTTGAAAACTTCGCCTTGCTAGTAAAAACCTTTCGCATACCGTACTCTTTGCACTACATTTGGTAAAATAACGGATAGATGTACGGTTTTATTTGGGTTGTTAGTCGTTAGTCTGTAACTGTAATTACGTATTTTGATTGGACTTTTTGAATAAACTTTTGATGTTTGGGAAAGCGCTTTGAATCACAATTTTGGATGTTTGCGAAAGAGCTTTGAATTGTAATTTTGGAATAGTTGGGCTGGTTCATTAATAAAGATAACATTTTTGACATGCTTAACGAATTTAACTATCAAAAGGCGACGATGGTATCATTTTAAACAGAGTATAAAAGTATTTTTACAAAGGAATGTAAAAGTTAAAGCAGCTGCATCAAAAAATAAAACAACAGAAGATATGCACTCGACTGAAATCCGGCACATGAAATCAAGTTTACCCCAAAAGCTTTTCGAAGTCCGAACTCACCACATGTACTTTAAAGCGAGTCGCAAATTCCTGGAAATCCTTTAAAATCAGCGGAGCGATCTAGCCGGCTTGGAGTGACCGCGTCCTGATTCCATTAATACCTCACTCCCCCCTCTTAGAGTACCCCCCTTTCTCAAAAGCAGCGTCCGAACGAAAGTATCTCCTAATCTAAGCTGGACATCACGATAACAATATTATAAACCATTGCCGCTGACTACAATTCGCTTTTAGAGGGACATTACTAACTTCAACGCATTTAATCCGAACCCCATTATAGTGTGAGGATCTTGGGGCAGCTAGGGTTGCCGGATTAAGTTTTTGTGTCTTGTCAATGATTCTGATATCGGTGGATCGGACAAAGCCAATAAAAGTGAATGAAATGGTTTTTCATTTGTTTGTCTCTGAGGATTTGGATTTTTATTTGGTAATCTAAACTACGCAGATGTTTAGATTTTGTGGACACTTTCGAGCCAGCTGTGAGTTCAATAACACGAACAAGTTAGCTGTTCAGTGATCTTTCAAATACCTGTATTGTTCATGTCTTGACAAATTAGTTAATACCGTTACTATATTTTTTTTATCTTCTTCTTCCGCCCCTGGTCCCGTTATTTGGGGTCGGAACTCCTCACTTTTCCGCGCCAAGTTATTCTATCTATGCTTTTTTGAAGCTTTTTCTTCTTATATTTGACCACCAGGTCAATGGCGTCTTCTACGTTTACAAATTTTTATCGAACTATGAAATATATTTCTACTGTTATCATGATGGTATATCTTAAGAAAATGGCTACATTTTTTAAGTTTTTTACCAAACTTTAAAGCGTCACCCCTGAACTAACAGAAAGGGTCTGCGAAAACATCGTAATGTCCACTTCGGCTACGTCCGCACACCGCGAGGCATTTGCGTAAAGCAATTAGCGCGTAGTGTGGACGGGCCCTAAGGTGATGACTGAGGACATAACACTCCGGAGACTGGACATTACATGAGGTGTGACCGTGTCTACTCTGAAACTTCTTGAAGATTTTAGGAAACTTGGCTGGTACAAAATACAGTCACAATCAGACAGACAGTCTGCTTTATATCATATGGGTGCATAAAAAGAAATAAATCGATTTATATTTGAAACTTTGGGGATTTTTTTAGACATAATTGTGTTATTCAATAAATGACGATAATAAAGTATTTGTGGTTACTTAGCTATTCATTAATAACGATAATTGTGTGCTTTTTGTGTTGTAAATCTCGACAACGCTTCCTCGTCATAATTTTCTAAAACCTAAAAACCTTTTTTTTGTTACCCTATATTGTGTCCCACTGCTGGGTAAATGCCTCCCCTTTTTGTGCGACTTTATTTATGAAAACTATTAATAGATAGAAACTCTTTGCAAAGTCATGTTCTATGCTCCTATTACAGACAAAGCCTCTATTAAATAACATTCCATAATCCAGCATCCCTCACACTGGCTATAAAGCGCTTAAAAGCTGTCTTGCGTTTAGTGGTGGAATTCTTGAGAACGGACAGCGTACATTCCTCGTAGGGAATGTCTTGTAAGTTTTATTGCAAGATTTTACCATCTCATTCTGTGGCATGTACTTACTGGCCAGGGTGTTGTGGTTGCTCAGGGCTGTGAAGCATGGGTATTTTGTGTGTCCTGCTTGAAAGTAGGTATGTTTATATGTCCCGAAAACTTTGTGAAATGTATATCTAAGTGAAATACCTTCATCTATATATGATTTCAATTTGTCCAGAAAAATCTCGATTATAAAAGCCTTTTTTTACGAGAAAGTAGTGTTTAGAAGTCAGCCTAGAAACTTATCTTTATGGTCTTCTAGACTATTAAGTCTTTATATACTTTTCTCTATTAAGTGTTTTGTATCTAGCTAAAAAATAAAGCCGAAGAGTTTTTTTTTTGTTTGAACGCGCTAATCTCTAGAACTAGCGGTCGGATTTGTAAAATTGTTTTTGCATTTAATATTCCAATTCTTGAGGAAGGCATTGAGCAACTTGGTACAAAGCGTACATGCATATTTATAGTAATAAGAAAGCTGAAGAGTTTTTTTGAACGCGATATTCTCTGAAACTACCCGTCTGTTTTGTTTTATTTATGCATTAGATAACCCAATCCTTGAGGAAGGCTTCCGGCTATTTAGCTTCACGCTATTACCCTTAGGAGTCAAGCAAAAAGATAAAAAATATCAGAACGAGGGCGAAAACGAAGTAATAGCGCGGGCAGGCGATGCGATGCGACGGGGTGGGGGGGAACAAAAAATTTCACGCGGAAGAACTCACGGAATCTAGTCTACACTAATATTATAAAGAGGAAAGATTTGATTGTTTGTTTGTATTGAATAGGCTCCGAAACTACTGGACCGATTTGAAAAATTGTTTTACCATTAGAAGCCGACATTATCCCTGATGAACATACGCTACTTTTTACCACGGGAAAATGCTTCATTCGTACGGGAAAACGTGTAATAGGATTTAAACGGCGGGAATTCTGAATTCTACGCAAACGAAGTTGCGGGCGGATGCTAGTTATAAATAAACTTACTATTATTTTGTAAAAAGTTCAAATAACTGTTTTTAGGATATCAAAATAATCACATGGGTTCCATTTATCAATGTTTTTCTTTGCTGACACCCAACGAAACCGTACATCCGCTCTACAATGAAACCTCCAACCCATTCTGAACTGAACAATGTAAACAATTTACCTCAATAGCTTATTCCCAATAATCCTTGCAGCGTATATATTATTTATTAGATCAATATAGGCGAGTTCTAGCCGCTCCCCACACCATAATGGTTATCGCCCAACCGTTTAATTGCTTGCGGACTAAGACAATGGTTAATAAGAAGTGCTCAACACTATCCCTAAGATTTATTGAGGTGGCAACTTTCAGGAGATTAGATAAATTGTAAAGTACTAATAACTTGTGTTGGCTGGTGGAAGGGATTTTTGTTTACCTATATGTAAGAGTGTGTTTAGGATATGGTAAAAATGATTTGGGTAATTGGAAGATACGTCTATTTACTATAATTATAAAAAGTAAAGTGTAAAATGAAGGCACAATAAAGTGATAATGGCAGACAGCTCATAATCAGTGTCGTCTAGAACTATGTAGATACAAAAAACGTCAAATTTTTCAGATACGTTTTTTTTTTTTGTTAATCGTCATTTTGTTCCTTCTATCCATTTACGAACAAGAATCTATATAATAAAAGAGCAAATAATTTGTGAACAAGAGAATCTATAAAATAGTGGCGTATGTCACAAAATAGATTTAACTTTCAAAATGATAATACTGTGGCGTTTATTTTACGCTCTTTGTATAGACGATAGCTTTTAACCTCAGTTAGTTAACCTAACACCCACTCCTCGACTAAAACAACTTCTCGACACAACATTGGAACAGTATCCTTGGACAAACTCACAAGCAGTACATCAAAGATATCGGCTGAATATTCAAAGGGTCTGACGAGGTATTATGTAGAACTGTTGGGCTCACCTAGCTCTCTAATTGATTGAAATATATTCAAAACAGTTACGATGTTGTGTGCGGTAGACTGTTCACGGGACTTCGATTTTCATTGTAATTGTTTTAGGTATGAGAAAAATAATGTACCGATAACTTCGTATAGAAGGGAGGAACTACTTTTTTATATTATATTTATGATTGGATTTAGTATGGTTTGTGATATTCCTGCACGGATCACAATAAATACTTTTTCTTTCTGTCTTTCTTTCAACTAAGAAAGGTTAAATGTATATTTATATACACTTACTAGCTGCGCCTTGCGGTTTCACCGGCATAAGAGACGATCCCGTAGGAATATCGGGATAAAAATTATCCTATGTGATACCGGTTATAAACTATCAGTGTACCAAATTTCATCCAAATCTGTTCAGTTTGAGCGTGAAGAAGTAACAAACATACAAACACACACACACACACACACACACTCACAAACTTTCGCCTTTATAATATTAGTGTGATTCCTATCTCATATGGATATCACTCATTTAAACTGAAAGGGATAAGATTTATTGTCGAGGTTAGTTTTCAAACAATTTTAACTGGTCGTCATATCAGCCGAAATAAATTATTGTTATTACCACTTATTGTATGATCTCACGGCGGCCATGTTTTCTTGTCTCCATACACTTGTAATATGCTATACAACGTGTAACGGTAAATGCGCAAAACCTGAAAATAGTTTGATCAGAATAACGAGCAGAATTAATTGAACCACTTTTTAATATAGGTCACATTTTTCAAAAAATCTTAATTAAAAACGTGGCCGTGTCTGTTTATTAATAGGTCAAGCAAGCCAATGTCAGCGCGGCGCAGCGGCCCGCTGACGACTCCTCCCTCGATAAAGCGTCGTCGCAGACGCAAGAAACGATCAGAATGGCCAGTAAAACTAAAACAGCACATAAAACCTTTACAATTTTTTTAATGACTTATTTTCTCTCTGAAATAGGTCAATTGAATTAAAAATCAGTTGGGGTGTCTGAGGTTTTGCGCATTTAACGTTACACGTTATATAGCTACAGTTACATATTGATATAAAAAAAAAAAAAACATTTACAACGATAATAATATGGTCTACATAAAGTTACACAAGATACTCGAGTCAAGCTAATATAACCTCTAATCTAATGGCACACGGTCAGCTGACTCGGTGGCCAAGGTTTCTTATCTCCGAAAACTTTTCTTACGAATACCTTTAGTTTTACGTAACAATAGCTGTTTATAATCCTCTGAAAATATCTCAAAACCTTTAAAACAATAACACCAAATACTTCAAACGTCAACACACGAGCCAAGCTAACGTAATCTATAATCTAATGACACACGGTCAGCTGACGCGGCGGCCAAGTTTTCTTATCTCTGAGCACTTTTCATAAGGACGTTGCACTTGAGCAATGGCGGGGGCGAGCTTACCAGGACATAGGAATGTGTGGATGTGGCGTTGTGATATTGAATGTTTTTAATAATGCATCTTTAGTTAGCATGATGAAAAACTTAAGAAAAACACTACCCTCCTTTTGGGTTCCGCCACAGTCGGGTAGTAAAAGAGGCTAACATAATTATTCTGATATAAAATTCAGTCATTTCTGCCAATCGTTTAAAGTTGAGAGGAACATTTTGAGAGAGACAAAGTTATCAGAGAGTCTGCTTTTGTTTTATTTTGAACAGCTTGTCTAGGTCACATTCCGAGGTTGGTTTTGTTTGAGTTTTTTTTTTATTTTGGAATTTTTAGTTTAGGTTGGGTTACTGATAGTCCCTATGGACCTTGGAATTCTTACTTCCAATGTTCAGTTACTGTTTCGTAACAATAAATTATAAGACGAGTCCCAGACACTACATGATTCGAAGTTATCCGAAAAAGAACAGGCTGTATCGACATAGCTTGCAGATCAAGCAAGATGAAGCGTGGGCTAGCCATGTTTGTCGAAGGACCAATGGCCGTTGGAGGCCTGGAGTGGAGACCGCGCTAGCTGCTGCTCTGTTTTGTCAGAACCACCTCCAAATGTTTCGTAGCTCCGCACCACAGTTCCATACGTCGCTATTTATTGCGACCGCTCGTTAGCGATAATGCCTGGGCGACATCTTGCGATAGTACGCAGATAAACGATTTTCTTCATCACTCTTTTGTTTTCGGCTGTACACAGTTTTATTGTTTGGACATGTTTTTGTTTGGACTCGAGTGTGCTCTTGATGTACTGGGGGATGTATAAGATCGCGAGTGTATTCTTGATGTATTGGGGGATGGTAGAAGAACTTATCAGGATATGAATGAGGAAATGCATAAATGAAAACAAACGACTTTTCCACTTAATGGAAAAAAAAGGGGTTTGGATTTTTCTATCTGGAATTTCTCAGTAACAGACTTGAGACTAGATTTGTGTCCGGTGGGTGGTGTACTATAGAAGCGCCTCTGTCTAACCCTTCGGAGATTACAGGGGAGATGTTACGTTAATTTCAATAAATAAATAATTTTCTATTAAAACGTAACCAAGCAACTTGAGAGCAAACATTGCTTCATTATCTTGTGATTCATGTTTTTGTTTGGACTCGAGTGTACTCTTGATGTATCGGGGGATGGTGGAAGAACTTACCTATCACTTTTTATTTATTAAGTAACTATTTGTTATCTGAAAAGTCTGTTTGCTGTCGCATAGTCGTGTAAGTGTGCATCCACACGAGCGACACATGTCGACGACAGAGGCAACTGCAGCCGTCGATGCGTGTCGGTGGCTACCGTCGACAAATGCCGCTCGTGTATTTGAGCACCGTAGTCAACAAGCGACACGTTGTGGACGGATTGCCACATGTTGCCTCTGTGGTCGACGCGTGTCGCTCGTATCTATGAGCACTAAAAATAATTATTTCAGTAACACTACTGAAATAATCATTTTAGTGCTCATAGACAGTGTAATTTAGAGCCACTTCAACACTGAAGTGGCTCTAAATTACACTACATGACTAACTATCTTAATTTATTATGTAAGAGTAATAATTTCATTCAGAATAATTTCTTTCTACATTCCTTGCGCAAAATTGTATTTCATTACCAAACTTTTTTCGATCATTAAACTCAGTTATTTTTTCATCTGTAACATATTCAAAAACTTGCCTTGTTACTTAACGAAATCATGAATTGAAGTTGAGTTATACTTATACCCGAGAGGTACTAACTGATTCATTATTCCAGTCTTTCACGTAAGTGTTTACTTCGTCTTATTACTTTAGCAATAACATTAGGCGACATCTTGCGGCGGTGAACACAAGCTTGGCTGCAATATGACTCCTTCGATATTGTAGGAGTTTGCTTGGCATTCTTTTGTTTTAGACTTAAATATTAAATTGTTTTATTCTGCACCCTAATTCCGTAACACACTATAAATCATTTTAAAGAATATTACTAATACTTTGCATCATATTATGTTCGAAAAATTTCTCGCTCAACAACGTAAATAACGCAGTGAATGTTGATGAACTGTCAAAATGAACTAAGGTATCTGAGGTAAGATAAAATCTTAATTTAATGCAAAGTATTAAATCGTGTTTTTCTTTTCGCCCTACTGCGTTAAAATATGGTCGAGTTTATGTTTCGTGTACACCTCTGCTACACAGACACGCAGTGATTTGTCATGATTGTCATAGAAATGCTATTATTACTGTGTGAGCTCACTCTTCTCAGTGTCGACCCTTTTTGCGTGACTAAGTATGGTGTGGGCAAACCTAACGGTTTAAATCTTTGACTAAATGAGCGCTTTAAAGGGCTTAGTGTCAGGGTAGCTCAAATCTATCACTTTTGAATTTTAGAAACATTCCTTATGAGTGACTTTACAATGGGAAAAAGGAGTTAAGCACTCAGTAACGGTAAGTGGAAGGAATTAGTAAGACATTTGCTTCCATCAGCCAGTTCGTCTAATGAATGACGTGGCGAAAATAAAGGTATCACGACTTACCTACAGCTGCTGCTGCATGCTCTGTGCATTTTCACTTCTAGAGATATTCTTCTTCTTTTAGAAATAAAAGCGGCTTGTTTTAGTTGTTAATAGTACTGTACGCTCATTTATTTGACTGTAAGATAGTTATTTTACGGATTTTTTTATTTTGTTTCTTGAAACATAAACTCAATAATATGAGCGTATCACTTAACTACTTGTTTAATAAACAGATTGGAGATTAATTTTTATAATTTTTTTTATATATCATTTTTTTATTTTATTTTGTAATAGTCACGCATGCAAAGGTTGTAAGTAATTCAATCGACTGCACAAGAGACAGTCAAAGTGCACCGCGCGCCCTCGCGTATTAAATTCGGTTATTAGTCCCGCAAACTTTGATGAAGCGGGTTGACCCCGGTTCATCGATCCGCTGACTTTCACCCGGATCATAAACTGAGCCACCCACTTTCAAAACTGAAAAAACAGTTCCCAACTCACTTCAAAACTAAGTCTTCCTAATCACGCGGCGCGAACAAACTTCCTCCAAGTTTTTTCCAAGTTCAGTTAAACTTCATCGATGTGGGGATCGTTCACCCTGGCAGGGACACTTGCATACGACTCCGGCCGCCGGGCCATTGAAACAAAATGTGGAGCAAGGTTGGCCAAGATTACTTTCGTCGCGAACTTTTTGCGGATCGATGTGGAAGTTAAAAGTTTATTACGAGCGCGACACCGCGACGTCGTAAACCCAACTTTGTCTATCACCGCTCACGCCGAAACGCGACCACCATGCGTTTAATTAGCTTTCAACCATCGCTCCATGGTGTTCTTACTCTGGACTGCGATACCCGGTTCCTCTGCAACACGAAAGCTAAAAAGAGCTTTTATTTACTTTACATATCAGCACCCGTAACTAACGAGCGTAATACCTGTTCAGCATTCGTATTCACAAAGGTTTTTCTACCTACGCCGTCGGCGGGCGTAAAATAGGAGGCGAGTCGGGAAGGAGGCATAAAGGAGAAAATAAAATAAAGACGGCGCCAGCGAACGGATGCGAGGTCCGTGAAAAAAGTACGAGGAAAGCAGGCTTAATGGTGTGGCGCAGGTGAGGTGGGCGGGGCCGGGTGGGTGGTATGTTACGATTGGTCGGCGCCGCCCAGCCGCGAGTACGCCCCCCGTCCCCCGCCCCCCTCCCGCGAGGCGCCCCCCACCCCCGCGGCCACCGGCTATCGCCTGGCGACCACCTACAGCCACCCGACGCAAGCTATGCCTGTGTCGTGAATTAGTTTGCCAACTCTCTGTCTATGGCGTAGCTCCGAGGCTGTAAGTATGGACGGCGGACTGAATAATCGATAAAGGTGTTTATTGAAAACGGGTAAGGACGAAGCACTTTATTGCTTCTTTATTATTAAAGCCCGAGATGGGTAAGTCAGCTGCTACGAGCGTAGCCGATGCAGGCGTAGTACCTACCGCCGTAGGCGTCGTAGCGCGTAGCACGGCGTAGCGGTCAAGGTTTGTTGCCCAAAGTATAAACTTCACAAGTATGTTAAATTGGTGTAGGTATATCTTATGATAAAAAAGTTGGTAGGTAGTTTGCTGTTGCTAACGATTGCTGGCTCAGTGGTCCACGTTCATATCACAATTAGTATGTATTGCTGTAGTATATAAGTTATTTTGTACTCAAATATTTTTGCTCAATAAATATTATTATTATTAGTATTTATGTACACGTAAGAAATTGTTTTACAACTTATAAAGTTGAGAACTCGAACAATTACGTAATCAACAGCTGTTCAACCCGACTGGGTTTTTACAATATGTAGTTCAAGAAGACTTGTCAAAGTTGTGACCTTGTATAATACAGAACTTATTGAGTTACATTGACTTGTACAAACTGTGTCGGCCAAGGTGTAAGACAGTTACAATTGGGTTATTAATCCAATCATTGTTCCATGGTTGATTTGTTGTAGGAAATCTATAAAAATATTCATCGTCAATACTTACAAAAAATACAAAGAACACAAAAAAAATAACTACCCAATCTCTCGGGAAAATTACCCATTTATTTTCTGACAACACTTATAATTCTGTTGTGTCCCAATAGTAATGATTTTAAAATGTCAAAAATACAATAAATCAACAAGTAAAATTGTGCCTTACCTGTGATATGTTATTCCTTGACACTTTTTCTGATATGTAGAATTATTTTTACACCTTTTCACAACACAAGATGGCATTATTTTATTTTATTACTTCACGTAAATAGTACTTACAATGACTAAGCACTAAGCAGTATGTATCAGGCCTTCGAATGGCGACACAATTTAGTTAGTGACTTAGCACTTGGCTTCCTCAATTAGACGTTTTGGTTTCGATCCGTGCATGGAATATACAACATTATTTTTAGTATACTGCAAACCTGAATATAGTTTGTTTAGAGTAAGTAACTGAATCGATTCTAATAACTTTAATAATAATAATAAATAATAATAATATTCCACAACTTTCACACAACGCCATCTAGTCCCAAACTAAGCAGAGCTTGTGCTATGGGTACTAGACAACTGATAAACATACATATATATTTCTAAATACATACATATTATAGATAAATTACACCCAGACACAGAACAAATGATCGTGCTCATCACACAAACATTTGTCCTGGGTGGGAATCGAACCCACGACCTTGTGTATAGCAGTCAGGGCCACTGACCACTAGACTAACAGGCCTGTCATATTTTACACCATGTTATATTTTTTCCCAAAAATATTTAAAAAAGGTAACAAGTTGGACACCGAGCGACACTAAGTACATATTTGCAAACATATGCGCACAACACAGGACACAGCCGGTCGGCCGGTGGTGCGTGTTAAGTGGTAACCAACTTTTTGTACGGACAATCAGGTAACATAACAAGATTATAACTTCGTGATTTTTCATTATACAGTTTTGAAATTTTGTACATAGATTCTTTACATAAAAATACTAGATACGTGTTTCGGGTTTGCCATATACTAAAAATAATGTTGTATATCTTACTTCTACGGTTTATTTCTATTATTTAGCTATTTTTTTTAATATTTAATCGTACGTTTGAATGCATAGTGTAAATTAAAACTTAAAAAAAAAATGATTATGATGCACCAGAAGTCAATTAAATCATAAATTATACAATGCGCTATTAATTAAGTCTTCTGTGATGGTTTTTCTTATTGAATTCTTATACTTTAATAATAGTGAAATCAGTAAGAAGTAGCTTTTATAAGATACTGTCTATAACTATAGTTAAAAATAATTTACATACTTTATATTTTTATTTATTTACTTTATTTTACAATTTATTTACACACATATATAAACAGACAAGAAAAAAATATAACAGAAAAATAGGTACAAAAGTGATGCTTTTTTTAAATGTCTTATATATATATATATTTTTTCCTATTTTATAAAATATTTAAGAATGTATAAAATAAGGAACTAATTAAATAAACGTTATAAATACGGTATAGTTACGTATGTTTTAGTGTATAGGGTGGTGAGGACCCATCTATCAAAACTCCCGGTACCTGTTCGGCAATTATATCAAGTTATTTCCACAACACAGGATAACAAAGAACGCAATGACTTTGTATTTCACGTCCCGCGACACAAAAACGTTCCCCCGTGTGAGCGAGCGTAATGTACCGTGAAATAATGACTGATTACCTTAGTGACAGACAATGTACGTATATACTTAGCTATACCTGAGACAATAATCTCGTTGTACAAAAGATGTATGGTGTGTACGCGATGGGATTTCCCTAACAAACCTCAAAATAGTAATTTCATTTTTGTAAATATCTCGGAGATGTCGTTATAGTTTGTGTTGATTTTTTTAAAGTAACCATTTAAACATGTCATTGATTATTTTAAAGATGATTTGATGAAGACACAACAATGTTAAATTGAGTATATTTGTCCAAAGTCATCATCAACTCAGCCTATCGCAGTCCACTGCTGGACGCAGGCCTTTCCTAGACTGCGCTACCACTCCCTGTCCTCCGCCTTCCACATCCAGTCTACACCGGCCACGTTTGTCCATAATGCGTGGGCAATCTCCTATCATGCTTTCAGACCCAGCGGTTTGGCTGTTCGTTGTCACTCAGTGAATTAGTGAACTTAAGATTTTTATTAAATAGAAGATAGGACTTCAATTAATGACGATATATGGATGTGTCGAAACTCGTAAAGCTGCGGGCGCATAGTAAAATAGAGATAAGCTAGTATCCTTAAAAATGAATGAATTTCTGGAAACCTTCATAATGAAGTTGAAGGCAAGTTATTCTATTGGCGAATTCTTAGAAAAATCGATGACCAAACAGCGCATAGATTTTTTCCAAGAATTTCATGTTAACACTTCGTGGGCCACTAAACGAGACAAAATAGAAGTTATTCAATCAATTAATTATTTATTTATTGGACTTCCGACAGAACCTACTCAATTACGTGCATATTTACAAAACAGAGACAAATAAATGTTTGCGCTTTGAATCATCATAGTCACTGTGCTTTATTGTTACAAGTCTATTATACGTTAATTATCCTCCTCAACTAAGTTTAGATTCGAGTCTATTACTGAAGATTGAAGGAATTACTAAAGATTACTCTATGATACGCTTCTTATTCATTCACACCTCAACATATAGGTGCATCGAACTCAGACAGGCACTACAGCAACTATTAGAACACTAGATAGGCTGTGACTGCTTTACATAAACACGTTAGGGCTGATAGTTCTCGCCCTCGACGTCTTACCGACCTACCGAGATGGGGGACTCTAATATTATAATAGTTTCCGCGTCATGTGCCAGAGGATGCATAATTAAGTGCTGTAGTCTTAACAAGGGTATTATTATCTTTATAGTTTTAAAATGTTTACATGGGTATAAAAAGGAATAAGATGTATAAGTTCAAGGTGCATCACCCTGCAGCTAGACCCCTAAAGAACTCGAAACTTTGTCGAATCAATCAAAATATGATTCGATTATGACGTACATTTCAATATCAATACAGTTTCAAACGAACCACTACGCAGTGACATCAACCGTGTTCAAAAATCGAACAAACGCTCTCACCGGCAAAGAACAAAAATTCGCGCGCTCAAAAATGGCGAAATACGAATATCCCCATAGCATTGTCCGGCATCACAATGCCTTTACGACACTGGGTAAATAACGTTTTGGAAAAATGTAAAAAAGCACCCGCAGTTTGTGGGTAGCGGGTAAACACGTCGACGTACCCCTTATTGAGTTGATCTGGCCATTTGTACAGCCCTCGCCCTTTGCATTTTGGAAAAAAAGAAACTCAGCTTGCGAATTCAATTTCCAATATCCATTTTTGACGTGGCGTGATTAGAACGCAGTTTGGTCGTTAGCGGTGTGTCGGAGATGTCGTATACTTCCATTTCGTATCGGTATCGATTTAAAGTGTGAGTTCGTCTGGCTGTCCGTTTTTTATTTGTCGGTTTGTGACTCGAGGAGTTTTAACTAACTGTGACTTTCGCATTAGTTTGGATGAGGTGTATGGATGCCATGTTTCATGACTTTTGCTTCTATTTAATTTGAAAACATTTTTAGGAATTTTTAATGCCAATTTTAGTTAGGTGAATAGTGTAGCAATTTAAGGCGGCCTTACATAACCCTGTCAGGATTTTTTTTTGAATGTTGACAGATAAATGGGGTAACGGGGGTTTCGTGTTACCCAGTAACTGGGTTGTGGAGGTCAGATAGGCAGACGCTCCATGTAAAATACTGGTATTCAGCTTCAGCTTCGGCATCGGGTTAGACTGGAAGCCAAGTCCAACAAAGTTGGAAAAAGGCTAGGCATATTGATTGACAGGTAAATGAAACTTGTACAGACGCCAGCACATCAAGCTACCCGAAACTGTCAAATTTTCCCAATCAACTTTGAACCTTATACTTAAGCGATAAAGTAGAAAATCTATTAAAGAAATTTGACAGATTGTAGTAGCTTGATGTGCTGGCGTCCGTACATACTTATAGGCGTTATGGTACGATGCAGCTTTATTTTGACTTTCGCTACTCCCAGCAGCCGATTCACTGACGGTGCACGTATCCTTAAGCAATTGCCACTACAAACAATTATACATTAAACAAAACAAAACTATTACATTTATTTGTTCCAATAAGCACCTCTTAATACATCTCACGAGTGTCTTCCAAGTCTTGTAGCAATAATAAATATATCATAGTTATCCCCTTGGGACAAATAAAAGGGAAAATAAAGCAAATCGCCAACCCGGAAGGGTCCACAAAGAAAAACGATTAATATTAACTGAAATTGTTATGGCCCCCTTATAGGGGACATTTAATATTTTTACTGCTATTATACGAAAGAGTTTAGTTTGGAATCGAATACTCGTAAAATTTGAAGACGCAATTTTAGTGATTTGTAGTAATTATAATTGTTGAAGAAGGCTGATTGCTGTTTTTGGTGCCTATGGCTTGATCATATTTTGGTGGAAAACAAGTCAGGACTGTTGGATCTGCAATTTCTATTTTCATGAAATAACCAAAAAAACGGTGTTGCTTTTGTCGTATTTTGTAAAAAACGAATTCTTGATTTTACATGTAATATTTATTCTAGTCAATCGCTTGAGTAAACCTTAATGCTTTTTGTTTATAATATTTGATTTTTAACTTAGCTCAAGTTTCTAGACGTGACCAAAAAAAAAATATACTTAAAAATAACACAAACAAGGACTTGTTAAAAACACCTTAGCGACACATTAAAAAAATCCTCACCTCACTTAATTCTTGAACCTTAACCCTCCAAGGAATAACCTAAAAATCTCAACACAAAACCATCTTATTAAGGAGGGACCTTAATGAAATCTCAGCTCATTAATAGAGAAGGCAATGTAGTGTCGATGGGTATTCGTGCGGGCGGAGATAAATAAGGGTTTGTACACCGACACAGTAAAGTTTATAGTTTATTGGAAGGTATAAACACTTAGCACAGTAGATACACAGTTTAGAGTCCACAACACAGCAAGAATGAAGAGAAGCACTAGA
Source organism: Eremobia ochroleuca (assembly GCA_949629135.1). NCBI lineage: Eukaryota > Metazoa > Arthropoda > Insecta > Lepidoptera > Noctuidae > Eremobia > Eremobia ochroleuca. The sequence goes on from OX451396.1 coordinate 6,585,896, forward strand.
TAGATAGATGGAGTAAACAGATAGAAAGCAAAGCGAGATGTTCAAAGTAATTAGCGTAAGACCGGTAGCGGATCGAATCACAGTGATCTCCCGAAAGGCGGTAGGCTGACTGGCGGCGCGGGCGCGCGAGTGCAACATGCGATGGTGCCGTCTCGCTCGCCCTCACTGCGCGTGACGTATGCGAGCCGACACATCGCGAGAACAATAGGGCGCGTCATAGCCGAGCTAATTACTTATCTACTAATACACAAAATATGTTTGTCCTGCATGTTGTACATATATAATGAACACTTAAATATTGATTTATTATTTTAGATATTTACTTTAATGATATAGGTGGAGTGATATAGGTACTTAATAATTAAGTGTCACTACATCACCCCCCTCCAGAGACCGTCAAGGGCGATAATAGTCGGGAAATCTTACGCGACGTCCCGACCGCGTCGTTCTGATGACATCATCATTGGCACCAGGTAAGTCATGGTAATCCGCGCGTGGAGTGTGGTGCTGAGTGTCATTGTAAGTGTCAGGTGGTCGATGGGGTGTGTTGTCAGGGTCGCGGAGTATGAAGGCAGGTTTTAGGCGGTCTATCGACACGCTCACCTGCTTGCCATTCATTAGCAACTTGAAAACTTTGTCTCCTCTATGAACGACTTTGTGTGGACCAGAGTATGCTGGTTTTAGGCCCCCACCTGCAGTGCAGTCTCGCAGGAATACATGTGACGATGTGGTCAGATCTTTGTAAATGAACGTTTTGAATTTACTGTTGTGCCTGGCCGCCGGTGATGGTTGCAGTTTCCTAACAAAACTCCGAAGCCTTGATAGGTAATCTGACATGTCGATAGTCTCGTTAGACTGACTGTCAAAAAATTCGCCTGGAAGATGCACCGCCTGGCCATAAACAAGTTCGGAGGCCGAAGCCTGTAAGTCTTCCTTATATGCGCTGCGTATCCCTAATAGAACCAATGGCAGCGATTCCACCCAACTAGCATTTGAGTGGCAGGTTATAGCACTTTTAAGTTGACGGTGAAATCTTTCCACCATTCCATTACTGGCTGGGTGGTATGCCGTGGTTCTGCGGTGTTGGAAGCCAGCTATTTCAGACAAGTTTTTGAAAAGAGCTGACTCGAATTGTCTTCCCCTATCCGTCACGATATCTGAAGGACAACCGAAACGAGAAATCCAACCGTTGATGAATGCCTTTGCGACGGTTTCTGCAGTTATGTCTGCTAGCGGTATTACCTCAGGCCATCGCGTAAAGCGATCAACGGCGGTGAGGCAATACCGGAACCCTTGACACAGTGGCAATGGACCTATAAGGTCAATATGGACAAAAGCAAACCTTGAGTGTGGTAATGGAAAGGAACTCACTGGAGCAAAGACGTGCCGTGTGATTTTAGATCGTTGACAAGCTAAACAGGAACGGACCCACTCACGACAGTCTCTCTTGACACCAGGCCAAACGTACCGCTCAGTGACTAATCTGATCGAAGCCTGGGCACCTGGGTGACTTAAGGAGTGTAGGCTCGCGAATATAGCATTGCGTAACTCCTTAGGGACGTATGGTCTTGGTGTGACGCTGCTGACGTCGCAGTACAGCTGACTCTGAGAACCTGGAATCTTTACCTGTTGGAGATGCAATGAGGTTTCGCCAGCCAACAGTTCCTTTAGTTCGTCGTCTTTGAGTTGTGCGGCGGCAATTTTTTTAGCGTCTACTGGTTGAGCAATCTCGTCTATACGAGAAAGCGTATCCGCCACGACATTGTTCTTCCCCGAGATGTGTCTTATATCCGTAGTGAACTGGGCTATAAGATCGAGGTGACGAAATTGTCGGGGGGAACAATTCTCTTTACGCGAGTGAAAGGCGAATGTAAGGGGCTTGTGGTCTGTATATACCACGAAGTTACGAGCCTCTAACATGTGCCGGAAATACTTTACGCTCTCGTATATTGCTAGCAACTCGCGGTCGTAAGGGGAGTACTTAGCCTGTGCTGGACTTAACTTACGTGAGAAAAAAGCAAGTGGCTCCCATAGTCCCTCCTTCAGTTGCTGCAAGACCGCACCGATAGCTATATCTGAAGCATCCGTGACCAACGCCAGTTTTGCGTTGCAGTCAGGATGGACCAGCAATGTTGCTTGACAAAGGCTGTCCTTGCAATTCTGGAATGCCTCGAGCTCCTGGTGTGTAAGCTGTATTGATTGTGAACCCTTAACCGAGCCAGTTAACAGGGCATTCAAGGGTGCTTGAAAACTAGCTGCACCAGGAATAAACCTACGGTAAAAGTTAAGCATCCCAAGAAATCGACGAAGCTCTTTCACGGTCTTTGGCGCAGGAAACTTCTGGATAGCCTCGACCTTGGATGGCAATGGTTTAGTTCCCTTGGCAGAAATATGGTAGCCTAAAAAATTTACCTCTGATACCCCGAAGAGACATTTTGAAGTGTTGATGACCATACCATAGTCTCGGAGTCTGGTAAAAAGCTGATGAAGGTGATGCTCATGAGTCTTGTGGTCTTTCGAAAACACTAAGAAGTCGTCTAGGTAAGCATATGTGAAATCCAAACCCCTGAGCATCTCGTCAACGAAGCGCTGAAATGTCTGCCCGGCATTTCGAAGTCCGAACGTCATGTACGGAAATTCGAATAGTCCGAAGGGCGTTGTGATGGCTGTTTTAGCGATGTCTTCTGGATTTACTGGAATTTGATTATATGCTTTCACGAGGTCGATCTGTGAAAAAACGGTACAACCAGACAGGCTATGAGAAAAATCTTGAATATGTCGGATTGGGTATTGGTCTGCAATGGTCCGAGCATTCAACATTCTGTAGTCGCCGCAGGGTCGCCAGCCGTCATCTTTTTTAGGTGCTAGATGGAGGGGCGACGACCAAGACGACTCGGATAAGCGGCAAGTACCGCACTGCAACATAGACTCAAATTCAGCCTTCGCTATTTTTAACTTGTCTGGGGCGAGTCTACGGGGTGAACAGTAGGTAGGCGGGCCAGGTGTAGTCCGAATGTGATGAAACGTGTTGTGTTTGTGAGTTCGGTGTATACCGGGTGGACGGGTGATGTCGGGGTATTCCCGTAGTATATGATTGAATGCGGAATCACCAAGACTTACCTTCACCGAAGAAATATCATCAGAACGACGGGCAGGTGAAGCCGGGGTCGAAAGTGATGTTTGGTTGTCAATAAGGCGCTGATTTCTGCAATCCACAATCAAATTATAGTATGATAAGAAATCCACGCCTATTATCGCCTTTGTTACATCGGCAACGATAAATCGCCAAGCGAAGTCGCGGCGCAACCCTAGGTTTAGAGTCGTGTTAATAAATCCATATGTACTAATTTTTGTTCCGTTTGCCGCACATAACTGGTAATTCGTCTTCTCACGTCGCTGTGTTATCGCCGATCGGGGGTAGACACAGAGGTCGCTCCCAGTGTCGACCAAAAACTGCATCTTGGACCGTTGATCGGTGACAAATAAGCGACCAGCACTCGGACAATCGTCGGTCGCCATTACTGATTGCCCTGATCGTTTCCCGACTTTTGGTAGTCGCAGGGTTTATTGCACTTCCTCGCCTTGGCTCCAAAATTGTGGTGGTACCAGCATTGCGGGGACCGTTTATAACTGGAATGCGATCTGCTTGAGTTCGAACGGCGACGCGTATGACTTCTGGATCGTTCTCTACCTCGAGAGAGCCTGTCTACCCTATCTGCTAGTTTCTCCATTTGCCTGGTAAGTGCCGCGATCTCTGAGTTGACGCCGTTACCCGGTGTACTCGCTGGTGTAGCAGTCGTAATTGCCGAAGTTGATGCCAACTGTGTGCCGACCACGTCATGGATCCTGTCAGCCAGCTCGGCCAACTCTGGTAGGCCTGTTTTGCACTGTGATGCCACGATAGCCTGCGTGCTGTTGGGTAGGCGGCTCGTCCATATTGTCCGCAGGAACTCCTCTGGGACGCCTGGACCAGCTAGGTTCAGTAGGTGGCGATAAAATTGCGACGGCTTTCGATCACCTAGCTCTTCATGCATAAGAAGCTGTTTGACCTTTTTCTCACGCGACGCCGATAGCCTCTTAATAAGCTCACCTTTGAGCTTCTCGTACTTTTCAGTGGCCGGAGGGTAGCTGATAATATCTTCGACCTCTGCCGCGTACTGCGGGTCTAAGTTGCCTGTGATGTAGAAGAACTTAGTCTCATCCGACTTAATGTTCGACAGGTTAAATTGAGCTTCCATTTGAGCGAACCAGAGTGCCGGTTTCTCTGGATAGAATGGTGGAATTCGCACACCCACACGAAATGTTTCCGCTGCTTTCTCGCCGTCATTTTCTCCATGGGTTGGTTTGCTCTGTGCCATCTTCGTGTTCAGACTCGGGGTCACCAATGTAGTGTCGATGGGTATTCGTGCGGGCGGAGATAAATAAGGGTTTGTACACCGACACAGTAAAGTTTATAGTTTATTGGAAGGTATAAACACTTAGCACAGTAGATACACAGTTTAGAGTCCACAACACAGCAAGAATGAAGAGAAGCACTAGATAGATAGATGGAGTAAACAGATAGAAAGCAAAGCGAGATGTTCAAAGTAATTAGCGTAAGACCGGTAGCGGATCGAATCACAGTGATCTCCCGAAAGGCGGTAGGCTGACTGGCGGCGCGGGCGCGCGAGTGCAACATGCGATGGTGCCGTCTCGCTCGCCCTCACTGCGCGTGACGTATGCGAGCCGACACATCGCGAGAACAATAGGGCGCGTCATAGCCGAGCTAATTACTTATCTACTAATACACAAAATATGTTTGTCCTGCATGTTGTACATATATAATGAACACTTAAATATTGATTTATTATTTTAGATATTTACTTTAATGATATAGGTGGAGTGATATAGGTACTTAATAATTAAGTGTCACTACAGCAAAAAGAGTCGTTTTATGAACACGCACGTGATATAAACCCTTAACGAGTCCTGGGACGCCGGTGTTCTTACATTAAAATGTAAACATAGTCCTTACCCCTTCCCTCAAGTAACTGTAGGGCCGAATCGTCATTTCTCTGTGACATTATAATTTTGAGCAGACGGACGGTTAAAACGCTTATAAATGTGTAAAGACTGGAAGAAAAAAGTCATTATGTTGCAATTTTTTAGTTATGTAAGATAATGGTAGCTTTTTCTAGAAAGAAGTTTACGTTTTAAGATTTTATAAGAGAAAATACGTTTTGCTCGTTACATTGAAACAGGCTATTTTTGAACCTACTGATGAATCTCAAATACTTGTATTTCCATCTTCAGACTATTACTAACAACGACTGCTGAACGGTTTTGCTCCCGCAGGTAATTCGATTGTTTTCGGACGATGCACGATGATACTTACTACTAACAAAATTAGAATACAATTGCATTTTGTTCATTAGGTATATCATGGACGTGGACTGCAAAATAACGTGGGTGTACTATAGGGTGTCCCAACAAGAGCGCCGGTTTTAAATTTGCCGCCATTTTGTTAATACGAGTTTTACGGTGTTTTTTTTTTGACAGTTCGTACATACTACGCTATTTAAGAATATGGAGAAGTATTCAAACCAACAACGTTTAATTATTGTAAAAACACATTACAAAAATGGTGAAAGTTTTGCGAAAACAGTTCGCCAATTACGTCAAATTTCCGGTCACACTAATGCGCCAAATGAATCGACTTTGAGCGTTTAATTGCAAAATTTGAGACCAAATTTACGCTGATGGATCAGAAGATCATTGTTCGTCGTTGTCCTTGTCGGTCACTCGAAAATATAGCTACAGTAAGGGAATCAAAATTTCAACAAAAGAATAACCCTGTACCAGAGGGTTCGTGGTAGCCATTTGCCTGATGTTGTATTTCACGTCTAATCGGAACTATTTTTCTTTATGTTGAAATAAAAATGTTTGCTTAATTCAAAAATAAATGTGTTTTTTCTTTAAAATTAAATCCGGCGCTCTTATTGGTACACCCTTTCACCTTACCTTAGTACACCTCTTCCTAACCCCTTGGGGAAAAGATGCGTGATGATATTTACGAAAGTGTATGTGTGTGTGTGTGTGTGTGTGTGTGTGTGTGTGTGTGTGTGTGTGTGTGTGTGTGTGTGTGTGTGTGTGTGTGTGTGTGTGTGTGTGTGTGTGTGTGTGTGTGTGTGTGTGTGTGTGTTTGTGTGTGTGTGTGTGTGACAGTGTATTCATGAAGTAAATAATACTGTCAACCGATTTCATAAATTTAAAACCGAGCGTCAAACACGCTCAACAAACGCTCGTCTACCCCTCTTTCATAATAAGAGCGTCTAATCTAAGTGTCGAGTACCTCAGAGCGGTCATCTCTGTCGGGATCACTCCCGTGGGTCCCCTAGACCCCAGGAATCCGGATTTATTCCGTCTGAATACCCACTGTCGCAAACGACACCTCTGCGATGCCTGAATGTTTTATGACGTGGCGTGAAGATGTTAGATTAGATTAAATTCAAATGTGAATGATGTAAAGTTAGGTAGTGGCTTTGAAAATAAAGGTTTAGGTCAAATTATAAGACGAGCAGCTTAAAATATGTAAGTTTATCTTTCAGAAGGCTACTTGTGTTACCACAATATCATGTCCACGTCGTCGACCACACTTTTCTAAGTGAACTTGGGGTTAAATCATCATCTGCCTAGCCTTTTCCCAACTATGTTGGGGTCGGCTTCCAGTCTAACCGGATGCAGCTGAATACCAGCATTTTACATGGAGCGACTGCCTATCTGACCTCCACAACCCAGTTACTGGGTAATACGATACCCCTTGGTAAGACTGGTTGTCAGACTCGGTCTTCTGACTACCTGTAACGACTGTCAAAGATCCACGAATGACAGCCGGGACCAACGGCTTAACGTGCTGTTACTATTTAGCCACGGGCCCCTCGCAATGAGCTCTTCCCTTGTTTTAAATATACTTGTAAATAACGGCTTAACGTGATTTCCGAGGCACGGAGGAGTCTCGGTATGTAAAGATGATCACTCATCCACAGGTCAATCGCGGCAAGCATAGCTTAACCTGATCGATCGAGCTGTGTGGCTGTTATTATTTAACCACGGGCCCCCGGAACTTGGGGTTACATTCTATAGAAAGAAAGGGTTTTTGAAGAAGACCTTAATATTATTTATTTTTTTTTTATTTTTTTTGCAGTAAACGTTTTGTTTCTCTGTGAATTCCTTAAAACATCGTAATCTACATCACTATTGGCGGTGAAATAGAACAGCAGGTAATGGTCAATAATCCGTTTTGTAAAATTAACAACAGAAGTCACCACATCAAGCTACCCGAAACTGTCAAATTTTCCAAATCAACTTTGAACCTAATGCTTTAGCGATAAAGTTGAATATATATTAAAGAAATTTGACAGATTGTAGTAGCTTGATGTGCTGGCGTCTGTACATCATTACTTAAGTATTATGCTTTATGGAAATAATTAAAAAAAAAATAAACAGAATTAATAGCATAGTCTTTAAAACATACCAATGATAGAAGTCTTCTACTATTATGTACAGACGCCAGCACATTAAGCTACTAGAATCTATCGAATTTCTGTAATAGATTTTCAACCATAAGGTTCAAAGTTGATGGGGAAAATTTGCAGTTTCGGGTTGCTTGTTGTGCTGGCGTCTGTACGTAAACTTCACTTAAGAATTTTATAAGTCGCGCAGTAGTGGTAATGAATCTTGTTAACATGCAAACCCGTAGTTCACACGTCTAGACGAAATTGAAATTTACATTCATAAACTTCGCTAGTTTACAACCTAGCCCACTTAACGTGATGGATTCTTAACTTTTGGAACACTTTCAATTGAGTTATAATAAAACAAGTTAATTGTTTTTACCTTAACGAAAGTTGGCTCTCCTGGACAAATTCTGAACTGCTAGGGAATTAATGGTTAGACGAAAGCACTAATTCCTTTAACGTTTCAGAAGGTGGTTTTGTTGTTTCTCTTCAATAACTTATTCTATGACAGTCCTAGTGCTACGCACAGAGGTCGCCGAATCGTACAAAGTTATTAAACATAATTAAACACATGAAATCGATAACTCGTTTTGTTAGAGTTGAAAGATGTGGTTGTACTCAATACATGTGCCTGCTAACTGTAGATAGACGCACAAGAGTAGCTTAAAGAAAAAATACTTAATGCATTCCAAGATTGCTTCATCCAAATTGAAAATACATCTCAGAAAGTCACGAAACGGAAGTTAAAGAACTTTAGGGTACCGTAGTACCTAAATCAAAATTACGAAGTTCCAATGAGCGGTCTCTAACGACGAAGGAGATGGCCGAATTCTTTAATTATTTAGCTCTAATCGTTCCCACCGATGTCCTTTGACGTCGCTTGCTTTAATTTAGGATTCCTCCCCCAAATTAAAAATATAATGAGACTGAACTGAGCCGGCGTTAATTGGAAACCGATCTCAGAGGGTGGTATAGACAGGCTGTTGTTTTGATGTAAGTACAGATATATATTGACGGCAACGAGAGAAAGCAAAGACAAAAAAAAAAACCTAAGAAATTACAGTAAATTGAGTGTTTTGTATAGTATTCAGTCAGTCGTTTTTATGTTATGAATTTGTATCTGATAAACAAAGCCATTATTCCACTTCAACCTAGGATTAAAAATTAGAAGAAACATAAAGAATTACCCCCTCTTTACTCCCTTTATAGGTACCCCTTTGTGTTACAAAGACGTTTTTATATATTCGTAGCTCCAATTTTTTTCTCAACCCATTGACATATTAGCACGTTGACGCGAAACACGCCTTAAGTTATCGCGTTCATTTGTCAGCGTGAACACAGCGCTGCAGCCGCTGGATTACCGTCATTCTTATCTTATCTTTTTTCTTAAAAAGTTTGGACGAGTTAAGGGGATTACGTTGATGCGTTTCGCAAATATTTTTAGTTGAAGTTGACAATTCATTAATTTTTGAAAAAGGTATCTTATATTGAAAAAACAAAACAACGTCTATTAACGTAATAAGTAGGTACCAACCTAACTACACTTATTTGATAACATTTACGCAATATCAAAAGGGTGTTTTTATGTTCAGAACATAACAGTTTCACAAGTTGTCTAGCAGTTCTTGCAAACTGAAAGCCTACAAAATGAAACTTTTGCTTTTGAATATTTCTAGTTGTTCCTAGGAAAATTCGCAATTTTTCTTCCAGCAAAAATACAAGAATCTATAAGTAGAAAAATACTAAGCATTTCACAAGCTCCTTACAGTTAAAACCGCGGAAAAACCACGCAGTATCTGCCTAAAAAATTAAATTAAACATTTTCTCCTTAACATTTTTACTTATTTCCAAAGTAAATACGCAATTTTCTGACCAAAAAAACATGTACTACAAATTAATATGGAAATATGGGCACCAGTATCAAATACTTACACATATATCTATCAAAATTCATCAGCATACGAAACTCCACATTCATATTCATGGCCATGGTTACAATGACGTCGACCGGCAAATAAAAACAAATAAAAACAGTAATAGAATCAGAGAACAAAATCCATCAGGGTGACATGCGTGACGTAGATACATTCGGCCTCTCTTTGTACAGCGTGCTTACGTAACGTTGTCTTAATAAAACATAATGTAACTATTGGGAATTATTTTGTGAAGCGGCCTCTTTATACAGCGTGCTTACGTAACGACGTGACAACTTTTTCTTAGTAAAATAATGTAGGTATTGTGCTAATAAGGGCATGTAGCGAGATAAAATTGTGATGGTATTTTGATTCGTGACATCTTTATGGTGATCATAATGAAAAAATGGACCAAATTTTATGTAACAGCACCTGCGTAAGACATCTAAGAAACGTTAAGTTTCATTTTATGTAATATTTTGGCACATTTTGTGCTTCCTTCGTGTGAAAGGATAAATAAACTGCTTTTAAGCTCCATTTACACGGTGCAAGTTTATTGTCTGTGCCATGCCATCAAATTAAAGCAACAATTGACTGGCGTCGTCTAAACAACACGTACAATTGTTGCACGATATGGGCGAGCCAGTCGCCGTTCAGAACTGGTATATAGGTGTAAACAGTGTGTACAATAAAATTGCACAGACAATAAAATCGCATTTAATTCTTGCATGAAAATTTTTTATCATTCAAAAATGCGCGAACGAAACAAGTCAAAAAAATCTTGAGAAGACGTTCATTCATCGGATGAAATATTTGGTAGCGCAGATAAGGGTGGTACTAGAATTAATTGTACAGACGCCAGCTCATCAAGCTACCCGAAACTGTCAAATTTTCCCAATCCACTTTGAACATTATGCTTTAGAGATAAAGTTGAAAATCTATTAAATAAATTTTACAGATTTGTAGTAGCTTGATGTGCTGGCATCTGTACACGGACGTGCAACTCTGTGCTTAGACGAGGCGAAACTTGCATGCCTTAATTGCCTTGGTGTAAACAGAAGTCGCATGCAATAATTGAATTTCAAGACTTGAATTAAAATCTCTGTATGTCATTTTATGGAAATCGCATGCATGTAAACGTTTGCATGCAATTCTTAATGGCAATAATTGAACGTGGTCTAGGATGAGATTATTGCTGTTGAACGTTCCAGAAACTTGCACCGTGTAAATGAGGCTTTAATGTGACGAAAATCGGAGCTCTCCACTGTAATATTTTTTTCTTACTTTCCGCGGATCCTTTAGCTGTCCGAAACCCTACATAAAACATAATTACATTTTCAGGACCAACTTGTTATGAAAAATAAATAATTTACAACTAAAATACCCGCCTGTAGACAATGTCTCCGACCACTGCAATATTTTGCCCACCTTTGGGGTCTCACATTATGCATAACTGATAAGGCCCAATTTTGTATGCATGCGATCCTTAGCCTCAACGCTGCGTGGGTATAATGACGTCACACCCGTGGGAATAGTGAACAACACAGTTTTTAGCTTATGTTTACTTATATCTTATATGGTTGACATATGACATGTTTCAGAACCATGTATAAATACAAAGTAATTACGCAGTTTGCCCTTGTGCTTTTATATATGACCATTACATATTATGTAATCCACGATATTCCAATTATTGTCATTCGTGATAAAATTGTGTAAAATGGATACAGGTTTTTTGGATAAACAATTTGTAGGGACTGGAATATGTCTTCAAGTTGATTAATGGTAAAGGTTTTTTAAATAGTATTGTCTCAGAATTTTCTCACTCAAAATTTTTTTGTGAAATCACGGGTATCAACTTAGCCTAACGCGATCCACTACTGGACATATATAGGCCTCTCCCAGGCTACGCCACAACACCCTGTTCTCCGCCTTCAAAAATCATAATCAAAAGTATTAGGTTGTCTCATAAATTATTGCCAGTTAAAAGTCAAATTATTATTAATATTTTTTATTAATAAAAAATAAATTTCATCAATTAGTTATATAGTCTCCCTCGTTATCAACAACAGTCAGCCATCTACTGGGCAAAATTTGAATACCCTTCTCCTAAAATGAGGCAGGCTGGGACTCGCAAAATTTTTCAAGTTCAATTTTAATACGTCCAGTATTTTCGATTTTTTTTCCTAGTAAATGAAATTTAAGAGCTCGAAATAAATGAAAGTCTGAAGGTGCAAGATCCGGGATATACGGTGGATGTGGAACAGTCAGCCATCCTAGCTCTTCCAGCTGTTTATGTGTTAACTTGGCGCAATGAGGTCGTGCGTTGTCATGCAAAAGGTGGACTCCAAGTCGTTTTGGCCGCTTAATTTTTAACATCTCTGTTAGTTTGCGAAGCTGCTGCGTATACAGATTGGCGTTAATAGTCTGATGAGATTCGAGGAGTTCCCAGAAAATCATTCCTTGCCAATCCCCGAAAACAGACAACATAATTAATATATAGTTTAATAACTTTAAATAATGTATAACCTGACTAATTCAAATTAAAATTTACAATAATTTATTAAGGTACAATTTTAGATTAATGTAAAAAATGAGTAAATCGACTGTAAGAATGTTTTTATTTAACGCAAGTAAACAACTAAGCATCATAAATATTGTACACCTTATAGGTATGTTACATTGTTACTACAATTATAACTATAACATCTCTATTGACATGTAACAAACAATAAATGATTTGAATTTGAATTTGAATTTGAATAATCTTACGACCGTGTTCATTAAGTTTAGGCTGGGCTGGTGGGTTTTCCACGCGAGGAATCCAAATAGGCATGACGCGTATTAGTTTCATAATGTATCCAGCTCTCGTCACATGTAATAATGTCCTTGAGAAAGTCTCGTCTGTGCGGACGAAGTTACAAACTTTGACAAATGGCCACACGAACGGCCCGGTCATGGTCCGTTAACGCATAAGGTGTCCAACGTGACATCATTTTGCGATATCCCATCGATTTGAGATAACGATCTATAGTCGAGTGGGATTGTCCAAGCGCTTTCTCTTAATCGCGCGTACTATAGTCTGGATGTAGCTCAAGATCGTGACGCAAAGCATCTCCATCAAAGCTGGTGGGTCGGTCTGGGCGAGGTTGATCTTCGCAGCTTATATCACCGTTGTCAAAACGCTTGTACCAGAAACGAATAGTCCGATCGCTAGTAGTATGTACCCGGTCCAAATGCAGTGTTAATCTTTTTAGCCGTTTCTGTTGAAGAGACTTTAAGTCGATGCTCATATAGCATAATAGCTCGCAGTTGACGCTGATCCATTTTCACTAAAGACTAATTATTGCGTTGCGTCCGCGCCTATTTATACCCTCGCCATAAAAGATACTCATCCTTACTAGAAAGATCTAGAACTTTCTTGAATTCACTTTAGTTTAAATACGAGAAAATTCGACAAAAATAAAATATGACAAGAACTTATGAGACAACCTAATAATTTATTCAAACTAGGCTGAGAATCAGCACTTTTCGAACGTCAAAATTACAAAAGACAGTCCCCCCAAAATGCCCACACTTTACCACTTCCTAGTGCTTCCGCATCCAGTCTGTCCCCACCGCTTTCATAAGGTCATCAGTCCATCTAGCTGGGGGAGTTCCACGGGCGATTAAAAACCTGTTGTTTTTAATTTAATAAAAATCTGATTGTTTGTAAGCTTTCCAGACCGACGCGACCACAGAAAAGGGACAAGATGTTATAGAATAAAATCTAAGTATAGACGCCAACACATTAAGCTACCCGAAACTGTCAAATTTTCCCAATCAACTTTGAACCTTATGCTTTAGCGATAAAGTTGAAAATGAAAATCTATTAAAGAAATTTGACAGATTGTAATAGCTTCATGTTCTTCTGGCGTCTAATATTTAGGGTTCCGTACCCAAAGGGTAAAAAGGAACCCTATTACTCCCGCTCCGCTGTCCGTCCATCCGCCCGTCCGTCTGTCACCAGGCTGTATCTCATGAACCGTGATAGTTAGAAAGTTGAAATTTTCACAGATGATGTATTTCTGTTGCCGCTATAACAAAAAATACTAAAAAACAGAATAAAATAAATATTTAAGGGGGCTCCCATACAACAGACATGACTTTTTTTGCCGTTTTTATAGATAATGGTACGGAACCCTTCGTGCGCGAATCCGACTCGCCGCTTGGCCGGTTTTTTTAGACACCACCGTCCGCAAAACAAAAACTATGAATAAATCGTCCTGCCACGAGATTACGTAAATAACAAGTACTCCTACACGTCTCACAAATATAACTCAGGCAAAAAACAACAGAGGTGGCCACCCACGCCAATCACGAAACGAGTTACCCTCCGGATATTCAATTCCTGGACATGTCCGAACTGGAGCGAAACAAATATTTATCAAAACCTGTAAGGAATACATAAAATGACATAAAACATGTCCGGCCGGACGAACAAACAGCACAGTGATGGATTATTGCCAGTGACCGCCTCTATTTCCTATTGGAATAAGGAATTACCATATGCGCCCGGACACGACGCCGGATGCGGGAAAGTTGTGTGGAGAGGGATTTTTTGGGAAAAATTGGTCCTTTGAGTCGGTTTTGTTTTGCAATGGTAACTTAAGAACAACGTGAGCACTATTGCAATTTTCTTTTGTATTGTGATGTTTTAGACTGGAAAAAAACATTAGGAAATGGCGGTAGGTACAGCAATAACTTTTGAGATTTTTCTATCAAACTAGATACCTACAACTGTATGGAGCTACTGGTTCTTTGGTACCTGGTGGTGAAAATTAAATAGCTATATTTTTATTTGTAGAAAATAAAATGACAATTTTAAACAAACTCGAATAGGTACTTATAATTAAGGTTTTTTATTTTTATTTTCATTTGGCTGGTTCTAAATTCTATAATTCCAGCTTCTTTTACAATTCCTCCATCCAAAAAAGCATATTCCACTCCTCCCTACCGTTCGTCCAGGCACCGGGGTCGGCGTCACTCCGGCGACCGGAGACCCTTCAAAAAGTTTGATAATAACACAAGCAACGCCGGTAATTTGACAGCCGATACGTCGCCGAGCCGCTTCTGTTTAAATTTCGAACCTACGAACCGCCGCTGTCCGGCAGATAGCAATTTGTTTTCGTAATATCTGCTTTGTATGGGCAAGCCTCTTTGCTGTACAGAATAAGCATGCTGCATGCTGTTTGAGATTGGATAGAGTTGATTGGTGGTTTAAGCTTAATATTATATTTAAGTAGATTGTTACTACTACTGTAGTAAAATCCATCTTGCGATGACTACATTTTTTTTTTAAAAACGTTGCCCCGCACTAGGAATTTCTCTTGTATTGTGGGTGCTTTTACAAACATTTGAAACTCACATTCACAAACAGCCCGACCCGGAACAGAAAAAAACAGTTTTAATTCAATATATTCTTTAAGATAGGTAGGTACCCCAGCATAATAAAAAAATATACCGTTCCTGTATGGTACAGACGCCAGCACATCAAGCTACTACAATCTGTCAAATTTATTTAATAGATTTTCAACTTTATCGCTAAAGCATAAGGTTTAAAGTTGATTGGTAAATTTTGACAGCTTCGGGTAGCTTGATGTGCTGGCGTCTGTACCTACACCGTCTTTTTAAAACCAGAAGGTAAGTTTCCCTATATAAGTTTTTTTGCACCTATAAGATACGACATTTTTTTTTATTTGATGCACAATATTATGTCCCATCAAAGTTACCATCTTGGCAATCACAAACCAAGCAAAGGACTCATTTCTCTGTTACAATTTTTTACATATCAACGTAAACATAATTCCCACTACCTCAGCACCATTACACCTTTTCTCGCCATCGTCACATCAAGGAGGGTCTTCCAGCACATTAGTCCGCAAACGACACATGTGATCCCGCACGGCACCTCATGAATCTATCATTTATCATCACTGAGCCATAGGAGCTTTGTCATTCCTTCATTTGCTGTATATTCTGTTGGTTTCATTTCAAGTGTTGTGTGTTTATGGATTCATTTATCATTTTATCTGTAGGTAGGCTGGTTTGTGGACGTGGAGGTGATAGCTTGGATGGGAGCTTAATATTTTTAGAGGGCCACCTGTCTTCGATAACGGTGTTGAAGATGTTGATTTAACAGAGTATCACCGTCGTACTGAATCGCCGGATTAAGGTTTTATAATAATAATAATTAATTAATTTATTTCAGGTTAATAACACCCATTAATAGCAGACACGAAAAAAATCAAATAAAATCAGATAAAATTAAATAAAATAAAAATCAATACAAATCAAATCAAATAAAACAGAATAAATCAATGTGTGTATATGGGAGGCTATGCTGGGTCATTATTAGATTTCCACCAAACTAAACTAAATAAAATTATTTTGAAATATCCTTTCTAAACGTTGTTTGACACATAACTTTCATAAATAATTTATTTTTAGAGAAAAAATTACAATTCTTTAACATTTTAAGTTACATGTCCAAAGAAAAGTCTTACATTCAAATATATTTAGCAAAATTACATTCAAATTCTTACCAAAAAGCCTGGCACATATACAGAACTTTGCAAAATAAAAATGTCTAGACTAACGTGCGCACATCTCAGAAAAGCAAGTTTAATACATTGAAATATTCAATTGCCTGTCCCGGTATCAGATGGCTAATAACTTCACAACTTGTTCGTGTGCTGCCAAAGGAAAATACCTGGGAAATGGCTTTGTTTTCAACTACATGCATTGCATATGCCCGGGACGCTTGTAGACTGGCGTGTACATAATCTAGAAATGTATTCGTTAGACATGCTGCCAAATGTGCGTTATAGGTTATGGTGGAGGCATAATATTGGAAGGTTAGATAGATAGTTTGGTAACCAGTAAAATTTTTTGTAGAATATTCCTACTCGTCCATCTTTTAAAGACTTGCCTACGTGGTCAGCATTGTTTAAAATCGTCAAGATTGTTGTTTAAAAGTCTTCTTCGGTCACCTCTGCTTTGAATCTACATAATAAAACCCTTAAATATATTTATTCATTGACAGACTACGCGCAGCCTAAACCACTGGATCTAGAAGCATGAATTTTTTTCACAAAAATTAGAATTTTTTGTGAAAAAATATAGCGAAAGTGACCATTAAGGAAAGATTTTTTGATAGTTCATACCCCAAAGGGGTGAAATTTTTTAAGGTAGCTCGTCATTTTTTCCGATCGGAAATCCCATCATACGGCTTGTTACCCAACACTAGGTCAAAATCTTCAATTTGAGACTATTGCTCAATACGACCATTTGGATAATATACCTATAACGCAAAGATTGAAGTTTTAAAACCATGAAAACTTTAAAATCGTTCGCGTCGTAAGCAACATTATCAGGCCATGACTAACTAATTTCACATCTCAAATACTCCAAATCAACACGACAGAGGAACAGTGATGCGTCGTGACAAGTCAGATGCTAATCAGTCAACCCTTCGGCCGACAAATCGGAAATTAGGGACGCATGAGCGATACAGGGTTAACCCGGACCAACCGGGGTCTTTTTGGCCCCGGAGACGAGCCGTCTTGTTCTTTGAATATTTAACGCGTAACAAATGTCCTTTCACATTCGTGACTTCACCTGCGACTGGTAACAGAGTGGACAATTTTATTTGGGGCTGAAACTACAAGGGTTGTTTTTACTTTACTAGTTATTTTACTATGAATAAGTGCTGCAAATGAGTTTAGTCAAGTTACACACCACAAATAAAAGTAGTTTCTTAGCAATATTTTTTGGTCAGTGTTGTTAGTTTGATGTACGGATACGAGTAGTGGCTAGATATGGGTCTTTTTAGACACTGTATTAACTTTCCTACCTTAGAGTGTAGTCAGAGAAAATGATCGTAGTCAATCATATATATTTTATCTTAATGAATGGGTGGTGATATAAGTGCTCATGTGTCAACGGTCACCGCGTCAACAGCAGAGGCAACTGCAGACTGCCGACACTCGTCGACGGCTGCCGTTGATGCGTGTCACTCGAGTGTATGCATATTAACAGACACTGATACAAAATGTGTGTTGGCAGAAATCTATAACGTTATATTTTATGTTATAACATAGAGAACCACCGATTGGGTACTACTAAAACCCAGGAAGCCATCGTAGCAGGCCGAGACGAAAATGGCGGGACGAGCTTGACTCCTACAGATAGAACTGGTCGGCACAAAAACGAAAAGGAAGAGGGAGGCCTTTTCCCTGCAGTGGGAAAAGGTACAAGCTAGTAAGATAAGGAAGTATATTTTAGACAGTTTTTAACTTCGATTTATACTAATGCAAGTTTGGAGGTATTAGGAAGAGGGTATAAAGTTCACTCACCCTCCATAGAAAAGGAAGGATCCTCCGACCATCGGTAGTGCCTGGTGGGCATTGATGTCGGAAAGTTGTTTATACTCGTATGTTAGTTCCGCGGTAAACTCTGCTTGCGCGATGCAGGATTTTGCGTGACGTCAGTGCGATGCGTAGCTTGCGTGTAGCGTGGTAGATGCCACCACACAAGTGTTTCTCCACCTCCCAAAACATGCCAATTCTCAACAATCGCCCGTTCCCGCCTGTCTGAACTACCTTAGGTGACAAGTTCGTTGTCGATTACAGGCGCTAAGTACGAAACACTTTGATCACGTTACCGTCCGGTAGACGTACAGACGCCAGCACACCAAGCTACTACAATCTGTCAGATTTCTTTAATAGATTTTCAACTTTATCACGAAAGCATAAGGTTCAAAGTTGATTCGGAAAATCTGACAGTTTCGGGTAGCTTGATGTGCTGGCGTCTGTACCTCTCTATCTACCGCCGCTTTGAGAGGAATCGACTCGACTTGCTTGAGGCGTTATCGAATACTGTTTGATAATTTGAGCTCTGTTCTGTTGGTAATTGACCGTTTAACTATAGGAGTGCTGGAGCTTGCCTTAGATTTTAATTAACGCTAACGCAGAAGATTATTGTCGTTCAATTTGTCAAATGTGTTATTTTATTTTTTGGTCTGTTGTTTTGTAACTATTTGCTGTACTCTGGACGCATTTAACGCATACTTCTTTTTTTTTTACATCGTTGTCAACTAATATAATTATGAATTCAACATTAATAATTATAAAATAATAATAATAAAACCATTTATAATAAAACCACCTTAACTTAAGTATACATATAACAATATTAATATGTATGTATGTATGGGCTTGTGGCTAAGTAATAACAGCCGCACGGGTCGATCGATCAGGTTAAGCTACGCTTGCCGCGGTTGGTCCGTGGATGGGTGACCATATTTACATACCAAGACCCTCCGTGCCTCGGAAAGCACGTTAAGCCGTTGGTCCCGGCTGTCATTCGTGGATCTTCGACAGTCGTTACGGGTCGTCAGTAGCCCGAAAGTCTGACAACTAGTCTTACCTAGGGGTACCGTTTTACCCAGTAAGTGGGTTGTGGAGGTCAGATAGGCAGTCGCTCCACGTAAAATACTGGTATTTAGCTGCATCCGGTTAGACTGGAAGCCGACCCCAACATTGTTGGGTAAAGGCTCGGCAGATGATGATGATGATGATGTGTGTATATATTAATGACGTAACTAATATTTTTGTAAAAATATAATTTAAAAGAGTGTCCATGGAGTTGCTTGCCCGTTCTTTTCCATAGGTACCTACTACACTACGCTTTGGAATGGGCACCCAGCTTCATATTTCCTGACTGACCGACTTCTTGACAATTCAAAAGTGCTTGTAAATGGTTTAATTGAAATAAATGCTTTGAGTTCGAGTTTGGGTGAATGTAATATTTTATAAATTACATTTTATAACACATTTGGTCGTAAAAGGTCTCTTACTGCACCAATTTCAATATCGTAATGTATCTCATTACGTACTTGTGCGTAATTGTAATGTAAAGCGCACGGTTTATCAAGATGCTCCGTCTAAAACGAACGGTACTTTTTTAAATCTTAGCAAAGAGTTTTTATGTCAAAAAAGTGGTCAACATTTTATGAATAAAATTAACTTTGGGAGATAAAATATAATAAATAAACATTTAATTCTTTAATTTAATTAATTTTGACAATTAATTACAACCATTTGTCTGTAACAAAAACACAAAAGTATTCATTTACTTTATTAGTAATACTGGCTGTTTTTTGTGCCTTTGCCATAAACAAAAGACTAATAATACTAATACTACTACTCGTTTCTCCTACTTTCACTCAAGAGAGTGAGAGAGAGAATGGTGAAATTGCAACTAATAATACGAGTAATAGCTTGACAACATTAAAAATGCTAACTGGCAACGTAATAATTAATTTTACAAATTGTTCGAATTTTAATAACTGTTTTAACAAGTAATTAAAGATTTATTCGTTTAAGAAAGTCCGAGTTTTATTTATTTCCTCACAAATGTGTTATAAAACCTCGTATGACATACGTGCGGTTTGATAATTACAGCCTCTGCTTTCTTATAGCCCTCACCTACTGCTCGGGCTAGCAATATCGCCTCAGCTGTAATTTTCAACTTACCGCACTTATATCATAATGTACTATTATGATGTTCTTAATATTTCTCATTTCTAGCCAAAAATATTTGTTACCTAAAGACCAAACATGTACAACCCCACGCATAAAAGCAGGTATAACTCTTCATTAGCACGCATTAGATTCTATTCCGCCAATCCCTAAGACACAACGCACATTTGCGGACAAGATAATGGCGACACACGCATTTAAATACAGTCATAAATATCCCGCGTCTGTTTGTACGCGCAATGTGCATACCTCGGCCAGATGACGGCATCTTAAAATATAGGGACCCTTTCTTAACCCCCAGCCCGAAGTACCTACGCTGTAATTAATAAATGACCCACACGGTCTTTAGGTCCGTTGGGATCAGATTAATATGAGATTAGTAGTTAAACTACTGGTGTTACAGCTGGAGGCTATGGAAAACCTAGTTTCAACTTTTGATAAATCATTTTCAGTTTTATCAGATTTTCGTGCAAAAAAAGGGTTATCATAATACTATACGGTATAGTGTTTTGATGACTCATTTTTTTTTATAGAAGGGCTTGTGGCTAAGTAATAACCGCCGCACGGGTCGATCGATTAGGTTAAGCTACGCTTGCCGCGGCTGGTCCGTGGATGGGTGGCCATCTTCACATACCAAGACCCCTCCGTGCCCCGGAAAGCACGTTAAGCCGTTGGTCCCGGCTGTCATTCGTGGATCTTTGACAGTCGTTACGGGTCATCAGTAGCCCGAAAGTCTGACAACCAGTCTTACCAAGGGGTATCGTATTACCCAGTAACTGGGTTATGGAGGTCAGATAGGCAGTCGCTCCATGTAAAATACTGGTATTCAGCTGCATCCGGTTAGACTGGAAGCCGACCCCAACATAGTTGGGAAAAGGCAGGCAGATGATGATGATTTTTTTTTTATAGTGCCTTGCGTGTGTTTTTTTATAGTGTACTTAATTGCGATCCTTTAGTCTACATAATTATTAAGCTTATTAATATTGGAAATACATTCATCTGGTCATTGAATTCATAAGGAACTTTCAAGTTAGATTGCTTATCGTACGAATACCTTCATCTTCGGCCTTCTAATGGCCACTTGTCTCCACCCGAGTTTGAACCAACGATTACCAAATCTTAACTTTTTAACGCTTTATCAACACCATCACAAACAAAACACCGCACATTATCTAAATGGTACATAGCCGGCCCTTCAGACCACGCAGCACCCATTAATTACTTAAATTTAATTCATACGAGACCCTACACCACTATTTACATTCAAAAACGTACCCTTACACCCTTACCCGCATCGTAACCCTTGCTAACAAACTTGGAGACCCCAAGACGCTAACTCCTAAGAAGACTTTCTTTGATAGCGCGCTCTACTGATTTTGAATAAAGACCATGTCTCGATAGAGTTCTGATCTGTAATTTTATAGCTTTGAGCCGCCCCTAGCTTACGCTCTGAGGATTGTGGCCTATTGATCTGTTCTTGTCTTGTGTTTTTGTTCTGTAAGTACCGCGGAACTAAGGACAAAGCGGGCTAAGACGTGAATTAGGAACTACTGCACTATTGAGGGGGTTAAGTAGATGAGACAGCATCAGCGATTTTCTTGGTGGACTTAATTTGATTAATCGTTTTAGTGACTCCTACTTAGGAGTTTGTGTGTCCAGAATCCAGATTAATCATATTAGAAGACAAACTGCGCCCCCCGGTTTCACCCGCATAAGTGTCGATTCCGTGGGAATATCGGGATAAAAAGTATGATATGTGTTAATCCAGGTTATAAACTATCTGTGTACCAAGTTTCATCCAAATCTGTTCCGTTTGAGCGTGAAGAAGCAACAAACATACAAGCACACACACACTCACAAACTTTCGCCTTTATAATATTAATGTGATTAAATAATTACCAAACCAGAAGTGCTAATAAAGCTTAGTTTTACGTTTCCCTAAAACATTTTCTTAGATACAAAAATTAACAAATAATAAAGCCTTTGTTAAAACTCCAAACTGTTTCTAAAGGTCTATCTTAACCCTGTATTCTTCCCAAGAACTCTATGATAATCTAATAAATAAGGATCACAGCATAACCAGCGTCGGATTAGCCTTCACCACGATACTTATATGAGTGCCCCTTTTATTGCATTAAAACGCGGAGAAGGGTTGGCTCACCGTCTCGAGAGTACGAAGAATTTATAAATAAGTTAAGTAAGAGCCCGCCATTCTTCCTCGCCATCTTACTTTGTTTTATCATATTTAAATTATTAGAGTCAGATGTAGAACGTGTACCTAATTGCTGTACTTTGTTAAGATAATGTACCTTTGGCGCGACTCCACTTTTGTTTTCTTGTTGGTGAACGATATAAATTCCCGGCAGGACGCGGAGGTACGCCCAAAGTTTCGCGTTCTGTTTTTGTTCGGACGTTCATTTCTTAAAGAAATAAAATTTGTTATGCAGCCGTTTGGAGGCCGTAGGTGCTTTATAATAACCAAGATTAGCTTAAGTTAAAAGCGGAAGGAAATTGTAAATTTTGTGAGGAGTTAAGCGCTATTTTTGGTTGTGTGATGAGGAATGATTTGGTAATTAGCACCGTTATGTTTTTAGTACTGCTTGTGTCGTTAGTGTAGTGGTCGCAAGGGCTATTTCTGAGCATGAGGTCCTGGCTTCGATTCCCGGGTTGGGCAAGCTGTTATTGGATTTTTTCACCTGAAATTTTTCAGTAGCAGCCTGGAGTCTGGATTTGTGGGAAAGGCTCGACCCCTATTACATGGGACTTGAACACAACAGTTGAAATCTGAGTCTTCTATAGGTATAACTCTGCCTGACTCTTGCGGAATACAGGCGTGATGATGCTATGTACGAGTATGTTTTTATTACCTAGTTTGAATTGTCATGGATAAAAAATATGATAAGTACTAAAGTGCTTTTTTTTTCAATTACCTATATAGTACATATATACCCTACATGTCTTTTAGTTCCCGCGAAAATATTTACGCAATTCCTCTTTTAAATTATTTTAGTAAATATAAAATTTAAATATCTCAATTCAATAAATCATAGAAAATAAATTACTTTCCTGTACACCTTCTTATATATTTCCCCAAACGAGATTTATTTCGACAACCATACACAATTAACCTAAAACATCATCCCTAGTTCCACATAGAAATCCGAACACGTGCATACAAAATGCCTTAATTTACCAAGAAAACAATATATCTCATCCATATTAGAATATTTTCTATCGTAAATCAAGTTTAAGTGTTATTTCATTTCCTTTCTACGCAGCACACGCGTACTACGAATAAGTAATTGAAATTTTGAAACGAACTTTTGATTTTACGAAATTCACCCTATACCTTGTGAAATTATTATGAATTTCCTTTATAAGAGACGGCCCGTCTTGTAGGTTCTTTTCATACAAGGGCAAGGAAATGTTTTACATTTTCCGAAGAAATGTGTGGGTTTTGGATTTTATTGTTTGAGCTAAAGGAGTAACAGGTTTCGAAGGGCAACGGTTTGATTTTGTTTCTGTAGGGTAGCGTCGGCTGGAATATTTATGTAAGTTAGTGTGGGTAGGCACAATTCTTAGGATCAGGAACATAGCCGCAATAAACGTGGTCACTTACTGGGTCCAAACAGTACAACCAATATAGATTTACTGTCGAAATGGAAAGAAAAAACAACTGTGAAGACATGAGGAAAACGTTTCTGCGAGGTAGGTTAAAAAAACTACAAGACGATGGATTATGATTTGTCTACGTGATGGTTTTGTTTGTTTGTTGCGTGGTGAAGTCATAGAAGACTAGTTTGGTGTGGGTAGGCAATATTTTTAGAAAGAGAAAGAAAGTTGGTAGTGTCACAGTGGAGACAGTGAACAACGCTTCTAACATAGTTGACAGCTTTTCACTAGGATTAAAAAAAATACAAATACAGTCAGTATGTTTAACTGAATGAATGCAAATTTTGTTCAGAATCGTTTACTGATTCGATTTCTGATGTTTTTTTTTTTTTTTCTTTTTTTTTATATGTAATTTTTATCCTAAAAATAATGAAAACTACGTAAATTACAGTCACACTGTACAGTCAAGATAAACCAAAATGGACGAAGAAGATACTACGCTAGGCCCTGACACGTGTGCGTAGAATTGTAATGTGACCACAATTTTCTCCTACAATCAGTATAACTAATTTAATAAATAAAAAACATTGTATACATAATAATAGAAATTCAACGTTCATGTTATTAACATAATATTCTAATAGGGGTATTGGGTGGTGTGCGTTAATTCCGGGACATGTTTTATATAGTTTTATATTGAAATTCTGTTTCATCGTTATATTTCCGAGAACGCTCTTCATACGATACGTACGTTATTTAAAAGTAAATATGAATAGTACATGAATAAAATAAGCGTGTTAATAGCTAATTCTCAGAAGCTTTTAAACGTTAAGCTCGTAAACATATTAAATAGCGTTTAGTTCTCAAAGAGGAGAACTTTCCTGGAAACGTATCAATGGCTTGCCTTTCCTGGAACTGCCAATCAGTTGAAAAGTTTGCTTTTGCCTCGCTTCTCGGTAATAATCTAGCTACAAGCTACATTTTATAAATAATATTTAAGTTGGTATTTCTAGGAATACTTAAACATTATTCCGATAATTTTGCATTATTAAAAGTTAATTCGTAATTCGTAATAATTACAGTTGAGATGGCAGAATTGAGATATTGTTGAGCAAACTTTGGCACAGTAAATCTTAGGTAGCAAGATAATTTTATGGCAACAACAATATTATTTAAGATTTCAAACTATTTTGTATGACAGGGGCCCGTGGCTAAATAATAACAGCCGCACAGGTCGATCGATCAGGTTAAGCTACGCTTGCCGCGGTTGGTCTGTGGATGGGTGACCATCTTTACATACCGAGACCCCTCCGTGCATTGGAAAGCACGTTAAGCCGTTGGTCCCGGCTGTCATTCATAGATCTTTGACAGTCGTTACGGTAGTCAGAAGCCCGAAAATCTGACAACCAGTCTTACCTAGGGGTATCGTATAACCCAGTAACTGGGTTGTGGAGGTCAGATAGGCAGTCGCTCCATGTAAAATACTGGTATTCAGCTGCATCCGGTGAGACTGGAAGCCGACCCCAACATAGTTGGGAAAAGGCTAGGCAGATGATGATTGTATGATTTTATGTTTGTATGATTTTATTTATGTTTTTTTAACCTATGTTATTTGTATTGTAAAGGTTGTCAAACAGGCTGACAATAAAGTTACTCTGCTTGCTTTCGAACAGTCAAGCAAATTAGAATAGAATGAGCTTTCAAATTTCTGTATTAGGTTTTTGTTTGGAAGTACGAGTGATATAGCCGCGCTGATGTAAAGACGTTAGCTTAAAAAAACGCAGTAAATATAACTTTGTATGATTTTAACACAATTTAATACAAAACTCATGCACAATACGAAGACATTCTACTCGTTACTTCCTCGCAACTGTTGCATGAGTAAAACTAACCCACGACCTCTCGAACCCAAAAGTAAACACCATACCCTTCAGGCTATTGTCACTCAAACACAAAACACGACTTTCATCGCAACATTTAAACACTTAATAGTTCATAAGCCCAAGATTTCCATTTACAAGTATTATCTATCATTCTCAATGTTACGACTATTGTACCCGAACTATGATACCCCCAGGACCGAAGTGACAGGACACTGTCATCTAAACCCTTGCTCAAAATGTTTCTACAATGTTCCACGTTGTCACAGACTCGCTAACAATGTTAGACAACCGATATATTTGTACCAAATTTGCTTTTTACTAAATAACATCGCCCGAAGCCTGATATGTTAACGTCAAGCTGTGTTTGTCAAACTTTTGTGAACTAAAAAGAAAGTAATGTGAAAAGTTTCTCGATTCTTCCGAAAACATGTAGGTTATGTTTGTAATACATCCATAATGTTAAGTAACTGTTTTCCGATGTATTACTGACTAACTGTGAGTTTCATCATATTATTTGCTGAAAAGGAAACAATTTTTATTCGAGTTCTTTGGATACTTTATCAGATAGAAACGACAGCTCGGTTCTAAATTAAAACAAACAAATGACAAAGTCAAACAAAGCACCTGAACAAACCAACGCTCATCACGAACGTTTAGAACATTCTTAATTCGACTATTAAAACCCGTTACAAGCAGCAAGATGTTGGCAACATCAATAAACAAGGAGCGAACGCGAGCGCGAACGTTCAAAGTTTGGTGCGCGCGGTGAGTGCAGAGGGCCCTTAATGAGGGTTAGAAATTTCGGCACATTGTGGCCCAAACCGCACCCGGTTTCTTAGCTTATTATTAATTCTGTAAGACGTGTCCCCGATGTCCAAGACGTGCGCTGAGATTCGAGACAAAAGTCACAGGGCGGAAGGGACGGACCCCCTCGCCCCTTCGCCGCCTCGTACGTGTGCCGCGTCGGCAAGTCGTAGGAGTATGGGATTTACAGGTGGTTTTAATAACGGCAGCCACTAATGTCGCGAGATGAATACTTAATGGACGGATCTGCTGAGGATTGAGACGGATTGGGAAAGGGCAGCTTCTGTAATAATAGATGCGATCGCTGCATTAGGCTGTCACGTTGATAAGCTGGACGAACTTATGTTACCTTAGTCAGAACCACTGAACCATATAGAGTTTTCTCTGCGACATTATACTCGAATCGATGTTATAACAAGAGATTCTTCTGAAAAGTCATCGACACTTTTGAGTTCGACTATCCTGGTCTTATCCATTGCTCCAAGACAATTTAGTTACAAAGTGCAAATCCCTTTAAGATGGCGTTCCCTGACAGGGGGTGCTCTCAAAAACTCGTTAGGAGGTTCGCATTCTGCGGTGGTGGGTCACGTTGCGATGCGCGGCGGCTGCTCCAAGACAAAACGTTACATAGAAACTTTGTAGTCACTGTCATGTGCCGTGCTTAAGTAAATTTATTGCTGTGCTGTGTTCTAGTTATTATAGAGGCTTATTTTTGTATGTGCCTTTTTTATTTTTGTAGGAAAAGGGTATGCTTTCGTGTAAAGTTAATATCTACAATCTAGCAAGATACTTTGAAATAAAGTCTTAAGGTCGAAGAATTACATTGTTGAATCAATTTTGTGAAATCAGATTTAACTCAATGTATACAGGGTGAAATTGAAAACATGCGACAAATCGAAATGGGAGATTGAACTCATCATTATGAACAACTTTTACGATGGGACCAAACCTGAAATTGCAAAAAAAAAATCAGCTGTTCCCTACATTTTGACGAGTTATGCGAACATAAATGTAGGGAACAGCTGATTTTTTTTTCGCGATTTCAGGTTTTATCTCATAGTAAAAGTTGTTCACAATGAGTATAATCTCTCATTTCGATTTGTCGCATGTTTTCAATTTCAACCTGTATAACGATAATTTTAGTATCACACAATATAATTTGCAGTAAAATTCATATTCTAGACTTAAAATAATGATAACTAATTCCTGTATAAAAAGAGGGGAAGGAATCATAGGGCAAGCTTGAAAAAATGGCTGTCTGTATGCTAAAAATGGGCACTTGATTTTGTATTCAAAACATACTCTACAATATTTCCAATGGGAGAAAACCTCAACACAAAACAATCGAGTAACTATATATATTTTTTTCTGAAATACGTAGTTTCGTGTACATGCACACTATTTCTTTGTAAACTGCAGCCCAAATTGAATCACTAGCCATAAACAGCAACAAACCTCTAGCGAGTAGAAAAATTGGCAATCTGTGAACGTTACAGTGTCGTGATCGGCAAACGTTAGCGGCGTTTATCGGCAAGTGGCCGCGCGGGAACAATATCGCTCGTTGAATCGCGCGATCCTAATATATTGCAATGTGTGCACTTTATATGGCCCGATGTGTAATTGATTGTGTTTCGGCGCTTCTAGTGTTTGTATGTTTTTTTTTTTTATGGAATGTACAAAATAGCAATAGATGTTTTTAAATATGGAAGTTAAAAATAACTCTTGACGCATTATATGAGCTTCGTTATAAATACGCTGTACAATAAACCATATTTTATCTACATACATATAACTAATGTAAGCTCTTAACATCGCTTTTAAAATTATCATTTAACTCATTTCTTAAATGCGGTTGGCAATGATGCAAACATCTGTCCATAATTCACAACACCATTGTCGAACAAATCCTCGCAAAATTACACAATTTTTTCTAAAAAAATCAGTGTACATGTTTGCGAAGTTCATATTTTTTGGTATCATCTACTAGTCTGGGCAAATTCTATAAAACATACAGAAGAAAATACCAAATCAACCTCAAAGCCTTCACAAACCTACCCCCTACTAGTCTCCTAGCAATAAATAACAATTAATGTTAAGGTTTCAATCGGCCGGTGCATAGCGCTAGTAAATTATCACGAAGGTGTTACTGGACGAAAGAAATATTGCCGTCAACGCCCGCTGTAATGTTCCGGTCAGTGTTGGGGCGGAGGATATCGATAGAAGGTGATTCGAATGGTTTATGATACAATAAACATGTTTTATTTGTGCGATATCGATAATTCACCGAAATGGATGTGATCGATTGTGTTCTCGTAGATCGTCTACGCGGGCTACGCGCCGTAGCAGCGGTCTACGCTTCGTAGCAAGAGCTACGGTGAATGTTGACCAAAAAGAGACTGACATTTTGAAGATTATAAATAATAATGAGACTCCTATAGAGAACGTTATAAACTTCTTTTAAGTATATGTAATCGATTGTTCTCTCGTATAATATATTCTGCGAAGGCTAAGTTTCCTCGAAGCGTAGACTGGCTACGCTTTGTAGCAACAACTGCGTAAAATGTTAAGAGAATGAAAGGAAGGAATTTATTTGCGATTCTAACATCAGACAATATGCCAGAATATGAGACTGTCATGGTGGTGGTACCTATTTTCTTAAAGCAAAAACCAAACATTGATTGATATTTATGCTGTTTTTAGTCGCTTTAGCTACTGTGGAACATTTGATTTACTTTTCTCTCTTTTGCACCTCGAGATCTATCGATATTTCCTGCTTATAATGACCGTTACTACATCGCTAAGTGTTTATAACTGTTAGAACAAATCGGTGCGTAAGAGACCGCCCCCGACCGCCCGCCGAGCGCTTAATCACTTAACACTCCCGGATTAACGGGGAATTTATCGACTAAGTATTATGTATACTTATAAATTACTTAGTTATAAGTAAGCACGCTATATTTAGTATCAATATACTTAATGGCGATTCAATATTAAAAGCTGCAATTTTTTTCATGGGTGCGTGAGTCCAGCCGATGGCAATCCCTCCGAAAAGATGTGATCTTTGGAAAGAACTGCTTAACCGCTAGATTTCTTTATTGAACCATCACAGAATCTCTCATCCGGGCACAAGTTACCGTGGACTACTTGGAAAATCTTAAATAGACTTCGTACTACAGTACGTAGGTACGTCCGTAAGTACGTTGTAGGCTGCAGTAAGGACAACCTCCACAAGTGGGGGTTCATTCGAAGGCTCAGATCTCCGGCGTGTATGCGGTGTCTCCACACAGACAATGCCTCAGTTCCCATCTTGCACCACATGCCCTGTCATTTGCACACGTGAGGAGCTAATGGCTGCGTCAGCAAACGCTATCCGCGTTGCCGAATTTTGGGCCAAACAAATTTAAAAACGATATTTATTTTTCGTGCTATTTTTGCCGTCAACACGATAAAAAGAATATTAATCCTTTTTTTTATTTATTTTTTTAGTTATTTACATTGCAAAGTAAAATAAATCCTTCGCTCTGCTTAACTGATGATGATGATGACTTGATTTCCCTTTATTTCACTTATTAGTACTAGGTTCATGATACAAGCCTTAAACCTTTTTTTATCACTACTTATCAACCTCTGGAACCCAAGTTAAAATTAAAATCGAAAAATATTGTATATTAGCTTCCGCTTCCGACTTCATTCACGTGGAAGTCGTATGACATCACAGTATACTAAAATAATAGCCAAAGTTTTATAAAAATAAAAAGAATCCCTGTATACCGCGTTTGTAGTTTTGGTCTCAGAAGCCAAAACATACAGAGAGTCTGGTCAGTTGACGCAGGAGCCAGTGCAGTACAGCCGTGCGATTCTGTAACCATCTCACCGTGAAAGCTTGGGTGAAGTGAGCGTGGAGTGAGCTGTCATTCGCTAGGGATTAACACTATTAAGTGCTCACTTCACTTATGATTTCACGGTGAGATTTTTACAGAATCGGCCGGCTGATATCTGTGTGAGAAGCAGCTCGTCCTGCAGTCGACACCCGCAGCCACAGCCCGCAGGTTTCAGCAGCAATTTTCCATTTCTTGCTAGACTCGTATTTCGCTGATTAGTCTTAGAAAGTTTCTAGTATTTATTAATTTCGAGTGAACTTGGTTCTTCTAAACGCCTATACAATCAACAGACAAATCGCCATTATCATCGCTTTAGTAAGCAGATGGCTGATCTCAATGTGTATATATTTGCATAACATGAGTTTTCTTATGATATTGATGATTGTGGCATTAATTTTGCTCAGTCAAATAAGGTCAGTAATGTAAGTAAAGTCATCTGTAAACTAATAATAAAGCTGAATAGTTTGTGTATTTGTTTGAACGCGCTAATCTCAGAAACTAAAAAAAAATGGAAAAATTATTTAACATCACGCTAAGACTCTTATGAACCTGGGAGCGTCCATTAATTACGTAAGACGTTCGGGGGGGGAGGGGGTCGAGCCAAATCTCACCTAATCTTGCTTTGGGAGGAGGGGGGTCTTGGAATTTTTTTCAATCAAATCAAATCAAAAATATTTATCTGTAAGAATACGGTACAATAGATGGTTAACATTTTTGGTTCCAACATATCCTGCCATACTATGGCGTACAAATATTTATAATGAAATACAATTCAAATATTAAACATTTGTTATATTATTAAACATTTAAATTGTATTAAATTAATAATAAGTCATAT
Source organism: Eremobia ochroleuca (assembly GCA_949629135.1). Lineage (NCBI taxonomy): Eukaryota > Metazoa > Arthropoda > Insecta > Lepidoptera > Noctuidae > Eremobia > Eremobia ochroleuca. The sequence goes on from OX451396.1 coordinate 6,616,906, forward strand.
TGAATAAATTCTGTCTTCATTGTAATTGTATTAATTGATGGTAATCATATTGAATAAATTATGTCATTAATTGAAATTGTATTAGTTAATAATAGTCATATTGAATAAATTTATGTCATAGTTGGATATGGTAGAGTAAAGCATATTTTAATGTGCATATTATGTTACTAGCGACTTATCCTCTAAATATTCTTTAACACTATAATAATTTTTCTCTAGTAACAGTCTAAATAACACCCTTTTGTGTTTTTTTTTACACTATAAACAGAAAAAAAAGAAAAAAAAGTCAAAAGTAACATGTAATATGTTAAAAATAACGCCAAGCGAAAACGAACTAATAATGCGGGCAGGTGACGCGATGCAACGCTCGGGGGAACAAGATTTTTTTTGCGGACCAAGTCACGGGAGAAGATAGTTCTAATAAATATTTCTTTTTAAATGGAAAATGTAAAGCAATTTTATACAGAGCCTATTTCACCAACCGTCTAAAATCACATTGCAATATCCAAAGGGTAGTACACACAAGAGAATTTGTCCCTTTTAAAGACATTAATTCCTACAAGAAAGAGAACAAGACAAATGGTCGGTCCGGGCCGGTAGCGGGCCGTGAAAGAAAACCCCTTTTTATGACACGTTGGGCAACGTATGGACATTATCGAAACGGTATATGAGTTCAGACTGCGTACTTTTTATTTGTAAAGCTCAAGTAATATTTTGAAAATGTTATGCGAGATTTCGTTCAGTATAAAATCAAGCAATAAGTCCGCCCATTGTGTCACCCTTTGTAAAATTTATATATTTATGTCTGTAATTTATATGGTGTACATAATAATGAGTATTCTATTCTATTCTATCACCCGTGTACAAAAAGAGCAAAAACGTTTTATGACTTATATTGCATTTGGCGGGATGAGTAACGTTATTTATTTGCGAAGATTACAAACAAAATGTTAGCATTACTCTGTAAATACAGTAAAGTCCTAGGTTCGATTCTCAGATCAAGCTTAAAGAAATTAACTGTTATTATGACAAATAATAACACAGTTACGACATTCATTTCTATTTATTATACTTTCCGAGAAATATTATATGAACCAAATTATGTTAAGTGTAACCAGGAAAACTTCTACCAAAAGAACGTTCTAATACCTACAAACCTACTCTTTTTTTAGCCAAAATAATTCCAATCCTACAAAAACCCTATCCACACTAAACCAACGGAACCCTTTGTAACGACAATCGTGTTTGTACGAGGTCATTCGACGATCAAAGCGATAGCCAATAAATAAATAGTTGATTTGCTTTCACAATAAATACCGAAAGGTCCCGAATAGTTCCGAAGGTATGCGACAGGGGGCGGTAGGGTCAGCCTAACTAACGAGAACTAAGTACGTTTGCTTTGGATAGAAATTCTGTTTACCTTGTTCGACTGTTTGATTGATTTATTTGTTTGTTTTGGAAATTATTGGGTGTATTTTCGAAATGGCGATGGTTGAAGCTAAGTGAAAGTAGTCTCCATCATAAACAAGCTATGTTGGAGACTTGGATGAAGCCAGCGAGCTAATTACAGTGCTAGGATAAGTATGGCTAATCTGTCGCAGGACCAAACTGTAAAAGAGTGGGTAGGCAATTGATGCACAGTAAGTGTGGGTGCAATAAGAGGCCACAAGTGTAATAGTAAAGTGACCTAACTTGAAAGAGGGCTATAGGTACAGTCACGAGCATAAGTATGTATAGACTTGGCTTTATTCAAAGGCGATTTTCTTCTTTATTTTTGAATGAAATTTTATGTTATTACGAAAATAGTATAGTATAATATAGACGGCACGGTTGGCGCAGTGGTTAAGCTATTGACTGCTGCGCTGCGTGTCGTGGGTTCGATTCCCACACGGAACAAATACTTGTATGACCTACAAGTAGTTGTTCCGGGTCTGGCTGTTTGTGTGTGATTTTAAATGTTTGTATACGCACCCACAATACAGGAGAAATTTCTAGTGAGGGGTAACGTTTTAAAATATATACAGCGTGTAACGGAAGGGGGGTATCAACCCTGAAGGAGGTGAATGTGCTCATGAAACTCAACAACTTTCCCCAAAGAAAAAAAATTTGGCCCTCCCTTACAAAACTGACTACCAGCTGATTGATTTACTATGGGAGGGCCAAATGTTTTTTTTCATATTTCGACCTATGTTCTTTGGCGAAAGTTGTTGAGTTTCATGAGCATATTCACCTCCTTCAGGGTTGATACCCCCCTTCCGTTACACGCTGTATATATATAAATAATATACCTAATATATATATATATATATATTATATTATTTTCGAACCCACAGGTTTATATAAAGGGTATTTCATATTTCAACGTTGCATTTGTTATTTCACGAGAAAATCGCAAATGAAAGTTGCCAAGTGATTGTAATATGTCAATTAGTGCTCGTGACTGTACTCCAATGGAATACGAAACACTAAGTTGATCGAATGTTTGATATCGATTGATTGATCAAAACTGTTCTCACAAATCACCATTGTCATAAATATGTTAAGTTCCGAACAGCTGAAATTGTTTTAGGTACCTAATAAACGATCGTGAAGCTATATTTTCAAAATCACCACACATTGAAAAATAAGTGGTGATTACTGCACGTTGTTATTTAAGCACTAGCTGCTGTGTATCCCTCTGAAATAGAAGATGCACTACTACTAAAATAAACTATACATACGTTTACAAAACTATGTATATTTAATCAATATTTTTATACTTACTTTTGAATATAGGTATTATAAATTTATAATAAAATAAATAATTTTTTTACTTCAATATTGAAATATCTGAAACAGCGCCATCTCGATGTATTTATAAGAACTACTAGAAGCTCACGCTCCCTCACTTGAGCAACCCTCCTCGGAGGGTTGCGCCGTTCAAATACAAGCTAAGTAAAAACGGTTCTGCTTCGGATCTCTCTCGGTGGTCACAATTCGTACTAATCTTTGCGAAGTTGTTTTTTTCTTTTCATCGTGATGTTAAGTGTCTTTTTTTTGTAATAAAAAATAGGTGCCTATATGAAATGTATTACGTACAGGACCTACAACATTAATACTGCTTGAAATGTAACGCTGTGATGTATTGCATATTACATTGATCCAATTTTCACCGCTAGGGGCGCTTTCCAGCAAATAGAAAACGAATTAGCTATAAAGTTATCAAAACAATAACTTTCATTAACATAATTTAAAAATAATACCGAAAACAAAAAGAGGAATATTTTCAATAAAAAACTGCTTGCGAAAGTAATGTTTATTAAAATATTATAATTCGAATTTCCTCCGCTAGAGGCGCCACAGTAACGGGGAACTTTTATGACACGATTACCTACACTGGTTGTTTTTCTTAATAATTTATCGTGCTTCCACGAAGTTGGCTCGTTTTGTGCCGGGCACATGTACCTATGTATGTGTACCGTTGAGTTCTTCAATTATGAATCTGTTTTGTTTTATAAAGCGTTTGTTTCTCTGAAAAGTTAGTTACGAGTACTTTCTTTGAATTTCTACAAAGTTTAAGAGATTTATTATACATATGCTCCGTGAAGAGTCCATTACTTAATTACATAAATGTAGAAAACTCAAACTCAAACTCAAACTCAAAGCATTTATTTCAAGTAAACCAATTACAGGCACTTTTGAATTGTCAAGGGGTCGGTCAGTCAGAAAGATGAAGCTAGTTGCCCATTCCAAAGCGTAGGTACCTGTGGAGAAGAACGGGCAAGAAACTCCACGGACACTCTTTTAAATCATAAAAATTGTTACAAAATTTTGGTTACATCATTCAAGTTGGAATTATACATGTGAGAACGATGTAGAAAGACGTGCACGTTAAAAGCGTCCGTACTAAAAAAGATAAAAACAAAAACAAAAAAATAACAATTCAGAAATGAAAATACTTAGATTAAAATTAAAATAAGCCGTGGCGGCTAAGAGATGACCAGTCCCTACTGGCGGCGCCCGTTCACGAACATGACGTATGGATCAGCACCATTTAGCTCAGCCATTTTGAAGGGAACTCAATGATCCAACACACACGCCACCACCAGCGAGACATTTGAGTGAGCATGACATACCCTCAGCCGCCAGGGCACATTCAAGTCAATGAAAGACGTACCCAGTAAATGGTAGCTTTAGAGTTTAGGTGCATAGTGCTCACACGTGTGTTATGCAATTATACAATATTAAGAGATTGAATTTATACAATACAAAGATAGTTTTTTCAATCTTCAGCAGCTCACAACTATATTTTCGAATGCTAATTAATTAGTTTATGCGCCCTTGTGGAGCTGGACCAGCGGTGAACCAAGCATTTTTGTCAGCGATGTAATCCCCCAACTTATAATATGCTTGGCTGCATAGTGTGCGTTTTATGTAAGATTTGAATTTAGTTTCGTTGAGTTGGAGTATGTGGGGAGGTATTTTATTGTAACATTTTAAACAGTACCCCATGAAGGATGAGTCTACTTTAGCCAGTCTGAAACCTGGTTGAACTAATTGGTCCCTATTTCTGGTCCTATAGGTGTGTCTGTCACCTCTTTTAGTGAAAAGATTTACATTTTTCCTTACGTACATGATGTTTTCATAGATGTGTTGACAAGGTACCGTCATGATATTAATATGCTTAAACAGTTCCCTTAGAGAATCGCGCCTGCGGAGGCCATATATTGCTCTGATGGCTCTTTTCTGCAGAATAAAAATAGACTCGATATCTGCAGCCCGTCCCCATAGTAAAATACCGTAAGACATGATACTATGAAAGTAACTGAAATAGACTAGTCTCGCGGTATCTACATTAGTAAATTGACGGATTTTTCTTACAGCATATGCTGCTGTTATATTTTGTAAGTGGGTAAAGTCAGAGAAAATAATTGCTTATCAAATTAACTACTAACTCAAATTGCACGTATATTCAAATATCAGCTATCATTCTTTGACAGTTGCATGCATTTGCTATACACGGCAAACTGACGTAGGATGACGTAAGATAAAAAAATAATTTTCCTGGCTGTACTTGGCCATTTTATTCCAGACATCGTTAGCAATAAATTGTAAGTGATATTAAATCTTTTTTAGAGGACACTTATTTCCAATCACAGGTAGCTCACTCTGATTGGAAATAAGTGTCCTCTAAAAGATGTCTTATAGCTAATAAAGGTCCCATTAAAATAGGTGGACAAATTTTAACACAGCGCTCAGTAGGTCTAACCATAGATATCCAAGCAAAAAAAAAAAAAACACTCATCAAAGTGATTTTATTTTGACCCTAAAATAATAAATTTCCGGTACATTAGTGTATTTTCGTTAACTAATTATTTGTCTTGTAAGTACCTAATGCGTTTTTCTTATATATTGTTTTACCATTGTCCTTATTTTGGTGGTCTGAATGATTTCTAAAATTTTGTCCATCTATTTTAATGGGACCTTATACAGCCCATGTAGGAGTAGTATTTTAATACAGATAACCACAAAGACGCGCCCCAATCATGTTCCTAATGCTTACAGTACAAGGGTGGAACATTCCAATAGTGTTTTAATTTTGTCGATACACACTAATTACTTATTAGTAGTTAATTAGTGTGTATCGAAAAAACTAAAACACTAGCGGAATTAAGTACCGCTAACCACTAGCGATTAGGAAGAAGAGTGGGGTGCGTCTTCGTGGATTCTATCTGTACTACTTAACGATTCTCTTTTGTTTCTGTCTAGTCAGGAATCTATTTTCAGGTGGTCAGGAACCTATTTTTAAACAGTTATTGATATTTCGTTTGTTATAGACGCGACAAAGCTACTACACTGGCCTGCAAAACTAAGTATCACACTTTTAAAATTGGAATAACTTTTTGAGTACACAAGATATACTTTCGAAATAAAAAGTACTCGAAAAAGAGTTTAATTTTGTATATAAAAACTTCATAATCAAGAACCTTATTTTAAGGAATGGCTGAAAAGAGCTTTAAAAACAAAAATAATTCTTTTCGATTTACAATTTTACCATTCATTTATTTGTTTCTGTTTTTGTTATCAATTTTTTTCGTAAACGTTGAGTCCTGTTACAAAAGCTAAGTTAGACAACAGCACATACATTTTATTTATCATGCCTCTTTCACCTGCAGAATGTGCTAGGATCTCAGGACGTACTGCAATAAAGATGGGTGTGACGTTAAGAACGGTCCAGAAGGTGATGCGAAGGTACGAAGAGACTGGAAACAATCTTGTAATGGCAGACCCAGGTGTACTAGTGCCCGAGACCGTTATATTGTTTCCACTGTGTTGAGAAATCGTCACCTTAATACAGTTGAAGTCCAGCAACAGCTTCTTCAGACCCAAAGGGGCTCTACATTAGTGACAGTACAGTGAGAAGAAGACTTGCTGAAGCAAATCTGAAACCCCGAAGACCAGCAAGTGGCCCCAAACTTGTGAGAGAGCATCTATTAGCGAGACTGCGATACGCCCATGAACACATACAGTGGGATGAAGTAGAGTGGTTAAGAATTTTGTTCACAGATGAGTCTCGATTCTCACATTACACTTCTGATGGCAGGCGAAGTGTCTACAGGCGGCCTGGAGAGCGATACCTTCAAGACTGCTTCTCAGAAAGAGTCCAATACGGTGGGCGCGCCTGAGATGAGCTTAGGAGGCTAATCAGAAGCCGCAGACCACCACCTACCACCCACAGGGCACTAACACAGGCCCTGATTGAAGAATGGCAGAATATTCCCCAACATCGGCTCCGAAACCTCGTGTTCAGTATGCCGAACCGGCTCGAAGCTGTAGTCAGAGCCCGAGAAGGCAATACCAGTTATTAAAAATTAAATAACATGTAAAACATACTTATAAATGTTAATTGAGTTTTTTGATACTAAGTTAAAAATGTCTATTTTTATTGTTTTGTCTTTTCTTTAAGTTAGAAACGTTACTAATGTATAGTTTACTAGTTTCAAAGAAAGATGATAAAATTTTCTATAAAATGTTTTTTTTATTTTAAATCTGTAACTTCTATAGATTAGAAAAGAATGAAATTTAAAAGTGTAGTACAGACGCCAGCACATCAAGCTACCCGAAACTTTCAGATTTTCCTAATCAACTTTGAACCTTATGCTTTAGGGATAAAGTTGAAAATCTATTAAAGAAATCTGACAGAATGTAGTAGCTTGATGTGCTGGCGTCTGTACTTACTTTGTTTTGCAGGCCAGTGAACGAAGGCAATACATTTTACACTGCGTTCTCCTTTGTATCGCTAAATATCCGACATCCCATGTCTACAGAACCATTAGCAGCTTAAAACGTTTCCATAAATAGACATATTTTAGTTACTTTGCTTTTCCAAGTTACATTTTTTGTATGGGAAGCCTTTAAAACTGTACCTACTTTCAAGTGAGAAGGTCAGGTCAGATGTTTACATTGTTCACTTATTTCTACCACCCTGTGACGTGCGAAGAAATATCAGAATAGAAAGTAGAACTTCAAGCGGAAATATAGCTTTTCAAAACATGTTACGTAGGTACTGTGAACCGCACGTCACTGGTGACACTTGAATTACGAAAGTCGCCCTTTCAGCTCCGACATAAAGGTTTTGTCGATTTCAAATTGTTACTGACAAAAGTCACCGATTCCTGAAAACCAGATAATTATAGTTTCTGTCACTACATACTATAAACAAAGTCCCCCCGCCGCGTCTATCTGTCTGTCTGAACTAGCGTTGAAAAAAGCAGGAAAAATTCCCGTTTCTTTCCAATTCCGTTGTTTTTTTCAATGTTTCATTCGAAAGTTTCAAGAAAATTTGTCAATATATATTTCATGTTTTTTTTCAATAAAACCGAAAAAAACCGAAAAATATGAAAGAAACGGGAAACTTTCATGTTTTTTTTATTCAAATCCGTTCTTACTATATTTCACTTAAGATATTCTATGCTTTATCTCTTTCCATATTAAGGCGGCACCCCGACCAAAACGCCGCGGAAGCCGTTTTTGTGCAGTTTTTCGAAGCTATCTACTTCTTATTTAAAAGAAATATTAACAAAAAAAAAATACATTAAATTTCTACATAATCTTGACTCCATAATTGTAGTTTTTTTTTTCTTTTTAATCAATACATCTTTAATAAATTTCCTTACAACGAAACTCCAGAAATGAGAAATGGTGATTGATAACATGTATCTCCTCGTAAAGTAGACATTATTTAATTTTGCTACTGACACTAATCGATAGACAAAGACGAAAGGACGCTACTCCGCCATCTTGGATTAGCTATCGTTTTCATAGTTTTCGAGGGTGTTAAAGCTGATAGTGAGGTCAAAATGTAAATCCAAGATGGCGGCTCCGAAAATTTCTATATTTTTCGTCATGGGTGTCGTTTTCATAGTTTTCGAGGGTGCTAAAGCTGATAGTTAGGTCAAAATCTATATCCAAGATGGCGGCTCCGAAAATTTCTATATTTTTCGTCATGGGTGTCGTTTTCATAGTTTTCGAGGGTGCTAAAGCTGATAGTTAGGTCAAAATCTAAATCCAAGATGGCGGCTGCGAAAATTTCCATATTTTTCGTCATGGGTGTCGTTTTCATAGTTTTCGAGGGTGCTAAAGCTGATTGTGAGGTCAAAATCTAAATCCAAGATGGCGGCTGCGAAAATTTCTAAATTTTTCGTCATGGGTGTCGTTTTCATAGTTTTCGAGGGTGCTAAAGCTGATAGTTAGGTCAAAATCTAAATCCAAGATGGCGGCTGCGAAAATTTCCATATTTTTCGTCATGGGTGTCGTTTTTATAGTTTTCGAGGGTGCTAAAGCTGATAGTGAGGTCAAAAACTAAACCCAAGATGGCGGCTGTGAAAATTTCTAAATTTTTCGTCATGGGTGTCGTTTTCATAGTTTTCGAGGGTGCAAAAGCTGATAGTTAGGTCAAAATCTAAATCCAAGATGGCGGCTGCGAAAATATCCATATTTTTCGTCATGGGTGTCGTTTTAATAGTTTTCGAGGGTGTTAAAGCTGATAGTGAGGTCAAAATGTAAATCCAAGATGGCGGCTCCGAAAATTTCTAAATTTTTCGTCATGGGTGTCGTTTTCATAGTTTTCGAGGGTGCTAAAGCTGATAGTGAGGTCAAAATCTAAAGCCAAGATGGCGGCTGCGAAAATTTCCAAAAAAAATAATAAACTGAAGAATTATTGACGTCAGACGTCAGAGAAAAACAATTCGCAATTTCTAATGGCTCTTTCGGGCGCAGCTGCCATAATAGGCAAACATACAGGAGAAGCTCTATAATTGGCTGTCAGATTATTATACTGTTATTTATCACCATTGTATTTAGCTGTAAGTCTACCAAAATCCTTAAATAAATAAATATCGATTTGCTCAAGTCTGTACCAGAGTGCGCAAATTAATATAAATATATTTTTAAGAACTTACAGAACATAGCCGACTATAAATGAATTAGACAGGTTTATTTAGCTTTGTGTCAATCCATACTTAACTATTGCATAACTTCCTGGTGGGGTGCTGCAAAAACAATTTTACTCCCTCTAGAGCGCGCTCAAAGAGCAATAATTCCAAAAGTTGCTACCTTTCGCCCTTTTAGATTTCCTACGCACCAATTCTATATAACATGTAATGTACTAACAGTAAGGCAATTATTTATTTTAAGCATAGTAAACCAGCACACTGCACTTCCTTTTGACCCAGTACCTTCCAACAAGAGAAGGAAGGACTTGGTTTGCATAAAGCCTCAAACTAGCCATGCGTTTGCTACGAGTCTCGTAATAGATTTTGTGTGTTCTTTGGACCTTCTGTATAATAGACTCAACAAGTTATTAAGCTTCTATAGTGTAAGCTATAAAAAATGTAGTACAATTTTATCAGAATACTTAGTGACACTCAATTAAACAGACACAGAAAAACTTTTTTGACCCCATAATCGTTGTCAACACCCTCGAAAACTATGAAAACGACACCCATGACGAAAAATTTGCAAGTTTTTGGAGGCGCCATCTTGAATTTTGATTTTGACCCCATAATCGTTGTCAGCACCCTCGAAAACCATGAAAACGACACCCATGACGAAAAATTTGCAAATTTTTGGAGCCGCCATCTTGAATTTTGATTTTGACCCCATAATCGTTGTCAGCGCGCTCGAAAACCATAAAAACGACACCCATGACGAAAAATTTGCAAATTTTTGGAGCCGCCATCATGAATTTTGATTTTGACCCCATAATCGTTGTCAGCGCCCTCGAAAACCATGAAAACGATACCCATGACGAAAAATTTGCAAATTTTTGGAGCCGCCATCTTGAATTTTGATTTTGACCCCATAATCGTGGTCAGCACCCTCGAAAACCATGAAAACGACACCCATGACGAAAAATTTGCAATATTTTGGAGCCGCCATCTTGAATTTTGATTTTGACCGCATTGGATAATCATATAAAATACATAGTCACATAACGTTTTTTCGTTCCAAAAATTAGAAAGTAAGTATTCGTGGACATTCATGACCAACATAGGCGCACTGTCTCTTTCATTCATAGAAATAATTTTTTTTTTATTAAATGCCGTCTCTTTGTATTGTAAGGTCTGTGCTTTTTACTAGTCGCGGTTTCATAGTTCGTAAGTTGTTGTCCAGATGGCCAGCTAGACGAAGTATTGTAGAGGTGGGGTGCGGCAAAGAGGGAACGAATGCTCAAGGTTATTTGGTCAGGGTCCGGCCTTAATACGTACTAATAAAATGGAGGGTAGAATGGCTTTTCAAAACATCAAGCGAAACATTTGAAAGAATCCTGTTTCTTTCCAAAGGATACCTTCCGTCAATTTTTCTATGTAACATGCGAAAAAAACGGAAAAAAACAAATTGTTATTTTCGGCATTTTCAACGCTAGTCTGAACGCGATAAACTCAAAAACTTCCTAACGGATTCATTATCAATTAGCTTTTTACCAATAGACGAAGTGATTCGTGAGGAAGGTTTAGATGTATGATTCATTAAGGTTTTGTTTATATCGGCTGAAATATGTCAATGATTGTTGGAGATGTTGGAAAAAATCATGCGGACTGAGATTACTTTTAATAATAATAATAATATTCCACAACTTTCACACAACGCCATCTAGTCCCAAACTAAGCAGAGCTTGTGCTATGAGTACTAGACAACTGATAAACATACATATATATTTCTAAATACATACATATTATAGATAAATTACACCCAGACAAAGAACAAATGATCATGCTCATCACACAAACATTTGTCCTAGGTGGGAATCGAACTCACGACCTTGGGCATAGCAGTCAGGGCCACTGACCACTAGACCAACAGGCCTGTCTGACTTTTATCCCGATAGTACAGACACCAGCACATCAAGCTACCCCAATCTGGCAAATCTCTTTAATAGATTTTCAACTTTATCGCTAAAGCGTAAGGTTTAATTTATATTCAAATTTATTGCTAAAGCATAAGGTTCAAAGTTGATTGGGGAAATTTGACAGTTTCGGGTAGCTTGGTGTGCTGGCGTCTGTACGTTGTAGGTAGGTTGTGTGGGATAATTTTTGACCACCACGCGGGTGAAGCCGCAGACAAAAGCTAGCTATCAGGAAGTCTTATAATAGAGCTCTTGCCGTAGAGAGAATGTAACTAATCGTTATTTATGCAACTGTTGTATATTAAGGCGTATTAAAACACGAATGTGAGTTTTTCACACGGGGCGAAGCCAAGTGTGATAATAGTATCACATGAGTGTTTTAATACCTAATTATGTACAGTTGCACACAAGACTTTATCTACACCCATGATATGAATCCTCTATAAAAGGTTCTGAAATCATAGGGTGTTGTACAGTGTTGTAAGAACTCTATGTAAATTCCTAGAAAGTTTAATTGCTGAGTATTTAATAAAAACAAACTATGTATTAAATGTTTGCGATACTAATATCGAACAAAAATGACGGGATACGACGTGAATTCGAATAACCTATAAGTTTTTTTTTTTTAATTACTGCGCTGTGGTAGTGAGACGCGCGTGCATGACAATGTTCTTTTTTAAAAATTCATAAAGATACCACGAATAGTGAAAATGTGACTGTTTGATGAGTAAGGAAGAAAGACCGAAAAGCAAAGGAAATTTAGCATATTACTCGTATAACACTCGTTTGGATGATATTATGCTTACTATGACAATAGTTTTTTTTAATGTTGGCAATAAGCTAACTGTTTTAGAAACTTAAATTATCCAAGCGTTTAATTAAAAACAACCGACTTTTTTTTCTAACAACAATAAAGTCTCATTCAAATAGCACAATTTATTTCAACTAAAATTCAAATCTAAAAATAGCTTTCGTTTAATAAAAGGTCACGTATATAAAGTTTTTCTCACACTTTTAGATTAATTTAAAGAAACTTCCACTCTTTTCCATTGCTAACAACAAAATAATTTCAACACGGTACTTCCTCATAATTTATATGTAGTCAACAAAGAGATTGTTCCGTGACAAAGGTAAGTTAACAAAAGGTACTTATATAAGTTGAAAATTTTACACGAGATTAATACGTTCTTGTAACAATTTTTTATTGACAATTGAAAATTCAAACTCATTGATGAACTTTCGGTACAGCCGTGCGATTCTGTAACCATCTCACCGTGAAAGCTTGGGTGAAGTGAGCGTGGAGTGAGCTGTCATTCGCTAGGGATTAACACTATTAAGTGCTCACTTCACTTATGATTTCACGGTGAGATTTTTACAGAATCGACCGGCAGGTATTTAAAACAATACTTAATTGGATTGCACAAAAACCTACCTAAAACAGCTTCACTGATCAAGCCACTTTTCTCACATACAAGGGGTATTAAGAGTGTTAACATCAGTGGCCAAGTGGCCATTCAGCCTGAATTCAAGTCGAATCTCAAGTTAGCCAACAGCAATAGAACTTGTTCTTATTCTCTTGCTAGTTTAAATCTATGTGATCTCTGTGTGTCTCTCATTACCCCTGAGTTTCTTTCGCCATTTGTTCTCTGGAGTTAGATAGGAAATGTCGAATCCATCTAGCATTTATTTTTAATATGCCGTGTAAAAGTGATATCGATATCCTATTTACAGAATAAGCCATTTCGCTTCATTCAATAAATACGTTTTTTTTTTTGGCTGCAATTATTATAAAACAATATTCGACCGATATAGAATCTGCCCGATATGGTACTTAGCAAAAACCAGCGAATGTCAAACAAATCAAGGTTATTAATTATTGAGCTCTATAACCCTGCAATCGCTATGTATATGAATATAAAACGATTTTGACATCGAGTCTGCCTTAGTAAGGTACTAGGCGTGCAGCAGTCAAGGTCGAGTCGGTTGAGGGTGGTCTATTGTTAAGACTCACAATTACGTACAGAGGCGATGTTGATAACTCTTAATACCCCTTTATTACCAGTTATCAACATCGCCAGGTTCTTGTGATGCAGGAACTCCTAGTACAAGAGCCAGCACCCTAATTGCGTAATACACTGTCATTCTCAAACTGAATCAATGTGAAGGATATTGCCAATCCGTTGCTTCATATGTTCGAAAAATGTGTCTGCTCAACAGCGTAAATAACGCAATGAATGTTGTTGAGCTGTCAAACTGAAACCCATTGCTACTGGTAGTGTGTTACGCAATTAACCCACCGGGTTACACTGATGTTTGTGTCTTTAAGTGAAACACCACAATGTTCTACGGTCAAAGTTTTCACACACCGACTGTTGTACAGACGCCAGCACATCAAGCTACAACACTCTGTCAAATTTATTCAATAGATTTTCAACTTTATTGCTAAAGCATTAGGTTCAAAATTGACGGTTTCGGGTAGCTTGATGTGCTGGCGTCTGTACATATCAGGTATTCTCTTACCGGTCTAAAAATACACTGACCGGTCGGTCCTAAACTAGCCACTGACCTTGATGCATGGTGCGGGGGGGTGCGCCGCGGAGGGCGGGCTGCGCGGGGCATTCGGAAGCTGCAGCAGATGACGGATGCTGTACCCCTGGCGGGACTTGCGTGACATTCTGAGGGAGAGAAGGAATTATGACTTACTGGAAAAAAAAAACGAAGTATTTCTATTGGTAGAATGACACCCGGATTCTGGAACGAAAATTATCGATGTGTCAAAATTAAACTCAAGTCAAGTTATCTGATTAACATAGATAATTAGCCTATAACGTTCCCACTGCTGGGTCCTACCCCTGGGTGAGGAAGTGGGCTGTGATGCCTGTATAATCCACCACACGGGCCCAATGCCGATTTATACAACGTGTAACGTTAAATTGCGCAAAACCTGAAAATAGTTTGATCAGAATAACGAGCAGAATCAATTGAAACACTTTTTAATAAAGGTCACATTTTTCAAAAAATCTTGATTAAAAACGATGCCGTGTCTATTTATTAATAGGTCAAGCAAGCCAATGTGAGCGCGGCGCAGCGGCCCGGTGACAACTCTTCCCTCGGTAAAGCGTCGTCGCAGACGCAAGAAACGATTAGAATGGCCAGTAAAACTAAAACAGCACATAAAACCTTTACAATTTTTTAATGACTTATTTTCTCTCTGCAATAGGTCAATTGAATTAAAAATCAGGTGGGGTGTCTGAGGTTTTGCGTATTTAACGTTACACGTTGTAGATGTCACATGTCTTCGAATTTTTGGTTCTAGGACATGCCGGCTTCCTCACGATGTTCTCTTTCACCGTTTTGAGAGCAGAGATGATGAAATAAATTACTCCACGGCTCAAACTTACGACGTTCGGGGATCGGGGCCATTACCACTGAGCCACCGCTGCTCTTTCTGATTGGCTGTCGATAATTCAGTCAACCAGACTACAGATGCTTTATAATTTGTTAGCAATTTTTTTTATTGTTTTCGTTCCCGAAACCGGGTTAGAGATATAAATAAATCTTACATCTAATCATTCTTGTTCATAATAAAACAAAGAACAACGTAAATATCACTAATTACTCTATATTCGATATTGTTATGGTTACCTATCGGAAATGTGTTAACATACTAACTAAGTACAAGTTTCCCGTTATGAGGAAAGACCACATGATTGTTTTCCGATCACGACATATTTGCTAAACATTGGATCAGTGTTAACATCAGTGGCCAAGTGGCCATTCAGCCTGAATTCAAGTCGAATCTCAAGTTAGCCAACAGCAATAGAACTTGTTCTTATCCTCTTGCTAGTTTAAATCTATGTGATATTTGTGTATCTCTCATTACCCCTGAGTTTGTTTCGCCATTTGTTCTCTGGAGTTAGATAGGAAATGTTGCATCCATCCAGCATTTATTTTTAATATGCCGTGTAAAAGTGATACCGATATCCTATTTACAGAATAAGCCATTTCACTTCATTCAATAAATACGTATTATTTTTGGCTACAATTATTATAAAACAATATTCGACCGATATAGAGTCTGTCCGATATGGTACTTAGAGCAAAAACCAGCGAATGTCAAACAAATCAAGGTTATTAATTATTGAGCTCTATAACCCTGCAATCGCTATGTATATGAATATAAAACGATTTTGACATCGAGTCTGCCTTAGTAAGGTACTAGGCGCGCAGCAGTCAAGGTCGAGTCGGCTGAGGGTGGTCTATTGTTAAGACTCACAATTACATACAGAGCCAACTCGACCAAGTCTTTTCAGATTCTCATATACACACTAAAGAACAGTGGAAGACATACATTCATTTAGTTATTTGTATGCCGACGGTATGCTTTCTTAGGAATTTAATTACTACAGCATTCGTGAAAGAAAGATTTAGATAATTCAAACAGCAGACGTGACCTTCTTTTCTTTAATTTTATTTATTTTTACTGGCTGCTCTGTCCTTCAAACTTTAACTTAGAATTGAGATTTGTGACAAATATAGATTGGTAGAAAAACTTCCACTGACAAAGCTTTTATTATTAATACTAACAAAAAAAAAAAATTAATTAAGCGTAAGATCCACAGTAATAAATTCTAAGTAACTATTATTAATTAACTACCACATCAAAGAAAGAACAGATTTTATTTTTACCAAATAATTATGTTAAAAGAAAAAAACGTCAATATTCCACGTTATCTATTTTCCATAGATTACTGCCTGAAAATGTATCGCACAGAACTGATCATAAATAATTGAATTTCGAAGGAAAATGTTAAAGTAATATTTACCTTCATTTATATTCATTAAATACAATAATAAAGTAGGCTACGGATCTATATCGAAGTGTGGAAAGATCCATGTAAAAATGTATCTTAACATCTGTGACATAGAATGAATTTTACAATAACAGGTCTCGTTCTATCTACGGACTTCATCTAACTTATCTGCGCTACTGAAAAATGAATTCAGTTACTTTGTCAATAAGGTTTAGTTTGGCTGGGTGTTAGTTTGGAGAGTAATAAGCATGATTTGAATTTGACTTAAGTACTTGCTTTCGTAACTATTGTAACGTTATGAATCAGGTAATTTGTGATGTAGCGCTTGTTAACGTGTATACCAATATAGAAAGTTACCGTCACTTTGTCGAAAACTTCTTTTGTTATGACTTTATTCGGGTGAGCATAGATATTTCAAAACACGACATGAGAAACAATATTCATGGAAGAGGAAAGGCCCAGGGTCGCCCGCGATTTAATTATAATTTGTAGGTTAGCGACAGGTTGTATATTGAACAAAATATGATTCAAGACCGGAACAAGTACAGTTCGCCGTCCGGTAAGGACCAGGCCCGGGTCGACGGCGCGTTGTGTTCCACGCGCGCCTCAAAGAGTTCTCAGCAATAACTGACGGGGTCCGCTGGGGCCGATGCTTGCCAGGGTCGCGGGTTGTTCGAAAGAGTTACCGTGGCCCCTGGCACAGGCAACTGAAGGAACACGGGTGGGTTTTAGTCAGTAAAAGTCGGACACGCCCTCCCGCTCCGCCCAGAGCGGGAGAAGTTATTTGATAATTTCCCACACAAAAAAAAAGACCATAACAAGTAAGTTTTACAGAATCATTCAAATCGTCAATACAACCCTCTAAGTTCACATAACTCAATTGAATGACTATTTCATGAAACATATCCCCTTACCGGTTACCCTGAAGTAAAAATATTAAAGACCAAAGCTTAAAACCTTGTGACGGGCAGTCAGTAACCTGAAAAAGTCTAATTAATCACGCGTTATTAATTTGATCTGACTTGAAATAAATTCGAAGTAGGTACTTACACAGTCGCACCTGCTTACTTTAATTAGGTCTACCCGCCCGTAGTGAATAAGGACCTCAAAACAAACAGTTGTCTTCGAGCTCCAAAATAACGTATTGTAAGTACATACATTTAATAATAATAATAATTTATTTTCTCAATAAATGACCTCAAAATTTGTACACCAACAATAAATGGCTAATAGACATACAATAATTAAAAACCCTGACTTCTAAACTAGGTTTATGTACCTGTATCTTAGAAGCCAGTGAACCTTCGAAGTTGGATTGCAGTATAAGCCACTTACGTTAGCCTAGCCTACCTAGATAGGACACAAAGTACGGACAATAATCCATCATGTCAAATTCAATAAGGATACAATAAGTAAAAAAATAACCATTAGAATTTATTATTTGAATGGATATGATACATAGTTAATATGGCTGCAAATTTCAATAGCATTGTATTGTTGTCGATTCAAAAGGCCGTGAGTTCCTCGTGCCGCTGTGCTCCACTCTTAGCATTTACTTACAAGTAAAGTTCTAGTTGTTCTCAGAAAATAAATAGTTGACGTAGGTACAGTCAGTCCCAAAAAATGTATACACGGACACGGAACCATTTTATTGTCTACAACCATTGTTCAATGACATTGGATTCACCGTCCAGGTACAAAATATTATTTTTTTATTTAATACTTCAAGCACATAAATGTACAGAGGCGGTATCATTCAATTTATTTTACCAAAACAAAGTAAAAATGTTGTTCCGAAAAAATCTATACACCCTATGACCAAAACAGATATGTTTTGCTCATAGGATGTATTCTGGAACTGTCACTGTGTATGCACAGTGATAATTCCAGAACAAGGTAAACAAGACTGACAACGTCATACGACTTATATCGAATGAGACGTCTTTAACTTCGTTTAATAGAGGAATAATAATTTTATTTTTGTCCTCTTTATTTCATGCACAACGTCACTGACGCTTCATTTGTTTTTAGATTTAATTTTACATCTTTTTAGGGCTGACTGTACCTAGCTTCCTACTAAAAGGAATTCCCACTAACCTGCTAACATTGTAACGTTGTAAACTTCGCGAAAACCCAAATTAGATCTTATTGTTATGAAAATATGACACAAAATTTTCTCGGATATTATTTTTCCTTGGAAATGTTTCAACGTCATCTTTCGCGATAAACGTCTCAATACCATACTAAACCTCCATCAATGGGTCTACACGAAAAACTTTTCTTGTCCAAAACTTTCCTACTCAAAACTAATACTACAGTACGATATTATTATCAAGCTACGCTCTACATATAAATGTTATGTATGTATTCAAAACATACAACCTATAAGTATCGATATCAACTATTTGTACAAAGTTATTCAACTCCGACATCCGTGTGAAACTTATCGAATGGTTTCATCACTAGTAGGTATATCGATATCGGCAACTACTAACTGACTATCGATAAGGACGGCCCGTACCGAGGAGTTGAATCAAAGGGTATTGACTATTGATACAGTTTGTCGATAATTTACTAACGACTACTGGGTGTTCTAGGAATAAATAAATTTCTAGTTTCTAGGCCAGTGCTGTAATCAATAGAATGAACTTTAGCGTTGCTGGTTGGCAAGGAGAGAGTCACGGATCTAATTAAAGCCTGAAATAAAAACAGTTATGGAAAATATTATACAGGAGAAACAGTAACTGGTAGATCTAGGTACAGACGCCAGCACATCAAGCTACCCGAAACTGTCAGATTTTTCCAATCAACTTTGAACCTTATGCTTTAGCTATAAAGTTGAAAATCTATTAAAGAAATCTGAGAGATTGTAGTAGCTTGATGTGCTGGCGTCTGTACTTTAAATAAAACTTTGACAAAAATAAGTTAAAATAGTTTGGTGACGTTTAACATTTAAATCCCTAATCGAATTCGTTATTATTGCAAGAGCCGACCTTTCACGGAAAGCAACCTCGAACGTCAGCATCGTATGTAGACTATGTCAGCATTGTATGTGCACGTATTACAAAGGAATAAAGTCTCAATTAGCACAACAATGATGTGTAAAAGCGGTTCATAGGCAGCTTGAGGTTTCACGGCTTTCAAACTAGTACAAAACAACGTAGTGGTAATAAAAATATATCCAAGTTTTTAATACACTTACTTTTGAAAGTACTTGTAAGTTTTCAAGAAAAATAACAAGATTAACATTTTATAATCCAATCACGGAACTTTTCTGGTATTTTATTACTTTATCCTCCCATTTTTAGGGTCCCTCTGACCTCATATTATGCAAAATCAAAATTTTACAACCCACTCATGAATTATCCAATAAAATCGAAGCCATACTGTTTACGCTTGCATAATATCGCTAAGTCACGTATATAAGACAGTTGTGTAGTCAAGACCCATTTATTGTTCAAAGCAAATAAAAAGAAACCGAGGAAAATGTACTAGAACAAGTGAAAACTGACTCGACAGCTCCGACACTTCTACAAAAATAAAACTTAAGTGGAAAACAATAAAGTTCGTTTTCAATTGAGTGTCTGAATGGTGGTTATTACGTTTCAAATGGATCGAGTTATTAGGGTTTAATTCAGGAGCTAGTAGTAAATTCTGAATGTGCTTGAATGTATAACATACTATACAATTAAATATGTTGTTACTGTGAGCTTTCAGGTTTCAGGTAAACTTGTATAACTGTTTGTAATATTATATAATCTTGTTATATAGCTGTGTGATTATCAGACTTGTGGGATTACGTCTATCTGTTGTTATATTTAGATTTGTATTGCTCTGTTTATTTATACGGCATCCCTGAAGTTATATTCCTTTGTTTCTATATTTAGAGTGCTTGAAGGGCCCGCGGTGGCTGCATTTTATATTTTCGTCGAAGCGTAAAATGTTTAAAAATAAAGGCCGTTTAATGGGTTGTAAAATAAGGTTAGGCAAGCGAATATTGTTGCTGTAAATCAATGAATGTTTAAAATATAAAAGTACTAGTTTAAAACGTTAGTCGTTAATACTTATGTAGGTTTGTAAAAGTACTCGTAAAGGAAAACAGACAATGTATTTCCATAAAAGAAAATTAAACGAGAAAATATGCTTTTAGAATGAATCCTTTGTTACTTTGTTACGCAACAGTCAACACAAAAGCATACCTATACATTAACAGAAACACAAATCCTAAGCAAATACAATAAGCAAACAACATACACGTACATAAAACGTGATATTATATTATAATTTTATGAAGCGCTCATAGCTAATAATGAACTCGGATATCGTCGGCAGATCCAATCGAACAACTGTCAAAACTGTGATTGTCTCCCATCACAGCTAACATCCGACAATCGATCCACACACCTATAAGCACAGCTGCAGAGTACGCCATTTTGAAGTGCTTATTCCCATTATAACATTGTACTAACTACACTGAAATGTTCTACAAAAGTTCGCGTTTTGCTTCGTGAAGTCCAGAACTTTCAACTCAACGGAATACGCCAACTCCCCAATTGGCATTACGCGAAAACAACATTTATTACAAGCGGGTACAGATTGAATTAGCCCGCGGTAGAATTCCGCTTACAACTTTGCGCAAATACGCCAAGTTCAAGTTATCTGAAAAGTTATTTAACAAAGTTTCATAGCTTTCTTGGGCTGCGTGCGAGATTGGGCTCTAAGCGTTGGAGATTAAGTTAATAATCCTTTGAAGGTTGGGTAGAACGTGGGTCCTTTCGGAACCGAAAGCCATCTGCGCTATCCCATCGAGAGCCGTGACTGTAGAAAGATTTTCCTTCTACAATGGACTGAGACTGGAACCGGTCGCTGAAATGACTTTGTAATAGCGTCCTCAATAAAACGACCCAATATCGTGGGCTTTTTACTTTATTTATGAGATAGTTGGACAGGACTTTCGTTACTAAATAAATGTTTGCGTAAAGGATAAAAGGAATCTGCGTGTACGAAAATGGATCAATCGGAAATAGGCAAAATAAGTCCCGCAAGTTGTTTACAAGCTGTAATACTGGTATTTGCAGTACAGTGAATAAACCAGGTTTTGTTGAGAATAACATCGTGATGTTTCACTTGCGGCTATTGTAGAACGTTGGGAACTGTACGACTATGATTTTATAATCTCTCGAAGTTTTAATGAGCTCAATTTTGTCTTCAAAATCTGATACACGCGATAGTTCAATATGCTTAGAGTGTATTCAGTATAAGCAGCGTTTAAATCTAAAGCAAATCGACTGGAAATGTAACTAAATCTCGGTTTTAGAATACACAAATTTATTGATTTTAAATAGATTTGAGTAAAATAATTTAAATGTCTTAAAATTTAAATAAATATCAGATGTTATTGGCCTTAGTGAACCTCATAGCAAGGTTAGATCGTCCTTAAATATGATTTTAAAATTCCTTTCCGAGAAGCTTCATAGCTTGTGCTCGACGTTGGACAATTCCAAGAAAATTAATTCTTTTGATGTAATAAGGACATTATTTGTTTGTTGTTTTATTTAAGAGTCAATAAGGAAATTGTATTCGTTTGGCCTTTCCTTTATTAAGACGCTCTGTTTTCTTCCCTATCGTATATTATAGTCTTTAATCACATCAGCTTATGAATAATAATCTATATTTTTCCCGAATAATACCTCATAAAGCCGTTTGTATCACGATACTGACGATAAACATGCCATTTCTAGTTTTATCACACACAAAATCACAACATTGCCTCAGTTTCGAATCATTTCCACTTCATATAAAGTAGTTATAGTAACTCGTAAACACTTTTTGAGCAAAACTTTTCACTGTCACAACTTTTCTAGCGGCCACATAAACTAGTGAAACAAAGTTTACTACCTATCACCTGTCACTTATTGGAGTGCCTGATCCATAGGCAAGGTCACAACAGAGCTGCGAGCGTCCTCCTCTCTGTTGCCAGAAGTAAACACAAATTACAGGAGCATCCAAGGCACGTCAGCCGAGTTACACTTCAAAACAACATCTCAAATGAACACAAACACTCGTATCCAGCCTCCCCACAGTCACAGTAACACTAGAAATACACCTCCGAGGCAGAATACGATCTTTCCTCTTCCAGCATAACCTCAAAACATCTTACTGACACTCCGCGGCCCACAGGAATTAATAAAAAGTTTCTTTATAAAACAAGTGGGTTGTGAGCATGTTCCAAAATGGCGGAACTTTGCGTTAACTTCGGAACGTAGAGCGACGTGAAGTTGTAGGGTGCGCGACTTGTGCCGCCCGCGGTTCAGTTGCGCAGCAAACACTAACTTTTCTCATTGTAAGTCACATATAAAACTTGTAAACACTTCTTTTGGCACACGTTAACACTTGAGTAGGTCACAAAAAGTGATTTGGAACACATGGTTATCTACAAAAGTAGTTTTAATCGCGTTTTTAAACAGTTAAAAAGTGGTATAACCTCGTAGCGCTCCCGTACTGCACCGCGAGCCTCGTAGTCGACAGGGGTTCGGTCGGGGAAAATCAATAACTTACGGCCGACTCTCTCCGCCGCTCTCCGCGTTTAATCATACACTTTGTGAGCAAAACATTAAAACTTGTCCGTTTGTTTGTCGGAGGCGGATCGTTGTTCGCAGTGAAGCGGGGGGTGGAGCGGAGCGAGCGGAGCGATCAGCGGGAGCGGTCGGCGGCGACGGCTCCCGGCTCCCGACTTAGCCACTTCGCGGAGTTTACTTGCGACAAAGTTTTGCGAGGTGTTCTTACAAAGAAGTACGGTTATGTACTGCAATATGAGGAAGATTGGCGTTTCCCCGCTCCCTGCGCGGACTGCCACAAGTTTGCTGCATTCTTATCGCTGGCCAAGTTCAAATTAAAACTTTCTTTACAAGTTTGCAGTTGCCATATTGGATTTGCGCGGACTCACAAATTACTTTTTTCCTATGTAGGTAAGTATTTCATGTAGATAAAGAGTTTTCCTAAAACAGTAGGTCAATGTAGCCTCAGTTTTTAAGCCTTTGGTGTTTAACAAACCAAATGTTGTTTGGTGACTCACCTAATATCAATGCTTTCTCATTTACATAGCTTTGGTGTTGGTAGGGTGATTGTGCAGCATAATGTATATAAATGTGAATAATAATCACCTTTGAACTGCGGTGGGTGGAACACAGAACATAAAATATTCAATTCAGTATTTTACGGAACTCTGAGATCTACTGTTCGAGAAAAACTTTTTTTTAATAACTATAGTTAGGTTCATAATAACAATTAGCGCGCAAAATTAATTATCAATTAAAAGCAAATCCTTTTAAACACAAGAAGAAATAAATAAGACGTTACTTAAGTCAAAAGTCACCGGACCACTTTAGCAAACACCGCCTAGAGTGATTTAATTCCGTAAGTAGTGTAAACAAGTTTTGTCCTTAGATCCACACCCCCCACCCCCCAACACTCCTTTTATACGAATTATCCATAGAATTGTGAACAAACAAATCTGGTGACCACTTTGACTTGACCTTCCGCGACCCCTTCAATGATGTGACAATAAACCCAGCTGACGTGCAGAAATACAAATTCAAAGGTCTTAATAAATTGGATTGTTGAGTTGCCCGATCTGTTGAGCTACTCGTCCAGCTTTGGTAGGAGCTCTTCGTAGCACAATTCCCGGGGTGGAGTATTAACAAGTATTTTACGAGATAAATAAGTTAGCTCGAGATACTGTTGATGTTTGTTGCGAATAAGTCGAGCTATATAATTTAGGTTTATAATTTTACTTAAGATGTACGCTTGTGATGGCTGGTTATTGCCAAATTGTTTTATTACGTCGAGGCTCTCTGTTTAATGATAGTATATTTCTTATGAAGTAAATCTTATCTTTAATGGCGAGTACCTAAATGTAAAGTAAAACTAAAATCTATAATGTTTTAGTTTGATATAACTTTCTCTCTCCCTCTTTTCTATCTGTCCCGTTTCAGCACATACTATATGAAAATAGCTCACACAGTAATGAAAAGATAAGCGAGTCAGTAAGGTTTATATTGAAGCTGACTACCGAACAGATGCATCAGAAGTACCTAGTCCGTTAGCTGCCACGTCAGACACATGTGCCGGAAGCTAGGGGAGATGTTGACCTTCAACATTTCAGGCCTCTGTAGTATAGTGATTAGTGCCATTGGTGGCACACATAGGGTGCATTGCTCCATATTGTTGTATATCAAAATTAATTTCATTTATATCCTACTTAATAATAGCACACTAATATTATAAAGGCGGAAGTTTGTGAGTGTGTGTGTGTTTGTATGTTTGTTACTTCTTCACGCTCAAACGGCTGGACCAATTTTGATGAAATTTGGCACACAGATAGTTTATAACCAGGATTAACACATAGAATACTTTTTATCCCGATATCCCCATGAAATCGAGACTTATGCGGGTGAAACCACGGGGCGTAGTTATTTTATATAATAAATGCGAAAGTTTGTGAGGATGGATGGATGTTTGTTACTCTTTCACGCAAAAACTACTGAACGGATTTGGATGAGATTTGGCACACAAATAGTTTATAACTAGGATTAATATATAGGATACTTTTTATACCGATAATCCTACGGGGTCAATATTTATGCGGGTGAAACCGCAGGGCGCAGCTAGTTATTACATAATGGAAATATCACTTTGTTGTGTGCGCTATTGTTTAAAGTTCCGAGGGTTTATAATGATGCAGAGCGATGTATGAAGTAAATGAACTTGCTTCCAATGAAATATTGTTTCGTCATTTTCTACAATATGAAAAGGCCGGGAGGATATTGGACATATTACTGAATGTACTGGAATAGTTTATAATATTGAGAAATGTGGCTTTGTATTGCTTTTCTTAATAAAAAATGTAACTTCTTATGCTAGGTAGGTATATATCTGGCATAAGAAGTTAGATTTTTATTTTCACCTACCTATTCTGTGTATGTATGTTCAGTGTTCTGTATTCCTGTAAAACAGGTTTTGTTTTTTTTTCTAAAAAACTACTTCAGGCACCGGCTCTCACAATGTGTTTTTTTCCGAAACTGTTAATTGCTATAAAACCATTGTGAGAGAAAATAAATAAACATATTAGTATCATTTCAAGAACAAAAATATCCATTACTGTACTTAAAAAAATAAATTCTCAAAACATAGATCATATATAAGTTTTTCAATCAATCGTACAGATGCATTAACACTAGAGCAACATTTTTTTTTTTGGTAACTTTGGTACAAAAACAAACTTACTTTACTATTATGTACTTTTTAAAATCAAACTACTAACAGATACATCTAACTTTTGAAGGTATTACTTACTAATCAATCACATACTATCACAAACCAAACTAAAATTACAGAAGTATTAAGTCTATTGCTAACCTGTTCTCACTACTGTTGTCGAGTAACCTGTGTAACCCCGGCCGCCCACTCCCTCCACTAGCTCCGCGCTCTATGATACCTGAAGCCTTGAAAATTTTCCGTTAGCTAGCAGATAGCTCTAATAATAGTAAAATATAAAATCTGTAGTACCCAGTAACTAATGACAGAGCGACAGAAATAACTTTCTGCCTTTTTCTTAGATCTTTCTAAGGTTGGGTATTTGTTTTGAAATATAACTAGCTGACCCAGCGAACTTCGTACCGCCTAAATGTAGGAGAAAATGAATTATCTTCTT
Source organism: Eremobia ochroleuca (assembly GCA_949629135.1). Taxonomy (NCBI): domain Eukaryota; kingdom Metazoa; phylum Arthropoda; class Insecta; order Lepidoptera; family Noctuidae; genus Eremobia; species Eremobia ochroleuca. The sequence continues at coordinate 6,642,818 of OX451396.1, forward strand.
TATTTTTTTTCCTGAGTTTTTCCCAAGTTTTAATATTTATTCTGCTACTCGGGACGGAGTCAAATCAACGAAACAAAGATCATTAAAATCGGGCCATCCGTTCTTTGAGTTATAAATGGTGTAACTAACCCGACGTTGGTTTATTTATAATATATATATATATATATATATAGATGAGGGGAGTGAAAGTTAGGTCTTTGTCCGTTTGGTTTCTCTACCAAAACACGTTTAAATCCTAAATAATATTATTATAATGTATGCCATTCTGCCTATAGATATTAAAATTAAATGTGTAATCACTGTACGAAGTCACTAATAATTACATATTATCTTTAACAGTGTACTTCCACAGTAACAAAAAAGCAAAACACAGAACGTTCTACATACGAAACAGATCAACCAACACAGGTATATTAATAGTTCAACTACTTGGAACATCTAGGTTGTTAACCCTCCTCCCACCGTCGAGTTACCGTGGTAACCCACTGCCTTCAAGTAATTCATAGCGCGCGAAATGATAAGTACTGAAGCCTTTATTGTAATTTATAGCTCTAACAACGCGGTAATAATAATAAAATGTAAACTCTGTAGGAATTGGGGATTGTGCGCCATAAGGTACGGTAACTACGGCAGGTACCCCTTGAAAAAAAATGGCCGGGCGAGCTGGACAAAAAAAACGACCAGTTGTCCACTTTAGCCCTGGATTGAAAGAGCTGGAAGTCGTGGGGAGAGCCTGTCGTGGGAAGAGAGTAGCCTTTTTCCAGCAGTGGGGTGATGAAGGCTAACAGTAACAGTAACTCCTTGAAAAATTTCCATTTTAAGATATTGAGAGGAAATGGGGAAGAGTTTAATTTGTCATTGTTCTAGCCTGAGAAGGAGATAGAACTATACAGTATTAATAGCGCCATCTTTTTTTGTAAACGACTATGACTATAAATTAGTCAGCGCCTGACGTAAATTGACGTATTTTTAGTAGGGATGACATGATAATAATAATAATAAATAATAAATACCTGGACATTTCACACAGCACCATTTGTCCCAAGCTAAGCAACCTAATGCTTGTGTTATGGTAACAAGATGGCTGATAAACTACTTAAATACAATTTTTTTTTTTTGTAAATACATACATATTATAGATAGAAAAACACCCAGACTCGGAACAAATACATGTAGGTCATACAAATATTTGTTCCGTGCGGGAATCGAACCCGCGACACGCAGCGCAGCAGTCAATCGCTTAACCACTGCGCCAACCGTGCCGTCATGATGGTGGCATAACACACCATCAATCCCAATTTGAATAATTTTGAAGGATATTGCTTCATATTCGAAAAATTTGTCTGCTCAACAACGTAAATGAATGAATGAATTAATGATTTATTCACTTAAAATTTCTTAACGCTAGGTACAGACGCCAGCACATCAAGCTACCCGAAACTGTCAGATTTTCCCAACCAACTTTGAACCTTATGCTTTAGCGCTAAAGTTGAAAATCTATTAAAGAAATCTGGCAGATTGTAGTAGCCTGATATGCTGGCGTGTGTACATTGCCTCACAAAACTGCTTACGCAGTTTAACTGTGAGATCGTTGAGTCTCTCTTAGAGTAAACTTAATATCAGGTACATCAATAACCTATATAATTATACTTAAAACCTACACTTACATAGATTTTAATTAATATGTTTTTAAGTTTACGTGCGTATTTTACTTTTATAACGCAATGAATGTGGTTGAACTGTCAAAATGAATGCCATTGCTACTGATATTGTGTCACGCAATTACCCCTCGCAGATTTATGTATGGATCGAATCAAAAAAGTTTATGCGATACATTGAACACACAAATGTCCTGTTCTTGGTATTGTTCGTCGAATCGTGAGGCTCCTCAGGTTCTGTGTTGAGCTGCTCGATTTTCGACAAATGCGTGCACTGATTGAACAGGTCCGCTCAATCTGTGTGGTTCTTTACTCAAAAGACCATTTCAAACACCAATCTACATGATCTGACCAAGATTATGTCTGGACTTTAAAAGAGACTGTGACCTCTGAGTTTGTTTCGGCCTTTCTTCTCAGAGTAGTCAGATAGGAAACGCCGACCTCATCTAGTTTAAAAAAAAATGTGATTGACATGTAAAAGTGTTTGTACAAACCTACTTACAGAAAATAAATAATTTATCATTTTCATATTAACTAACCTAACCTAACACATGGATGAAAGCCACAATGTATTATAGTAATAAACTGCTGTTCGTATATAACCCTCGCCATTCTATTAATATACAGAAATCAGTGAGTACGTTCGCCACCTAATAAACGCCACTTATAGTCGTGTAGCTATAAAATAAATTATCTTCATAACATTTTCTATTCATAAATGAAAGCAGAGGAAAATCTCGGTACTTGGAGTAATAGTTTTCATTCCAAGACTGGCTTTGTTTTACCTTTACTCTAGTTTACTCATCTAGGAAATAATATGTAAGATCTCTTGGATTATTTTCCGTTTTAATATTCTTATGTTTACATTTCCTTATGGCACGAGCATTTCCTGAGTGAGCACTGAAAACTGACCGAAGTGGTATTTCTATATCTATATAATTGAAAGAGGGCCATTCTGAAGGACATGATAACATACATACTAATATTATAAACGCGACGGTAACTCTGCCTGTTTGTTACCTTTTTACGTCAGATTCGGATTTAAAGGCAGGACAGACCATGACCTGGGTTAGGAGTCTCATCCAGGTGTTATCCACGATTTTCTGTAGGTCGTCCAACCTGCCCTGCCAACGCTCCTTTTACCGTCTCTCGGCAACCATACGTTAGGGCTATGCTCCACCTTCCAGATTGGTCTACTAAGAGGTACCGGGACCCCCCTCCATGTGCTGATGGTGATCACCGGGGTGGTTTTAGTGAGGTAAGAGTCCAATCATTGTTTGCACTCTTGCACAACTCGCTGATCACATTGTTTAAAGATGAAGGCTTCTTCATAAAAAAAACACAAATGTTATCTGTGGTCCAGTCTTTGGCGCGCTCTCCTGCCATCTGTCAAATCATTCTTTCAAAGCATAAGAACGGGACTTCACGATGACCTTTATGGGCATCGCATAGTCCCGGCCCAGTGCATACAGCACAACACAACTTTTAGAAGGGGTTTAATAAGGCAATCTAATACACCTAAGTGTGATGATTATCTGGGAAGGGTTGGGATACAATGAGGACGAGATTACTTCACATAATTAAGGATCGGACGTCACTAGGTAAGTTAGTCCGATCTGTATAATTATGCTTCGTAATCTCGTCCTCATTGTATACTTTGTAGATGTTTAAAGAATAAAGTTGTGTTGGTATAACAAACAATAAGCATTGTTGAAGAAATTGAACATTGTAAGTCAACATGTTATTCTAAGTTTGTTATGTAGGTACTAATTCTATATGTAGGTATTTCTGTTTAAGAATCCTCCTACGTTAAGGTCAATAGTTACCAACTTAATTTGTAATTCTCTAATAACTATTAGTTTCTGAAATGCTTTTTCAGTCTTGTATCAACTAGTTTCATTAATAATCCTTTAAGGAACACAACAATTTCCTATAGGTAATCGAACAATTAACATTGACATGTAAGTAAATAAGTTCTTTGAACAATCACCCTATAGAGGACACAGCTAGTGCAAAAGCATTAGAATCACAAATGAAAAGGTCTCTTATAAAAATGAGCAAAGGTTTGTGGAAACCAAACAAAGGATTTGTGGTCCAACCAGACGCTTGCCCCACACTACGAATTTCTGTATTGCGGGAGATTTTACAAACATTTAAAGTCACATACACAAACAGCCAGACACAAGAACTACTTGTAGGTCACACAAATATTTGTTCCGTGCGGGAATCGAACCCGCGACACGGCTTAACCACTGCGCCAACCGTGCCGTCAAAACTCAGATATTTTGAAGTAGAGGTATGTCACTATTATTTAAAATTTCTTTTATCGATCCACTGCATATTGGTTACAGTAGAGGTGGCATAATTAGGTTTTCTTATAATTTTCTTTAAAAATGGTAGTTTCAAGTTGAGTTGAGATCTACCCAGTGCAGAAGTTTTAATTATATCTGAAATTTTTATGTAAATATTTATAAGAAATGTTATCTATAAGTGACAAGATTTGAATTCTGTGTGCAGTTACAAGAACTATTATATATATTAATTGTTTGGTTAGTAATTCTAAACCAAGGGTTTGACTATGAAATAAATTATATAACCCAAAGTAATACTGGGGTCTCAAACTATTTCATATTTGGAGTTCTTTGGTCTTAATATAAATATATTCCTGGGCTATATGACAATCCTTGACTATACTACACACACACTACCTGGTCTTTTTCCCCAAAGTCCAGGTGCCTTTTGAAGGTTTCCCCCCGTAACCAAAAATAAAAAAGGACTATGTTCCACGTGCCAATCCTGCCATCACCACGTCTAGCCAAGTGTCCTGCCCACTTCCATTACAAAGACGTTATTCGTAGTCCGACGTATGTAAGTCTATATTATAACTTATTTACATTATTACCTCATTCGAAGTTGGACTAAAATAATACCAAATAGTGGTACCTAAACATTTCTGAACACAACATTGTCTTCATTTACGTTAGGTATACTTATTAAGCTACTCTTTCGCTTGACTTTGTCGAGTCGAGTAAAACTTTCTCGGTGCGTGCCAAATGTTAAGTAAATGGAATGAACTTCGTGTATTATTTTCTCAGTCAAATATAGGTTATAGTTATTGTAAAGTATTGGGAGTATTCTATTATATTTAACATAACTGTAGTACAAAATAATAAGTAAACTCTTTTATATACTGGAAGTTTTGTTTTACAGGCTCCAAATTTTTACAGGGTTTTCTACTCATGGATATGAACAACTTTCACTATGGGACCAACTCTGAAATTACGAAAACAAAAACAGCTGTTTAATACAACAGTTCAATACCTACTTGAACAAAATGTATGAAACAGCTGTTTTTTTTTGTGATCTCAGAGTTGTTCCACAGTGAAAGTTATTCATATTCAGGAGTAGAACACCCTGTAAAAATTTGGAGCCTGTAAAAAAAGCATTCAGTATATTAAAAAAATAGTCAAATTAAATTAGCCAGCCAAACTCCGCAGACGTCATGGGTATCGATATCTAAACAAGATTAAATAACAAAAAAAGTTTAATGATTTTCCTTTCTGGGGTCAACAAAAGCCAGCAGTACTTGAAGTAACTCCAACCTGGTAAAGTGGGGCTACCTCGATGGGACGGCAGTAGGAAACTATGTCGCAAACTATGCTCCAACTATCCTGCCCTCTGTGCCCCAAAACATGCAGTTAAAGCGACCTCTGTGCGGCCACCGACGACGGCGTGGAAATGGCGAAGATTTCCGTCAACAAGATCTGAAATTCAGTCGTACCGGCGACATGAAGAAGAAGATGTGTTTGAAGTATGGGCTTAGAAAATCAATACCTAAGTTTCTTTTATCATGTTTAGGTACAAGGTCAAATGAAATTAGCTAGCGAAACTCCACAGATGATGGGCACATAAGTGGCCGATACCCATCACTATCTAATAATATAGAAAATGTTGTCCATACAAAGTTTTATTTAGATGTACTTCAATCACACATTGTTCATTGTGGTTTCCACCAGATAATGCCCCACTGACTCCAACATGTCGGTCTGTTGCAACACTGCATAACACCCTATATTGAAATTACCAAACGCCGAAAAGATTTAGTATGTACTCCTCCAAAAACCCGCCAACCGTTTACTAAAAAAGATTCTTTTACTATCTAGGCCCATCACTATTCAATACAGTAAACAAAGAATGACTAATATAAAAATTGTAAAAAGTCTGTCCGCACATTTCTTCAAGACAAAACCTACGACGAAACAGAACAATATTTAATTTAATTAATTAATGATATCCTCTTACTTACACACGCTTACACAGCCGCACGCTCACGCTTATGCACTTAAACACGCACACACACACAGATCCACACACGTACACACAGCACACATACACACACATCATAACAGCACACACACACACAGCAGCACACACAAAATGCGCTCGCGCACTAACACCTGTACTTATTTAAATATTTTAACTTGTAAAAATAAGATAAAATTGTAGTATGGCAATTAGAGGGAATCGGCACTGTTACTCCTTAGCACAGGCTATTTCATAGCCTAGCAAGGAGAGCACGTTCACCCACTTGATTGCAGAGATTTAACACTACCCACTTTGTGAAAACTTTTGTACCTACAATCTGTTTTATATAAATAAAGATTATGTTATGTTATTTTATCTTCTGTCCTTTTCTTAATGAAATAGAAAGAAAAAGATGCCCTGAACTTAAATTTAGCTTAGTTTGTAAACAAGGGAATTGGCGCCAATATCCGACAAAATAGAAACTATTTATTCTTATAGCATTCAGTGAAGAGCTCAGGAAGCGTGTATCGGGTAGTCGGGAAATATTGCGTTTATTTCTGTACTGCGGTTCAAGATGGCTCCCGCTGGAAAATAAATGATAAAATCTACCGGTGCATTTCGTGTTGAGCATAAAAGTGGTCTTGCGTACTAGTGTTTGAATATCATTAGAGTATAGAAATAGGCAGTGAGATATAACTCTTTTTTCATGGCGAATGATTTGGATTGAAGAACTCAACTGTTTAATAACTTTGTGCTCCATTGCATTTATTTTCTCTTGAAATGTTTGTACGCGCATAACTTCTGAATAACTCCACCAAAAGGGGATTAATTCTTTTTTTTTGTGTTTGGTATTGCTAGGACAAGGTTTGTGTGAAAGAAAATTTCGGAAATTCGAAAAAAAACATCGCATCCGTGCGACGCTGGGGCGGGTCGCTAGTTAACGTATTCGTTTCCATTGAAAAGGAATCAATATCTAGTCAACTCGTTTTACGTCCAATAACAAACATTCAGAAAGAATATTTTCCCCACTTTGGCGAAATTTGCCGTGACGTAATTTAAACGAAGTGCTCTGTTTGCCTTTACGAGGTATTCTAGAAATATCCAATGGTAACTTCGTTTAGATTATTATAAATAATACTATATTATAGGATCTGTTAAACGCAGTTTTTAGTATTTTTTTAACCAGCGTAATCCTAAAAATTGAATTATCTGACAGGACGATTGGTAGACTGGCTTCCCACCGATGCTGACCGAAGATCAGTTCCGTTTTCAGTTCATCTTTTAGCTTTTTATCTCTCACAGAGTATTCTGGGTCATTAATATTCAAAAATATACAAGCATGAGTTTACCACCGTAAAAACTAAAATCACACATAAAGACGCGCTTTAAGTGTGGTTTTCGTTTTTCCAGTGGGAAACTCTGACCTTGAGCTGGCCTAGCGTAGTACGGACCTGCAATAGAATATGAGGCCAGATTAAAAGTACTGGTCTTGTTAGAGTATTATTATCTCACGACGCGACGCGCGCTTTACTTGTGCTTCCCAGGTGTACTACCACGCTGTGAATGTGCGTGTAACCGCAGGAGCTCTCGGTACCATCAAAGACAATGGCGAAGTCAAACTTGTGTGTGTGCGTGTGTATGTTATGTTCTGACGCTACTTGTCTTCACGCACACATTCACAGCGTGTTTGTACACTTGGTAAACACAAGAGTGAGTGCACCTGTGTCTGCGCACACACTTGTGCACTATAATATCTCCCGCGCCGACGGCTGGTCTCCGTTGAGATCGACCGCCATGGCTGAAATACTGTCTGGAGGACTAAATACAAGAAAACCGCGTGTCGCTTCGTAAGATAAAAATACTGCACCACTGAAGTGCGGCCTACTGTACCTACAAGAATGTGCAACGAATCAATAAAATGCACTTTAACATTTTTCATTCATTAATTGAATTATTTATTACCACATTTCCGCTCCCCCTCACCCCCATACCTATTTATTTGTGACAACTGACAATCTTAACCCTTTCACTGACCGTGTTAAATTATTTCACGTACCTAATTCAAATTATATTCTTAAAATGTTAATTCATTATGCATCGCAGGGGTTGGGACTTGGCCCCAGCGGAAATAGAATCCATTTGGAAATATTTTATTTTTGGAAAATGTACCTCATTAATACGTCTAGGAAATGACGTAAAAAAGCGTCTACCTTTTTTTGTGATGACCTTTTTATTTTTGATTATTGACCGTTTTATTTCGATATGGCTTTCAAAGGTTATGGTAAAAATACAAATAGATTTTTGCTTGTGTGGGCAACGAATAGAAAGCGGTGTAACGAGAATCTTGCGCGTGTGGTTGTTATAAAGTAACGTGATATTTTAAGCGGGACTGGATATTCCCAAGGGTTCAAAAATACAATACTTTGTAACAAAAAATATTATAGTATAAGTCTACAATATCTATAAGTAGATATATTTCAAGTCACCTAAATAGTCAACTGATCTACCTATAAGTTTTTCATTTATTTAACACTAGCTTTAGCTCGAGCTTCGGCAGTGTGGATGTCGGAAATTATCCCACGGGAACATACTACCGCGATAAAAGTATTTCATATGTTAATCCAGGTTATATACTCGTACTATCTGTGTGCCCAATTTCATCCAAAATTTCAAAGTAATAAACATTCATCAATTTATAATATTAGTAGAAAGTCTCGTCTCGCGGTCTTTGTAATAATAATAATTATTATTATTATTAATATTTTATTATCAGGCAATAATGGTCCATAGAAAGAATACACAAAATAATCTTATACAATAATAAACTAATACATAATAAAAACCTTAAAACTATGAATAATAATGAATACCTTTTTACAAACACCATAGTACAATATTCATACTCGTACAAGACATACCTACTGAGACACCAGGCACTAAGCAAACTCGCTGACCGGAATATTTCAGCCATATTGAATGTATACAGACGAGCGAGTACAATTCTGAGAGTACAATTCTACGAAGATGAACTCGCGTCTTATATTTCCTGCCTCTTATCCCGTATATTTCAATTTGATCTAACATGTTTTTCTAGGAACGTAGAAAATACCGAGGAGTGCTTTAAAATTTACCTAGGTCTATTATTCACATGAGTTTGAGTTACTTATTTAATAAGTACTTAGGTAGATTTTGCTAATTTTCTGATTATAATTGAGTTGCGTGCCATATGAGAGTCCTATGTCTTATTGTCGTATTGTCGTGGACTTCTGTAGGCTGATAACAAATATTAAATTTCTTTAGTGTCATAAAAACAGATCACAGAAAAATGTAAGACCCTGGCTCCAGAGCTAGGTTAGAGAGAACCTGTAGTTTAGGAGTCAGTGACTTCTTCCATTTAGGTTACAATTAACCAAGTTTTGTGCAGCAAAAGGTGATAAAATTGTTTTACTTAAAAGTAGGTTTAAAAGTAAACATTTAATTTAAGCACTAAAAATAGATATAGAATTAACCTCGTAACGCCCAAGCTAAATTTCGCAAGATGAGCTAAACGCTCAATGTATAATGTATTGAACAAAGCTACATACGGCATTCCGGCCCAGACTAAAAACAAAACCTTCTCCTAAACGCCCAATGTACATTACAATGTACATTAATTAATTTAAATGCATGTTTGCAATATGTAATACTGTATGTCACTTTGTTCAATACATTGTACGTTACGAGGTTAAAGCAGGTTAAATAATCTAATTAAATAAAACTAATCTTGATAATGATGACGATGTCTTGTCACACCCTCAATAAACCCCACCATTTAAAAGTTCCATTGATATTTACAGCCGGGTATTATTAATGGTTTTTAATAATACTCATTGTATGTTGTTTACTACAGCGCGACGAGCGTGCTTCCTTTTATTGAAAAACTGTGCGATTTAATATGAAAGCATTCTAGCTCTGGTGCTTATTGTTTTCTTTCACTTAACTTTAGACGTTTTCAGACATTGTTAATCGTTATAGCCGCTCCGACGATGTCGCGAAATTTCCTAAAGATCGGTAACAATAGAAAAAGTAAATGTGTCTCATTAGTGACAGTTGAGATTATATTATATAATCTTAAGTCGATAAGGTTTTCTATTGAAACATATTTACTTAAGGGGAAGACACGGTTGGCGCAGGGGTTAAGCTATTCCCCCGGCGGGCGCCGCCGCCCGGCTCACACATCGTGGTCGGGGGGGCTCGGATTGCTGTCGAGTCCACCATGAAGTACCTGGGATTGGTGCTCGACAGCCGGTGGAATTTCGAGCCCCACTTCCGGCGGCTGGCGCCCAAGTCGTTGGGCGCTGCTGGGGCGCTATCAACGCTGCTTCCCAATCTGGGGATCCGAGCGCCGCCTGTAGGCGGCTCTACGTGGGGATCGTGCGATCCATGGCCCTGTACGGGGCCCCGGTGTGGGCCTCTGACCTGACGGCCGGCAGTATCGCAGTTCTGCGGAAACCGCAAAGAGCGATGGCCGTCAGAGTCATCAGGGGGTATCGCACGATCTCCTACGAGGCGGCTTGTGCACTGGCCGGATCCCCGCCCTGGGACCTCGAGGCGAAAGTACTCGCGTCGCTGTATCGGTGGCGCGAGGAAATGAGGGCGCGGGGCGAGCGACCGATGCAGCGACACTGAGAGCTGCGTCGGTCTCAGCTCCGCGAGGTCCTGGTGGCGGAATGGCGGGACAGGCTTTTACGCCCTACCGCCGGCCTCGCTATTGTCGGGGCGATCCGACCAGTGCTCGACGAATGGCTCGGGAGAAGGCACGGCTCCCTGTCGTTTCGGGCGACGCAGGTGCTCTCGGGGCATGGTTGCTTCGGGAAGTACCTGTGTCGCATAAACAGGGAGCCGGACGCTCGGTGTCACCACTGCTTCGACTGTCGGGAGGACACAGCGTGGCATACGCTGGCAGAGTGTGCCGCTTGGGAGGAGCCGCGCCGTGCCCTCATCTCAGGAGTAGGCAGTGACCTATCGCTGCCGGCCGTGGTCGAGTCTATGGTCGGCAGCGAGGAGTCCTGGGACGCGGTGGTTTCCTTCTGCGAAACAGTCGTCTTGCAGAAGGAGGCTGCGGAAAGGGAGAGGGAGATCTCGTCCCCTCACCCCGCCCGCAGCAGGCGCACCGGGCGTCGGCGGAGGGCGGACAACGCCCTATTTCAGCCCCCCTAAATGGGTCCAGGGGCGACGGACTTGGGGACGTCCGTCGCCCCCCACACATCTGGACCCGAGGCGGCGGCGCGTACGTGCGCCCCTCTTAGACGTCGCGGGGGGAGTTTAACACCTCACTCCCCCCCCCTGACATGAAGAGGCCCGCAGGAGCGGGCCAGCACCAGCCGGGGGTTGCGGAAGTATCGTTCGTTCCCGCGACCCCCGGCGTAGGTGAGAGAGGGAACACCGGCGTGGTGTTTAGTCAGTAAGAGTCGGACAGACCCCGCCGCCCGCCCCAGGGCGGCGGACATCCATGAGGATTTTCCACCACGAAAAAAAAAAAAAAAAAGGGGTTAAGGTTAAGCTATTGACTGCTGCGCTGCGTGTCGCGGGTTCGATTCTCGCACGGAACAAATATTTGTATGACCTACAAGTAGTTGTTCCGGGTCTGGCTGTTTGTGTATGTGAGTTTAAATGTTTGTAAACGCACCCACAATACAGGAGAAATTTCTATTGTGGGGCAACGGTTTTCTAAAATAAAAAAGCTATTGATATAAATGATAATGATAAATGATAAATGATTTATTTTCTGTAAGTAGGTTTGTACAAACACTTTTACATGTCAATCATATTTTTTTTTAAACTAGATGAGGTCGGCGTTTCCTATCTGACTACTCTGAGAAGAAAGGCCGAAACAAACTCAGAGGTCACAGTCTCTTTTAAAGTCCAGACATAATCTTGGTCAGAACATATGAAGACCATGTAGATTGGTGTCTGAAATGGTCTTTTGAGTAAAGAACCACACAGATTGAGCGGACCTGTCCAGTCAGTGCACGCATTTGTCAAAAATCGTGCAGCTCAACTCAGAACTTGAGGAGCCTTACGATTCGACGAACAATACCAATGAAAGGACATTTGGGTAGGCCGCATAAATTACTCAAACTGCCAGACCATGATTAACTATTAACTAAGAAGGAAAACAGAAAAAAGAAATGACCCACATAGTCTTCACACTCACAATAATAATAATAAAAAATAAGATACTTTACTAAGTAAATATCCATGTCATTGTTTATATAATATTCATCAATGTCAATGTGTATATAAAAATCCGGAAATAATCTTTGATCTTTGAGGACTATGTAGATTGGTGTCTGAAGTGGTCTTTTGAGGAAAGAACCACACAGATTGAGTGGACCTGTGCAGTCGGTGCACGCATTCGTCAGTAACCGTGCAGCTAAACTCAGAACTTAAGGAGCTCAACGATTCGACGAGTAATACCAAGGACAGGACATTTGTGTAGACCGCATAAACCACTCAAACTGCCAGACCATGATTAAAACGGAAACAATGACCCACATAGTCCTCACATTCACAATAATTAAAATAATATAAGACTTTAAACAGTAAATGTTCATGTCATTCTGTATATAAATAGATATTTAGAAAGAGAAAAAAAAAAAAAACAAAAGTGTAAATCAGCAAAAATAAAAAATAAACAACATTCACTGTCTAGACCTATTGGAGCAGCTCAATCCCAAGCTTTTTTGTCCTCAATATAGTCTTTTACAGTATAATAGGCTTTCTGGCATAGTTTTAGCTTTATAAAAGATTTGAATTTATTAATGCTTAGTTCTTGAATGTGGCTAGGAAGTTTATTATAAAAACGTATACATTGGCATCTAAACGAGCCACCTATTTTCTTGAGCCTTGTTGTAGGAACAACAAATTTGTGTTTGTTCCTAGTATTTATGTTATGGATATCACTGTATTTTTTAAACAGATTAATATTTTTATGTGCATACAAAAGATTATCATAAATGTACTGAGAAGGCACAGTCATTATATTAATCTCTTTAAACTTGTCTCTGAGGGAGTGTCTGGGACTTAATTTATAAATGGAACGAATTGCCCTTTTTTGTAAAATAAAAATTGTCTGAATATCGGCGGCATTTCCCCACAACAGAATACCGTATGACATCACACTATGAAAATAACTAAAGTAAACTAAACGGGCTGTCTCTAAATCAGTTAAATCACGAATTTTCCTAACGGCGTATGCTGCAGAGCTAAGCTTTTTTGACAATTTATCTATATGGGGGCCCCATTGAAGCTTGGCATCCAAAGTTATGCCTAAGAATACAGTGGAATTTTCGGGTTTTAACTCTTCACCCTTTATGAGAACACGAGTTTCTACTTGTCTAACATTTGGTATCGTAAACTTAATACATTTCGTTTTTTTTTCGTTAAGAAGTAGATTATTAACATTAAACCAGCTAACTACTTTTGCGAGGGCACTATTTATACTGTCAGTAACCAGCTGTTGACGTTTGAGTTTAAATAAAAGTGAAGTGTCATCTGCAAACAGCACTATATCATGTTCGTCCTTTATGAGGTAAGGCAAGTCATTGATATAAATAATAAATAAAAATGGTCCAAGTATTGAGCCCTGTGGGACCCCCATTCTTACTACAGATCCGGGTGACCTTTTCCCGTTAACATCAACTCTCTGAATCCTATCACTTAAGTAAGAAGTGAGAAGATCCAGAGAGGCGTTCCGGATTCCGTAGTGGTGAAATTTCCTGATTAAGGTTTCATGAAGAACACAATCGAATGCCTTGGAAAAATCACAAAAAATGCCCAAAGCATCGCATTTGTCCTCCCATGCACTATAAATATGTCCTAAAAGTTCAACTCCGGCATCGGTAGTTGAACGACCCCTTGTAAAACCGAACTGTTTATTATTCAGTAATTTATTCTTATTGAAAAATCTTTGCAATTGATTTAAAATAAGTTTTTCATAAATTTTACTAAAGGTGGGTAGTACGGAAATAGGTCTATAATTAGTAGGGTCTGATGTACTACCCGATTTAAACAACGGTATTATTTTACTGTGTTTCATAAGATCAGGAAACTCACCACATTCAATACAATTATTAAATATAACAGCTAAAGTAGGTGCTACAATGTTTATAATTGTCTTAGCAACATCCACAGAATTACCCCATAGATCTGCAGTCTTTTTAACATTTAACATGTGAAAAGTTTTAATTATATCTGTACAAGTGACAAATTCGAAGTGAAATTCCGAATCACAAACTGGAACGTTTTCCTTAAGTAAAGACTCTGCAGCAGTGGGTGATGAGCTTAGAGATTTAGTGGTTGACACGGGAATCTCTGCAAAGAAATTTTCAAAGGCCGCGGCAACCTGGGAATCTGATCTAATTACATTGTCATCAATAGCAAGGCTGTAGTCACTACTTCGGTTGCATGACCTTCCTGTTTCGCTATTAATGACATTCCAAGTCATTTTAATAATGTTATTACTATTTTTAATTTTTGAACTCAAATAACGTGACTTGGCCATACTACAGACTGTTTTAAATATTTTAGAATAATTTTTAACATATAAATTAAATTCAGAAGTGTTTATACAAATTCGTTCATCATATAATTCATAAAGTCTTTTTCTACTTTTATGTATACCAATGGTGGCCCAGTCACTGAAGGAAGCGTTACTATTGACTGATAATGTCTTTGGAATGAATGTTTTATCAAATTGTGTGCAATACATATTAAAAAAATCATTATATTGTTTGTTAGGGTCATCATTAGTCAACAAAAGTGGTAATTTACTTAAGAGTTTAGTTTTAAATGTTTCTAAGCGTTTAGTTGTTTTTGGGTTGACAGTGATATCTTTTTTAATAACTTTTTTGTTTTGATTTGTAATAGTGATCAGCTGGCCGCAATGATCTGAGTCTATTAAATTAATCATTTCTTTGTGGTTTGGTATAATATCTGTATAAATGTTATCTAGGCATGTGGCACTAGTAGGAGTTATTCTAGTGGGCTCCAAAAATAGGTTAGCAAGATTGTATGACTGAAACAAACTTATGATTTTAGTACTTAACCCAGAATTTTCTAACAAATTAACATTGAAATCACCACAAGTGATGATGGACTTGTTTGTATTACAGATTTTGTGCAACACTTCATCCATAACCTTTTCAAAACAATCATACAATCCTGAAGGAGGAATATGAATATTTAATTGAATAGTCATTCAATAGGGTTATATGAACTTAGAGGGTTGAACTGATGATTTTAATAATTATATTTTTGTAAATACATAGTTGTTACGGTCGTGAATCATATTTTGTTCAACATACAGCCTCACAGTGAACTGCAAATTGCCAAAAACGTAACAAAATTTGAATTTCACGGGCTATCCTGCGCCTGCCTAGCGCTTTCCCCCTTAAGCTAAGCCGATAGTCACAGCTGTCATTCGTAGATCTTCGACAGTCGTTACGGGTAGTCAAAAGCCCATAAGTCTGACAACCATCCTTACCAAGGGGTATCGTGTTACCCCGTAACTGGGTTGCGGAGGTCAAATAGGCAGCTCCTCCATGTAAAACTGGCATTCAGCTGAATCCTGTTAGACTGAAAGTCGACCCCAACTTAGTTAGGAAAAGGCTAGGCAGATGTATTGATGATTTATTTAAAACTATGGCCAGAATTGACCCATCAACCCATCCAATGTATAATAGTTACGTGGTACGAGTAAGTTTTCGTTCCAAAGCCTTTTAACAAAATTTCCACTGCTAACAAAATTCAGGCACACATCCTACCAATACAATAAAATTCAGGCCTCAATACATACCAATACTGTTGTATTTTCCTCAATGTCACAATAAATAGGGTTTGTTCAAGAGCACATGACGTAAATAAATTGAGGACGATTGGTCCTTCGGTCCGGAGAGCTTGTCTGAGTACTCAGAAGCTTAGTCCCACATAAAACCTTTTTTTGTAAGTAGGTTTATCTATCCTGATAAGTTTTGACAATAAGTCTTGAAATTTGTAAATAAAGTTAGTTTATTTGAACAGTTTTCTGGAATACAATTAGGACCTATCTAAAAAAAAGTAAAAAAAATCATAAGTATGTAGGTACGAATACTTCGTAAACATTCGTTTTTTTTTTTATGATCGCGCTCGCAGTTTAGAAGCATACACAAGACGGCAGGGACATTTTTGGGACAATTTTCACCGATTGATAAAAATAAAAAAAATTGCTGTTCCGTACATTTTGACTGCTTAGGTTGTACTTTTGTAGGAAACAGCTAACTTTTTCTTGTATAACCGACGAAAAATTTCAACGCAGACGGGTTCAGAATCATGTCAATGCTGCGTCCGTGCCACTCTCAAAAAAATAGGTATGTCCAGCTATGTGAACTTCATGAAAATGATCTGCCAAGATAATGAGGCATGAGAGAAGACTACTAGACAGTTTCACATGTCCTATTTAGTAAGGTTGTGTAAATACTGGTTAAATTCAATACCAGCATATTGAATTCTACACCAATCTATCAAAATCACGAAGACCATCCTACTTAACTTCAAACTTCGTCCATGAGCAAATATGTTCGGAGCGAGTGTATTAAGGTGTTTATCATAGGTACCTACTCGTCGCAGTCCGTCGGAATCTATTAAGAGGATTACGAGATGCAGCCAGGAAGACGAGGGTCGTATCCACGTCTCGTATGAGTTATGACCGCCTGTTACACCGTGGCGCAACGTCTGCTTGAATTTCGTACGTGATTTAAGAGGTTCGACGATTGGAATAAGTTTTGGAGGAATGATTTTTGCGATTCAGAGTTTAAAGTTAGTCGTGAGTCGTGCTGTAGTGAAGAATATCGCTGTATCTTTTTTTAATAAGCTAAAAAATTACATACGTAATGGTTACATGTGTAGTCAGACAAACTAATTTCATTTATTTATTTGACCACTAACGTACAGACGCCAGCACATCAAGCTACTACAATCTGTCAAATTTCTTTAATAGACTTTCAACTTTATGGCTAAAGCATAAGGTTCAAAGTTGACTGGGATAATTTGACAGTTTCGGGTAGCTTGATGTGCTGGCGTCTGTACGTAATTCAAGTCAACCAGTAAGAGGGGTTCAATTTATTTATAATAATAAACTGCAAAATTTTAGTAGTCTGTTAAATTGCCAACAGACTATTGATTCTTACTAACAATAAGTCAAAAATAATATTCTTTCATTAACTAATTTTACGCTTCATTGTAAACACAGCCCTCCCTAAGCCGCCGTCAGCTAAATTATTTATGCATTTAAAAGGATTTACTCTTAATATGAGGTGTAGCCGCGCGGTCACGACTCTCCGACGAGGACTGAAAAGCTAATGAGACGCATAATATCATCATCATCTGCCGAGCCTTTTCCCAACTATGTTGTGGTCGGCTTCCAGTCTAACCGGATGCAGCTGAATACCAGTATTTTACATGGAACGACTGCTTATCTGACCTCCACAACCCAGTTACTGGGTAATACGATACCCCAATAGGTAAGACTGGTTGTCAGACTTTCGGGCTTCTGACTACCCGTAACGACTGTCAAAGATCTACGAATGACAGCCGGGACCAACGGCTTAACGTGCTTTCCGAGGCACGGAGGGGTCTAATGAGACGCATAATAATTAATATTTATTCAAGAGTTAAGTTCCCGGGACATGATTGAGACGTGAAGCTATTTACTAACGTGTTTGAGTTAAGTATTAACAGATATATTTAGGGGTAGTCCTTCAAGCTTACTATACTGGCTAATATTTAAAAAACCGGCCATGTCCAAGTCGGACTCTCACTTGAAGGTTTCGTACCACCGTAATAGTACATTATGATATAAGTGCGGTAAGTTGAAAATTACAGCTGAGGCGATATTGCTAGCCCGAGCCGTAGGTGAGGGCTATAAGAAAGCAGAGGCTGTAATTATCAAACCGCACGTATGTCATACGACGTTTTATAACACATTTGTGAGGAAATAAATAAAACTCGGACTTTCTTAAACGAATAAATCTTTAATTACTCGCGCGCGCATCAGCGTCTTTTGTTTATGGCAAAGGCACAAAAAACAGCCAGTATTACTAATAAAGTAAATTAATACTTTTGTGTTTTTGTTATAGATAAATGGTTGTAATTAATTGTCAAAATTAATTAAATTAAAGAATTAAATTTTTATTTATTATATTTTATATCCCAAAGTTAATATAATTCATAAAATGTTGACCACTTTTCTCACATAATAACTCTTTGCTAAGATTTAAAAAAGTACCGTAAGAGAGAGAGATATTTTATAACACATTTGCTCGTAAAAGGTCTCTTACTGCACCAATTTCAATATCGTAATGTATCTCATTACGTACTTGTGCGTAATTGTAATGTAAAGCGCACGGTTTATCAAGATGCTCCGTCTAAAACGAACGGTACTTTTTTAAATCTTAGCAAAGAGTTCTTATGTCAGAAAAGTGGTCAACATTTTATGAATAAAATTAACTTTGGGAGATAAAATATAATAAATAAATATTTAATTCTTTAATTTAATTAATTTTGACAATTAATTACAACCATCTTTAACAAAAACACAAAAGTATTAATTTACTTTATTAGTAATACTGGCTGTTTTTTGTGCCTTTGCCATAAACAAAAGACCTCGAATTTTAATAACTGTTTTAACAAGTAATTAAAGATTTATTCGTTTAAGAAAGTCCGAGTTTTATTTATTTCCTCACAAATGTGTTATAAAACGTCGTATGACATACGTGCGGTTTGATAATTACAGCATCTGCTTTCTTATAGCCCTCACCTACGGCTCGGGCTAGCAATATCGCCTCAGCTGTAATTTCCAACTTACCGCACTTATATCATAATGTACTATAACACTACATATTTTTTTATTAAATTTTTACTTTATGTATTTGTTGAGGGGCCCGTGGCTAAATAATAACAGCCGCACAGGTCGATCGATCAGGTTAAGCTACGCTTGCCGCGGTTGATCTGTGGATGGGTGACCATCTTTACATACCGAGATCCCTCCGTGCCTCGGAAGGCACGTTAAGCCGTTGGTTCTTGACAGTTCCAGACAGATCTTTGACAGTCGTTATGGGTAGTCAGAAGCCCGAAAATCTGACAACCAGTTTTACCTAGGGGTATCGTATTACCCAGTACCTGGGTTGTGGAGGTCAGATAGGCAGTCGCTCCATGTAAAATACTGCTATTCAGCTGCATCCGGTTAGACTGGAAGCCGACCCCAACATTGTTGGGAAAAGTCGAGGCAGATGATGACTTTATATATTTGTTGTTATACGAGTAGCGGCAATAGAAATACACTCCCTGTTAAATTTTCAACTATCTACCTATTACGCTTCATGAGATACAGCCCGCTGACAGACAGGCGGACGGACAGCGCAGGCTTAGTAATAGGGTTCCGTTGGCACCCTTTGGGTACGGAACCCTAAAAACAACATGAGTTATTTTCCTTTAGGTTGTTCGTAGCGACACGGAAAAACAAACACATAAGCTCCTAACTAATTACCTACTCTGTACTGTCTTGATTTCTACTAAAAACCTACCTAACCAAATAAAGTCGATATAAACCGAATAAAACAACAGATTAATTTCTATCTAATTATCCGCAAACACCGTTAGCTCATCTTCCCAAAATAATCCAATAACAGAATATGAAAACAAAAGGAAAGCCCTCAATCAAGGAATAATGAGCCACTAGATTAGATAAAACGTTGTTCGAAGTAAACTCGGCGAGACAAGAAATAATAAATCTTTCGATACCAATTATACGTATGATTGTACCTAAGGCACCCGCGGTGTCGGACAGCCGCTGGAGGAGAATGGCCCTACTGGGAAATAGAGACAATTGGGGTGAATCTCAACCGGTTATGGAGAATCAGAATGCATTGGATGTGTCGAAGGCTGAATCGATTTACGTTAGATTTGTTGGGTGTTGTGTTTATTTCTAAGGCTTTTGTGTTTACTTTCTACTTGTTTGTTTGGTCTAAGTTCTTATTTATTCTATTTTATTAAATGTAGCTGTTATAAATTTAGCTGCAGATTAGTTCTAATACGGTATATGATAAATTACCATCAAAATAAATATTTTCTTTTCAAATACCTTCAAAAGGGTCTTAACTGTATGAAAACAAGAACCGTTAGAAAACCTTTTTGCCCCAAGATGCGGTTACTAAATACTTATCCCGGTACAAAAATAAGCTCGCCACGTACCTGGCACGATCCGAGGACGTGACGACTAAGACGTACCTTATAACTTTTAAGTTATTCGTCAGTGCCAAGCCCCGAGGCTTTGAAACTTGGCTAAGTCGCGGTCGCGCACCGCATCAAAAATACGCCGGTTGCAAAGTACGCCGGTCACAAAATACGACGGTTTCAAAATACGCCCTTTGCAAAATACGGAATGTCTTAATCTAATAAGAAGTGATTCTGCTTTCACTTGAGGTTGGACCGCGGTCGGCTAATTGAGTTAAAATCTTGCTAAGAGTCTGTGATGTTTGTTGTGGTTAAATTTTTTACTTATTTTCGTGCAAGGAAAGTTGGAGATTTTAATTTAGTTTTAAATGTAGTAAGTTGTTTTTATTTATTAAAAATCATAATAATAGTACCAGAAGCTTGTATCATTTGATCAGAAATACCGGGACGATTTTCACCCCACTCTTCTAAAGATATAAATAAACAGGCGTTTGCCTGTATGCATATGTGTGTATACACATATGCATACAGACATACATGGTAATGAAAACAGATTTTACCTACGTAGAAATACCCAAATAATCACGTTTCACAAAATACATTGTCAGATAGGCTTTTAGAAAAGCGTCAATCAATGACACCTCGGTAGGAGACAAGGCAATTTGTTAACGGCGTACTGAAAGGTGTGTGCCAACTTTATAATTGGTGTCGGCGGCAATATGACCATTGTAAAAGAACAATGAATCGTCGAAGGTGTGAGGGACAAAGTATTTGTGGCGCGATATTTAATTGGGTCGATTTTATAATAGAAGGAGAATATGGAAGTGTATATTTTGTTTATCTAGGCCCGTATTGTATATATTATCTCATCATCTGCCTAGCCTTTTCCCAACTATGTTGGAGTCGGCTTCCAGTCTAACTGGATGCAGCTGAATACCAGTATTTTACATGGAGCGACTGCCTGTGTGACCTCCACAACCCAGTTACTGGGTAATACGATACCCCTAGGTGAGACTGGTTGTAAGATTTTCGGGTTTCTGACTATCCCTAACGACTGTCAAAGATCTACGAATGACAGCCGGGACCAACGGCTTAACGTGCTTTCCGAGGCACGGAGGGGTCTTGGTATGTAAAAATGGTCACACATCCACAGACCAACCGCGGCAAGCGTAGGTTAACCTGATCGATCGACCTGTGTGGCTGTTATTATTTAGCCACGGGCCATTGTATACATTAATTGCTGTTATTAAAAAGGTCATTCATAAATAGATATAGCTCACTTAAGTAAAACATTTCATCGAGGTCGAAATAAAATATGATTGCTGTCATCCATTTATGCAGTGTAGTGGTGGCCCAGCGGTAACGGCCGCGACTTGCTAATTATAGGTCGTAGGTTCGAACACAGACGCGCGGTTTACTTTGGGTAAATAATTTCATCACCGCTGATCTCAAAACGGTGAAGGAAACCATGTCCTAGACACGAAAATTCGAAGACTGCTGACATCTACGAACCCGCACTGGACCCGCGTGGCAGGTTACTCTCGAAGCCTGTGTCCCAGCAGTGGGAACATTATAGGCTCATTTTGCTGTTTTTGTGCTAAAAAAATGTATTTTTGTGCTAAATAAATGTATTTTTGTGCTAAATAAATGTATTTTTGTGCTAAATAAATGTATTTTCTTGTTTTCTTTCCTTCTTTATTTTGTTATACAATTCATTCATAGGTTTAGACATCTTTTTTTTTTTAATTTTCCCCAAATTTGGATTATCCCATTTTATGAGTGCGTTTACCTACAAACGGAACAAAAACTTCTGTAGGCTGAACAAATATTCTGTTTAAAAAATATGTCTAATTAACGAATTTAATAAGGAAATCATAAAGTTCTCACTCAGTAATTTCCTACTTCAGCTGCATCAATAAATTAGCAAAACTCACTAAAAGGCAAGCTTTAGAGCTAACTCAACAGCGGAAGCTTTAAAATAAATTAATTATGTCTTAAATATAATACTTGCAGAGAAAACTTAATAATTCTGAGTAACTTTGCAATATCTGATCTATCTTTACTTCAGTACTGCATCGAGTTAACTAGTTACATGTGGCTAGTACTTCTGTGTAAAAAAAAAAGCGGCCAAACACGTTTCTTCTATGGAGACCCATTATTATTTTTATAATACATTTAATATCCAAGAACTCTAAAAACCTAATTTCACTGTGTATTTTTTTCTAAGGTACCTGCGTAGTTTAATGGTTAATAATATATTACGAGTAGTTACATTTAGGGTGAAGACTGTTGTCAACCTGTTACCTGCTCCATAGTAATATACCCTTAGTTTATGCCCGTCTGATCACGGTTTTCCTTATATTGCGTCTATTGTTAAAGTTAGATAAGGTAAGTTTACATGGTTTGCTCGTGAGCGAATCTGTAAAGCATTTAAGACTTCTGACTACCCACATTTATTACTATTTTTATGAAAGGTGAGGTGAACTGGTTTGCGTGTAATGGTATGCAAATACTCGTGCCTATGAAAATGAAATGCTGCCGGTCGATTCTATTGGGTGTACCGGAAAGTTCTGTCGGTTTTGGTAGTACGAGTACATAGAAATTTTTCGAATTTTTCTCTATACGAATACGTTAAAAGTATTGAATAAAATTGCGTCATAATTTCTGGGTTACGGACTATAAATACACGTATTGCGCAATAATTTGTCATTCGCTTCTGAGTAGCCGCAGTGTCAAAATGAGTGCCAACGATAAAGTTCATTTGAGGCATTGTATACTTTATGAGTTCCAGAAGGGAAATAACGCTGCTAAAGCCTGTATAAATTTGTGTAGTGTTTTGGACTCGAGTGTGTATCTGAACGTACATGTCAAAGATGGTTTGAGAAATTCAGAAAACGGGATTTAGGTATTAACGATGAACCTCGTTCTGGAAGACCATCCTTAATTGATGACGGGTTTTTGGAAGCGATTCTACAAAAAGATCCATTTCTTACAACATCAGAAATTGGTTCAAGGCTAGGCGTAGCTAAGCAAACTGTTTCGGACCATATTCATCGTTTAGGATATGCACAAAAATATTCCCAGTGGGTACTGCACGAACTATCGGAAAAAAACTTGGTTGACAGAATAACGGTATGCTCCTCACATCTTGCTCGTTACAAAATTGAACCATGTTTGGAAAGATTAGTTACGGGTGATGAAAAGTATATTGTCTACAATAGCGTATCAAGAAAGAAAGTTTATTTAAAACCGGGACAACCTCCTTACTCTCCAGATATTGCTCCATCAGATTTTTATTTGTCAGGTCGCTAAGCATGTAAAGATAAATAAAATTAATTATGTGTATACACCATTGTACCTACACGAATCACACAATCACAGCGATTTGCCATACTTAAAATCATTTTATCAAAATCAATCTGAGGAATGGCCGCACACGTTCTTTCTAATGAGTCACAAAGTTCCATACTCGGCAGAGCTCTTCTTTGGAGCATATCCCATGCGTGCTCAATTGGGTTGAGGTCTGGCGATTGAGCAGGCCACGGCAGAACGTTGATGCTAGCATCGGCAAGAGTGCGTATGACTCTAGCCGTGTGCGGACGTGCATTGTCGTGCATTAGTCAAAACGCATCACCCAACCGGCTTCGCAAAGGGATGATCACGTCTGAAACAATCCTCTCCACATAACAGTACATTGCCTGGAACCAGCTTGCAACATTCCGACGGCTCTCATCAGCTCTTCTGTGTCAAATGATATCGTCGCTCCACACCGATTCAATTTTTTTCAGTTCCGATGCAGAAATTTTGTAAAAACGCTATTACACACTTTTATAGGAATCCTGATTGACAGTTGATTTTCTATTTTTAATCAAAATTTAAAGAAAATTATTTATTCAAATAGTGAAATTAACTAAAAAGAATCAATAACGATCCAAAAAAGTTAAAATAAAAATCCTCAATAATTGCGGCGATACTCTAAAACGTACTTGATCCCTAGATGTGTGTAGTTTTGTAAACGTGAAATCGTTAAACATTTTATAAAGCTCACTTTCCACTGAAACAGTCTATTAAAAAGTTAAAGTAAGATTCCGTGACCTACTTCTGTAATTCAATACTTTTCAATAGCGTCTATTTAAGTTGGCAACTTGAAGCCTTAGTAGGGACACTTTCAAAAGAAATGTCTTGATTTACTTTTCCAAGTACTCTGTAATGGTGGAGCGATTTGTTTATGTAAAAGTAATCCACTGATAAGGCTGTATATATAAATGGAAGGATTTAGACTATCTCAATGTTTCCCTGCCGTACTATATGACAATGCTGCTAGCCTTTTGGACACTTTTCCTATTGACAGCGATGCGAACTGCGATTTTTTTTATGCCCTTTGATTATTTCCCCTCCTTTAAATATTATTGTTATTATTTTGAGACAGCTTTTTAAATGATGTAACTATAAATACCTAAAGATTCTGAGGTGAAAATTTAAAATTTTAAAGATAGAAAAATAGGTTTACTTGTCACAGAAACAGATATCTAGAAAAAAGATAAGTAAGTGATTTGTGCGTAAGAATTTAAGCAAGAAGAATTTCAGAACGAAATGCACATAATAATTTTAGCAGTTAATATCATAGTGGTATTTTCAGCTTAGATGTTACACTATATTTTGATATAATAATATTTTATATGCGTGGAGGGGCTTGTGGCTAAGTAATAACAGCCGCACCCGTCGATCGATCTGGTTAAGCTACGCTTGCCGCGGTTGGTCCGTGGATGGGTGACCATCTTCTTATAGCAAGACCCCTCCGTGCCTCGGAAAGCACGTTAAGCCGTTGGTGTTGTAATTTGTGGATCTTCGGCAGTCGTTACGGGTCGTCAGTAGCCCGAAAGTCTGACAACCAGTCTTACCAAGGGGTTGTCGTATTACCCAGTAGCTGGGTTGTGGAGGTCAGATAGGCAGTCGCTCCATGTAAAAATACTGGTACTCAGCTGCATTCAACCCCAACACAGTTGGGAAAAGGCTAGGCAAATGTTGATGAATATTTTATATGTGTCTTTAAATAAAATACTTACGTGGTCTACCGCTATACGTATGATCAATATTACCACCTGAGGGTAGTTCCGGGTCATATGGAGAGTCCTGTATGGAGGCATTGGATCCGCCTACATATAGGATAATTACTATAGTTTGTTTTGGTATGATGTGTATTACTCGTACTAACTTAGTTCTTTTTTTTTTAATCTTTTATGTTAGGGATTTTTATTTATAGAACATGCCAGCCCCGTTGAGACATAAATAACCAATACAACTACACAATCAATATTAATCTATACTATTCTAGAGCATAAGTAACAGGATTTCACTGACGCGTGAATATTTTAAATAGGTTCATAGCTGCAGACGAGAGGGGTTTGCTAATATTATTTAAAAAATACCAACATCCATCATATTTAATTTAAATTCACGCACCAGTGAAACTTAGTTCTCAATTCTGTATATTACTAACACTCTATGGACAACCTATTCTGAAATAAATTATAAATAAATAATTAAATATTGTATTTCATCATCTGCCTAACGCTTTCCCAGCTATGTTAGGGTCCGTTTCCAGTCTAACCGGATGCAGCTGATTATTTTACATGGAGCGACTACCCGTCTGACATCCACAAACCAGTTACTGGGTAATCCGATGCCCTTGGTAAAACTGGTTGTCAGACATCCGGGCTTCTGACTACCCGTAACGACTGTCAAAAATCTACTGCTTTCCGAGGCACGGTGGCCCATCCACGGACCGAACGCGGCAAGTGTAGCTTAACCTGATCGATCGACCCGTGCGGCTGTTACTACTTAGCCATGAGCCCCTTGATTAAAATTATCTTTAATTCATTTTATTTGAAAATTATCCTCATCATATTACCTAAAAATATTTTTTTTTTGCGTAGTAAAATAATATCCAAAGATCCATGTCTCGACTGTTTTGTTTTGCTTTCCCGGAGCCTTGGGGTTTACGGTGGCCATGCAAATTGCTATAGAAGGGGAAGGAGGGACACTTAAGCCAATTTCATTTTTTTCAGGTGAGTAGCTTTGTAAAATGCTCTTTTTCGGATGTTTTTTTGTATGCCTAAATAATTTTACTGTTGCTCTTTTAAATACCTGCATAGATAACTGACTTTATGGGCGGTGGAGAACTTGTTATAAAATACGAGGAGAGATAAATATACCACGATTATTGTATGAACGAGGACATAATATCAAGCTATACATTTCCAGTATAAGCTGACTTTGCACTGTACGAAACGCCTATACAATCCAAGGTCAGCTAAAACTGGAAAAATTTAGTATAGTTTGATATGTCGTATTTGTGTGTTCACTAAACATGAAGAACCTTTATTTCTATCTGAAGCTATATCAGTTCAAACTCTTAAAAAACGAAATAATTACCATGCGTTTTCCTTTAAAAACCACCAAATTTTACTACACCATGACAAATAACCCACGACAGAAAAAAATGTAGGGATCTAAAAACATAATAAGCGTAAAAGAAATCATAATAAATCCGGCCCAAATAAACGAACTAATCAGGGTGGAGAGGGCAGCTCCGCTCACTCAATAAAAACAACACTTGAATGTCAGTAAAAAAAAAACTCATTTTCCTTTATTGCATTGAGTCTAATTTGAATTGAGTGCTATGCAGTTATGAGTCAAGAGAGCGGATAATTTTAAGTAACTGTGGACTGGTGATGTAAACAAGGTTGGGTGGTAAATGTAGAAAGGTACAGACGCCAGCACAACAAGCTACCCGAAACTGTTAAATTTTACCAATCAACTTTAAGCCTTATGGTTTAGCGATAAAGTTGAAAATCTATTAAAGAAATTTGACAGACTGTAGTAGCTTGATGTACTGATGTCTGTACCTATAGGTAGATTGTAGAAAGGTATGGGTAGGTATGTCGGTAGGTATGTCGTTAGGTAAGGTTGTTGCGGGCACAGCTACGAGTATAATGGTATTTATAGTCGACATGGTCCATTGAGACTGTTGAATACTTGTGTACACCTGAAGGCCATAATCTAACGTTCATAATCTAGTCGCTGTCTCATCTCGGCGACCAACAAATGTCAAGAAGTTGTCAAAAATGTAGAGTAATTAGAGGTATTTTTGACAGACTGAGACTGAGATAAGAATGTGAATGTTCTTTAAATTATGGGAATTGCCCCTCAGGTTTTCAAAGCGCGTCGTTTTCGGTCGTTTTATATGAAGATGTAATATTTACCGCTTACTTTAATATACTGTGATATTGGTAGGCTGAAACTAGATGTTACTAAGTACTTTATGTGTGTGAAATTAGTTTTGCAGGAAAAACTGCAAATAAAACAAAAAAGCCGCGAAAATATGTTGTATTGTATATCGAAATTAGGAGTCCTTCAGATTAATTATCCTAAGTTAAAATAATGTGATGTGTTGAACCCATTACCAAAAGGTCGATAACCAGTTACTTCAACAGCCTTAATTTCCCTAAAAATCAAATCATGTAGGTGGTTACAAGCATTCATTAATAATAATATGAAATTTAAATAAACAGTCTATAATCCCCACCAACTCTCGTACAATTAAGTCCACAATGATACCTAGTACACCTCCAGGCGAGACTGGAGTCTTGTCGTGAACTTAATTTATGTGTATTGAGATAAGACGTTATAAATAGGCACAAGGAATAACGTTTTAAAATAATGGCTTTAAATTGCTCCGTGAACTGAACGGAATTGTGTAGGGATGCAGTGAATTATCAAGTTTCTTTTAAATAGGTTTATTTATAAGATCAAACACGTAAATTATATCGACGTCGGTATGGAGAGGATCTAATACCATGGAAAAGGTTAAGAAAAATAATCTTAAAATTTCCGTTCTGTAAGTTATACGGTTGCAGTTTATTTGACTTTTTTAATTTCTCATAATTTGTTATTTTTTTTAAACCTAAATCACCTTATGGTACTTAATTTAATGTAATAAGTACCTAATATTAATTTGATGTCTGTTAGCCCTCATGTTAGATACCGAAGTATTTCTTTACTGTATCCCAAAGAAAAGTTAATCAGGTAGCGTTCTTCCCAAAATATCAATAGTCCCAGTTATAATATAGGCAGATCAACGAAGACAAAAACTTAGCGTGTTGCGTCGACCCCAAATAAAATGGGACAAGGGCAGGAGGAAGAAGAAGAAGAAGAACGAAGACAAAAACTTAGTAGGTACCAAATCTGGATTTAGACCTATTTAAATACTCCTCGTAAATAAAAACTTTATCTAGTCTGTCATTTTTGATCTTATAACAAGATAGCGTTTAATTATAAGTGAGCACCGCACCACACTTTTACTTAATTTTAACTTGATGGAGTTTCTTAAGCGCTAAGAGGCTTCGCCAACGTTTTTTCCAGCAAAAAGTTGAGGTATATCCGGCTGCGATGAAACTTAACACAAGCATTCTTTTTTTAATTAGAGACGGATAAATAAAGATTTCTGAGAAAAGAGTTTTATGAACAAGTGTTATGATTGCCTTTTGTTCTAAGAAAAGAAAAGGTTCGTAAGTAATTGATGATTTTAGACTTTAATTTGATTGTAGTAAGATTGAGTTTTGGGTAACATTAAGGACAGGCGTGGGTGTGACTTCGGGCTTTCTAGCAAAGTAAGGAAGGACGTAAGCAAAATTTGTTATCCCTGTAATTTTCCTTCAATAACAAAGCTTTAATTTCGCAGCTAACCGTTAAATATACACATAATAATAACATTGCACGCTTGACAAAGAGAACAATAGAAAATTCTGGTGTAAAACTTAGTATCTCCTGCTTAAGTAGACTTTGATTTACAGAAGATTTTTTAGAAGTCACAACCACAGACGTAGTTTTATAAAAAGACTGTAAGACCCTTTCATCCGAAACATAACAGCCAAACATTTACAGTGAAGCGTCGATTATCTGAACGTCGCTCAACCGAACGACCGCTCATCCGAACTACTACGCCCGCCCTACTCACGCGTGCCTTTCTCCCGCCTCCCGCGCTACAGTGCTTGCGGCAGTCACTTGTCACGACTTGTCGATTTGTTATGTATATGTAAATATGGTTTTCATTAACCTGTACGTAAATATGTATGGCTGAATTAATATACATATAGGTAGTTCGATTATCCGAAAATACCGATTTTCCGAACACCCAAGTCCCCAATTAGTTCGGATAATCGACACTCTACTGTATTACAATATTTCCACGCAATCACTATGTCCCTATGTCCTTTATGTTTTGTAAGCCCATTGTATGTTTCGTAGTATAAAATGTCTTTTTTTTTGTTACCTATGTATTTTCTGGTGTACAATAAAGTATATAATTATGTACTGTAAATAACTGCCAAACATCTTTAGTAACAGCACAAATGGCAGGGCCCTGCAAACCTCACCATCAAAATACCAGCACCACTTTGCAAGACATGAAACAGCCCTAACTTAAATAATTAAAACGATGTTTAACAAACTTTAAAAACTCAAAAGTAATCAAAGAAAAAGGGACAGCGATAGAAACGCGAAATAACCAAAGTTTCTTCAATCTTTCGGCGAGGAATTTAATTAACATTCCGGGGTGAGAGTGGCGATGCTGGACATCGGGCGGGTCCTAATTGCGGCCTGTCACTTCCAGCGCTGGTCACCCTACTCTAGTGTTACCACTGTCAAAACATTGCGCTAGGATTTAAAGTGAAACTTTTTGGTTCGTCAAATGCAAGCTTTGTTACACCTATTCTGAGTGTTTTCTACTTTGTTAGTTGGTTTTTTAAATTACAATGAATTACGGGGAAATAAATACTTTTTCACATCACCTGCTCTCTAACGCCAAATTATAAGTCATGCAAACCTAACCTAGTCTTTAAGCTCTAGCCGGGCATTAATATTTTTATTATTAATATTATTATTATTATTCATTTATTTCGGAATCAAAAAATATTCCATAGTAGGCACTAAATTTCATTATCACCCGCCTCATTAATGTGATTTGAATTTGGAATGTCAACTGAGAAAATCGTATCTATGGAAAAATTAATTACAAAAAAAAAACTATTAATGTATAGGGCGACCAAAGAGTTCTCACTTCATTGGTTTTAGTCGCCGTCGACGATCAACCCCCGCGTTAGAATGTTAAATTTGGGCTGACGCTCCATTGTTGATATTATTTATTGTGATTTTGATGTAAATGCGTGAGATTAGATTTAAAAAGTTAAAAAAACCCGGACAGACAGTAGGTACTTATGTTATTGAAGTTTAATATCAGATTTGATGCCACCAACTGCATCAAACTGTTTGAAAAGTATCTACGTAAGCTTGTTTTGAATCTTAGTTGAAGTCGGGTTTTCATTTTATTTTGTATTTCATTTTTATTTTAATCCTTCTAGTGTTTATATTGTTGGAATCGTCTCCTCAAGCCCGTTATTTTGATACCCCAGAGAGTAATGTACTAATTTTTTTTTTCAAGAATTTTCTTGTTGTCGTCAAAATCCGCCATTTTGATTTTATAAAAACCAAAACCTAGCCAATAACCAGCACATAACTAGGTATTCCCCGGTTATTTAACAGTTACATAAACTAATAATTCGATAATCGAATTAGTTTTACCTCTTAGTAGGTATGAAAAGTAGATAATTCGCCTCGGGGATAAAGGTGTATTCGTCTTGGGCGACATTGAATCCCTCACTGCACTCAGAAACTTACCTCTCTCGCCAGGTCAGGTGTTAACTCTCTCGCTTCACTCAGGAGTTAACTCGGAGCTCCCTCGCTGCGCTCGGGAGCCCTAGAATTCTTCATTGCGTTCAGTATTCAAAATAGCGCCCGCGACATTAAGACACTGCTTTATCCGCTTAGTGAATAATCCACTATAAAATACTTCCCATCACCCATGATAATTATCCTACGCTTTCAAAGAACTTTGGTACTGGAAAAGTACCTAATTAAAAAATACACAATGCTCTCAAAAATAGCTTTAAAATCCTTATTCAGGTATGTTAACTTAAATTAATTGATTTCAGACTAATAATTTCTCCATAACTGTTAGTTACAAAGGTCTTAAAACTATGTTAGTCAATATATCACAAATCATGTAAAAAAAAAAAAAAAAAATTCATCTCCCTAGCACTGCAGACTCTGGCCTCTCAGAGATCATCATATTACAATGCTAGCAAGAGTTCAGTAATATCTTTGTCTGCTCTTTTGTGCTAGGAAACAGAATCTTAGACACACACAGAGTCTTAGACAAGACCTTTTAGAAAAAATACACATCATAATTATGGTTCCCCCTAAACATAATCATGTAGCGAACACAGCGGTCATAAAAACGCAGATAATTCCCGCTGGATCATAAAAATGCGGATACAGGGCTTTTAAAAAGTAGTAAAAACTCTCAGGCATAATCCGGTAACAGTTGGCAGGTGAAGTCAGATCGATAGCCGTTTGCTGCCTTATTAAAATAATTAAGAAACTTTTGCCCGTTCTCAATATTTAAATATCTTAAAACTTGTTTTGTATTGTCTAGGTATGAAACAACTTGGATAAGAAAAGTTTCTGAGAAATCTATTACCTACTTGTTTAACAAAGATTTTCTTCTGGGAATCTTCAGGAGAAAAGATTTTATTGGAATCCTGTAAGAAGCTTTTACAATTTTTAGAATTTCTCGAAACATTGTAAGTAGTTCTAAGTACGGTACCCAAGATATTGTTGGTAATATCTTGGGTACTACCGTACTAAGAACTACTTACAACGGTGGTACCTATTTAAGTACTTTTGTGAAAAGTAGAAAATCTGTTTTTAGCGACACAAATAATATTACATGTTTTTTTTTCTTCCATTTTGGCAACTGAGACAATATCAACTTTTCTGCCAGGATCATATTGAATGTTGAACACTGAATATTTCGCACTGCCAGTATCAGAACTATTCCACTTCAACATTTTAAAAACTCATAAATAGGTTTAAAGATATTTTATTTCTAATAAGAACTTAATACAATTTTTTAATTTACTCTGTTCTCCGACCAAAGGTTAAAATAATTTGCTTATCTTAAGATTCAATACTCAATCATTTCTATGGGGGGGGGGGGGGGGAGTCTCCCACAAAGGAATTATGAGATGCAGTGTCTTCATATTTTAAGGTGCCTTTGTGGAAGCGAAAATAAATTTAAAAAAAAAATCAACAGTATGTTTGTGTTTATAACCTATTTATGTATTTGTCTAGTTTTTTATTTTTTTTTTTAATTTTTAAGAAAAGTTTATAGTTCACTTAAAATTAGATACAAAATGCTTACATCTAAATAATATCATATTTGCCTGTGGGGCGTTGGCGACGTCACAGGGTCATACAATGTTTTTGAAGGTTTGCCTTAAAGATGTTTTACTATCACACTTCTTTCAATCCTCCAGTAAATCATTCAGTTGTGCTCCCTCAACCAATATTAAATACTAAAAAATACATAAATACTTATCTTATTTATAATAGTACGACTATTATTAATAAGATAAGTATTTATGTTTTCAATCTACCTTTAATAACCGTCCTTCACTATGCAATAACTATAAGAAAGGTGAAAGACCTTTCCGCCTTCAGTTCAGAAAATCAATCAGAATGGTAAAACAGGGCGCATCTGTGATTTATGACCAAATTCATCATACCCATCAGTTAAAACGCAACCATCTCCTCTTCAGAACACAAAGATACAGTCATGATCTACAATTTTATATCTCTTTGCCCCTAAGTGTTGGACAGATGCGCAATCTATGTTCACCGTAAAAAACATATTACCTCCTCCCGCCCTTTGCCAGGGTTTATTAAGCAGTCGTAAACGAAGACAGGGGACGGTAGGTTACCTATTATGAGCGAGAGATACTGTTCACTCTGTTTATGTAAAAGGAGAAACTGAACCAACTAACATTATCAAAGCCCAACCTAAAAACACTGGGGTTAGAATGTGGAAAACGTGAAACTATGTGTGTATATTGTATTGTGTATTTATTGTTGTATATTGTACTATGTTTTTAGTGATTGATATGTCAGTGTAGATAGTATAATATACAACTATAGGCTTTTGACAAGATATTAGACACCTACCTAAAAGGTTGGAATTTTGTTCCGAGTTTGTTTGCTTTAAAACCGTGGAGATTAGTTCTAAAACATCATAACATGCACGCCATTATTTCCTGAAGGGTTGGGTTGAAGTGTACTTATAGTAGGTACAGACGCCAGCAGATCAATCTACTACAATCTCACAAAACTGCATTATAGTTAAATTAAAATAAAATAAAAAACTTAGTGGGTACCTGTTTCGATTTTTTTTTTCTTTCAACCTTTTAGTTTTACGTAGTCGACGTCATACGATATGGACTAATTTGATTGGAGTAAGTGTGCATACACACGAGTGAAATGCGTTGACGACAGAGGCAACTGCAGCCGTCGCCGCGTGTCGGCGACAGCCGTCAGCGCGTGTCGGCGGCAAAATGCCGCTCGTGTACAGTCACCAAAATAGATAAGTAACCAGGGTCGTCGGATATAATTGAAGTTTAGTAAGAAGCCGATGGATGTTTTCCGAATGAAATTTAATTTGATAAATGAACGGTATGTTTTCAATTAATTAAAAAATAAGTTTTATTCGAAAACATCCATCGGTCTCTTACTAAACTTCAACTATATCCGACGACCCTGGTTACTTATCTCCTTTAGTGACTGTACATATTTGAGCACCGTACTCAAATACAAAATCGACACGCGTTGACGATAGTCGCCGACATGCGTCGACGGTTGCAGTTGCCTCTGTCGTCGACTCGTCGCTCGTGTGTAAGGTTCACCTCTGCCCAACCCTTCGGGGGTTACAGGTGTGATGTTATATAACCATCGCATCTATACGGTATCTAAAAAACCCGGCCAGTGGTAGTTGTAATGAATTTACCCCAAGAACCAACTTAACATTGTAGTTGAAAATTATGTTCTCCCATACATTGCAAATGCAAATGTAAGTTGGTCGACTATTACTCGTAAGCTTGTAAAAATAAAAAAATAAACACCCATTAATAGCAGACACGGAAAAATCAAATAAAATCTGATAAATCTTAAATTAAATAAAAATCAATACAAATCAAATCAAATAAAACAGAATAAATCAAATAAATCAACTTAAAATGGAATCAAACTAGAATAAATAATCAAAAACAATAAATTAAAACCTTCTCTACGACACTGCTACAGCAACATGTCTGCTGGAACAATGCCGGATGAAGGGGCAGTCCAGCCTTCCCGCAATCACCTTGAGTACGATGTTGGGGATGTTGGATTAAAGCCTACTTACATTAGCTGTGATAGTTTTCCTTTTAAACAACCTGGCAGGGCAAAAATGAGCACTTTAAAGCTTAATATTTCACAAATGGATCCCTGAATCGAAAAATCATTTGCACAAACCCGCAATATTTTTGAAAGACCTATCCAACGATACCTCACACCATGGGATAGACGAAAAAAATAAAAACATGAAAAAAAAATTGTTTTCATGATTTTATTTTTACCACTTTGTCGGCGTGATTAATATGTATATCCATGCCAAATTATAGCTTTCTAGTACTAAGAGTCTCTGAGCAAAGCTGCGGACGGACGGACGGACAGACGGACATGGCGAAACTATGAGGGTTCCTTATTTAGTATGGAACCCTAAAAAGAAAGTAAATGCCTATAAAATATGGTCTAAAAATCACATTAATGTTGTTTGTTTGTATAGAACTCAGCTTACTTCTATCAACTTTACGATGGGTCAGTGCAAAATTTTCTTAAAGAAGTATTTGGCTGTTTGCCCGCTATGATGGGTGATTTCCGTTTAACGGTGTTCCAGATTTTCACTTAGTTTTCATTATCTAAGGCTATCGTCAGATGTTTACGTAACTTTGAAAGTAATATTCTGAGTAGTTTAAATACACTTTGGCTTTAAAGAGCGCTGAATACCGAATTTCATGAGCGTAGGAAATAAGTATGGACTGAACTGGAAGATCGTTAGCAGCTACTCGACTGGGGTTTTGATAAACAGTGATTGACATGGCATATGTGGATAAATCCACAGATTTATCCGTGTACCGAAAACGTAACGTTGGAAAGCCTCCCACAACGTGGATCTAACCTATGACCTTGGGAAGGCCGCAGGAATCCGCTGGATGCGGGAAGCACAGAACTGGTCGAAGTGACGGTGCTTGGGGGAGGCCTATGTCGAGCAGTGGACGTCTTTCGACTGTAATGATGATGTTGATAAATCCTATCACACAGGAGACGGAAAGATATTGTTTGCCCTCAAAAAAGCACAAAGCATGCTTTCACAGACAAATTTTATATGTACCTCGGACTGCTACTCTATAATAGGATAAATGATAAAGGAAACATCTACTCCTTAAATCAGAGTAACTGCAAGAAAATCCTTATGCAGACTCTTCAAACTATGTCCTATGAAGATACAGAGAAGTTATTAGCTGTGCTAAAGTAAATATTGTTCGTAATATATCATTTTATAAACCTTTTACATGTGTACCTATAAGATAAATATGATAATAATATGTGATTATTTAATAAATTATTGTTACCTCCAATCGCCTGAAACACAGGATTACCTAGTTCAGGCACAAAACAAGGGTGAACTTGACATAGATTTAAGAAAAACTGTATTTAGCGTTAGTCCTTATATTATTGAATAAATTTTATTATTATTATTATTAAAAACGTAGCATTGTATATCACGTTAAGTAGGTATTCGAAAAGTTTCCAAACAGGATTGATATGATTTTTTTTTTATTACCCATCTATGGTACCTCATCAATTTTCAATATTTTCAAATCAAAATGAAGAAAAGTTTCTAACTATTAAACTGTCAAATATGTGACGAGAACTAAAATGAGCATGTGAACAGTGGGGCATTTAGTCGCACAACACCTAATGAAAAAACTTTGTGACTGCTGTACCTAACCAAGTGCTGAACGTGGTTGCACCGAATATGTTGTGATGTTGCAATCACGACATCGTCGCAACAGCTTCCCACTTCAATATGACAAAACTTTTATGTTGCATCGTGCAATTTGTAGAAGAATATTTATTTTATTAACTTGTTTATTATAAATTAGACACAAGACAAGGACAACGGAACAGAGAAATACAAACATACAAAAAAAAAAAATTAAAATAGATTCAAAATTCACGGAGAAATCGGTGAACATATATAAAAAAAAAGATACATAAAGTCGAACATATAACCTCCTCCTTTTTGGAAGTCGGTTAAAAGATGATGCTTACTTCTAAAGAAATCTCTTCCAGGATATGTAAAGTATTTTAGTATAAGTATTATAAGTATCTCCTTTACGTTGATTGTAACTAAAAAAAAGTCGTCCTAGGGTAGGGAATCAAGGTATTGGACGGTTTTAGCGGTGGTTGAAGTGATTTACTACTAAGTAGTTTTCAGTCAAGTAAGTTCTTAAATCAAAACATGCACCCACAGCCCTGGCAGAAGAATTTGTTTATTTTATGTAAGGTCGATTTAATCACAATCTAATTACCATACAATGGCGCCGATTAATCGCCATAAATGGCGACTATTTCATTATAAAAAGGATAGAAGATAAATATTAGTTTAGTCCTGTCAAATTAGTCAGCGCCTGACGTAAATTGACGTATTTTTAGTAGCCAATTTTTTAATCACGTCTAATTTTGTCTATGGTGTACCTATCTTAATTTGATAGGACTAAACTAATATTTATCTTCTGTCCTTTTCTTAATGAAATAGAAAGAAAAAGATGCATTGATCTTAAATTTAATTTAGTTTGTGAACAGGAGAATCGGCGCCAATACCCACTAATAAAGTCAGATAATGCTACCTATCCATAATTATTTTCCTAAGGAATATCATTATTTTCAGCCAGCCAATTCTAAGAAGGGTTATTCCTGCCACATTTGTAAATCAGAACTAAGTATCTAATGATAGAGGGCAAACGATGAACTCGGTTAACCCTACAATTTGCTTTATTAATACACTCGACAACTTTCGTATTCCGACGCATACACGTAGTGTCTACATTTAAGTTCACGAACAATAATTATCGAAAACAGTTCACTCCTTAATAATTACAACTTCGAACTAATATTGCCACACGAAAATCAACCTTATGACAAGATGGATAGAGTCGATACAATCCAGGTTTAATTACTGCTGATCGTCACATGGGAAAAGACCGAAACCATTTAGCTTGTATTAAATATACATGAGCAAATTTCTCGATGATTGCTGGGTACGAACCGTGATTTGGAAACTCCCTTGAGAATTATACATACGGTTGAATGTCGTCTGACTGTTTCTAGTACGTATAACTTTTAATTAGGGACGCCTATAATTATTAGGATTGATTGCAAGTTGAGTTTTTTATTGTAAATAGCTCATAAGTTTATAACGCTGGGGTCTGTTTATGACACTATGACAAGCGTAGCGCAGTGCTACGGTTTCGTAGGCCTGCTACGCGTAAGTAGCATTCGTAGAGGCACAAAGTATAATAGATTATGTAATATTGCAAGTATTTTTGACTGTTAACGATCATAATCGCTACACATTATCTGTATAAAATAAGGGGTTGTCCCAGACAGACTGTCCGTGACGCTTCACGAAACACCATGATAAGAATAGCGAAGTAAATACTGACTTTAAGACCAACATTGTACCAACATAATCATTTATTCGCATCCTAAATGTGAGTTTGTGATAATGAATGGATGGACGTATGCTTGTTACTCTTTCACGCAAAAACTACAGAACGGATTTGGATGAAATTTGGCACATAGGATACTTTTTATCCCGATATTTCTACGGGATCGTAATATAACTTATGCGTATGAAACCGCGGGGCGCCGCTGCTAGTTAGACAAATAATAAATAATAATAAATAAATAAATCCCTGGACATTTCACACAGCACCATTTGTCCCAAGCTAAGCAACCTAATGCTTGTGTTATGGTAACAAGATGGCTGATAAACTACTTATATACAATTTTTTTTTTTTTTTTTTTTTGTAAATACATACATATTATAGATAGAAAAACACCCAGACTCGGAACAAATACATGTAGGTCATACAAATATTAATTGTTCCGTGCGGGAATCGAACCCGCGACACGCAGCGCAGCAGTCAATCGCTTAACCACTGCGCCAACCGTGCCGTCAATATATAAGATATAAATGATTACGTTTATTTGCGACGCGTTGTAGCTTCGTAGAGGCACTAAGTAACTTTGCTACAATGTAGTTGCAAGTAGTGTTCGAGATTTGTTAAAGGATCGTTGTATTAACGATTTCATTCGTAACTAAACTAAAATGTAAAGTAAAACTAAAGTATTAAATCGTATACTATACCTACCAACTATTATGATTATGATTCAAGACTCCAAAAGGTGTAACAGACAGACACCAAGTAGCCACTCCACTCAAAATTCGTCTATAAGCCATCAACCCTTCACATAATTGCACAATTACAACGTTCGCAACTATTTCACATCTAGACAAGTCGAAGTTAGTGCAAGATTAGAGCCGCGTGCTTCGGTGTAAGTCCTAATTGTGCATAATAACAGTCGGGACAAAGGTGTACGGGGAAGTTGCGTGGAGCGGCTGTGCGGTCGCTTGCACATAGCAAAGATAGTAGGTGGGATGCGGGAACAATTTGCGGGCTGGCTGAGTTATGTCGCCTTTTGCTGATACCTACGTCTTGCTCTTCCGTTAGTTTGAAGTTTATATAGGTA
Organism: Eremobia ochroleuca; assembly: GCA_949629135.1. Lineage (NCBI taxonomy): Eukaryota > Metazoa > Arthropoda > Insecta > Lepidoptera > Noctuidae > Eremobia > Eremobia ochroleuca. The sequence continues at coordinate 6,681,841 of OX451396.1, forward strand.
GGTATACAGAACGTAGTTTGAATGGAGCGAAGATTGATGTGGTTTTGTAGTCAAGCGCTGAAGTTATTGGGTAGGTATGTACATTTTATTGGGACGTAGAAGTTTGTAGCAATGTAACAACAATAAACAATATTTATTTGTTCTAGACTTAAACCTATTACAAGTTTTGAACCTTATTAAATTAAGCTATTGTAGTTCTATGGCAAGATACAAGACAAAATGCAACTGGGCTTAAACTAGGAGGACTCCTGTGCTATAAGCACCAGTTACTTCCGCCACCACCGTGATCGAACTGCTATTACAAGTTTGGTGCGGTGCAAAAGTAAGTGAAAGTATTACTTATTGTTATTATTATTATTAAGTAACGCGTGTGTGTGTGTGTGTGTGTGTGTGTGTGTGTGTGTGTGCGCGCGCGTGTGTGTTTGTCTGTGTGAATGGGCCTGAGTGGTTTTATTTCATAATTTAGTGTTATTTTATACTTTTTAGTAAACTTTCAGTTTCTACATAATTTTGAGAGAGAAGGACGTTATCTATGGTAAGTTTTAGTTTTGAGCGAAGATTGATGTGGTTTTGTAGTCAAGCGCTGAAGTTATTGGGTAAGTAGGTAGGTATGTACATTTTATTGGGACGTAGAAGTTTGTAGCAATGTAATGTTTGTAGTCAATAACAAAGACATTTAAATATTAGTATCTTATATATGTTGTTCAATAGCTATCATCGTTTTATTATGGGGTTGTCTTTTGGTGTCATATTTAGCAAAATGAAATGAAATGAAATTGTTTATTCTGTAATGGTACCCAAGATCTATCTTGTTTTGATCATAGACCAATTTGATCAAACCATTACAGAATCTAGGACTAGATCATTAAGAGCCAAGGAGTCTAGGTCTTGAACTAGTTTGGGACCAACGATACCTCCGTATTGTGATTTTGAATGTAGACATGTAGATAAACGACTTTTAATTTTCTACTTTAAATAGGATATCGGAATCACTTTTACACGTCAGTCATATGAGGGGCTCGTGGCTAAATAATAACAGCCGCACGGGTCGATCGATCAGGTTAAGCTACGCTTGCCGCGGTTGGTCCAGGGGTGGGTGACCACCTTTACATACCGGAAAGCACGTTAAGCCGTTGGTCCCGGCTGTCATTCGCAGATCTTTGACAGTCGTTACGGGTAGTCAGAAGCCCGAAAGTCTGAGAACCAGTCTTACCTAGGGGTTTCGTATTGCCCAGTAACTGGGTTGTAGAGGTCAGATAGGCAGTCGCTCCATGTAAAATACTGGTATTCAGCTGCATCCGGTTAGATTCGAAGCCGACCCCAACGTAGTTGGGAAACGGCCAGGCAGATTTTACACGTCAGTCATATTTAAAAAAAGCAACATGGAGTCGACATTTCCTATCTGACTACCCCTGAGAAGAAATGGTGAAAGAAACTGGGAGGTAAAAGCGGGTTTCCCATTTCCACTACTTGTAAAATTCTTTTGTTTTGATATGGGTTTTGGTCCCATGCGAATGGTAGTATCGGTATTCGTTTACACGCTATCAAGGCCCGCTGTTTCAGTTTTATTCTGAGCGTAAACGAAGTAAAAGGAATATTACGTAAGGATCGTAGCTCAAACTCAAACTCAAAGCATTTATTTCAATTAAACTATTTACAGGCATTTTTCAATTGTCAAAATGAAATAGTCGGTCAGTTAGTCAGAAAGTTGAAGTTAGTTGCCCATTCCAAAACGTAGATCTCTATGGGGAAGAACGGGCAACAAACTCCAAGGACACTCTTTTCAATCAAGATATAACAAAATCCTGGGTACATATCTTGTTGCTTCCATATGTGAGAACAATGATGAAAACAATTCAAAATAAGCACTGGCAGTTAAGAGATGACCAGTCTCTACTGATGGCGCCCGTTCACGAACATGACGCGTGGATCAGCAGCATCCAGCTCAACCATTTTGTAGGGAACCGAATGATCCAACACGTGCACTACCATCGATGAGACATTTAAGTGAGTATGACATATTCTCAACAGCCATGCTCTTTCAAGTCAACATTCATAAACGGATCCATGGTTCTTAAATTTACAAAATTAAAAAAAAATGTTTCTAAATTATAACAAAAAACTATAGTTTGCAATTTATTTAAGAGATGAATCAAATTTTACTACAAAACTGGAAGAGATATTAAATATTGAAGTATTCAATAATTAAAGCTTGATTGAATAAAATAAAAATAAACATTAAGTTTGTAATGTCAGAAACTCAAAAAAAAGAAAAAGGGAAGCATCTCTTCCAAATACTGAAACTCTAGCGAGGCCAAGCGCCTGTGGAGCAGGACCCAGCAGTAAGCCAAGCATTTTCATCTACGATATAATCGTCCAGCTTATAATATGCTTGTCTACATAGTGTGCGTTTAAAGACGGCACGGTCGGCGCAGTGGTGGCGCGATTGACTGCTGCGCTGCGTGTCGCGGGTTCGATTCCCGCACGGAACAAATATTTATATAACCTACAAGTAGTTGTTCCGGGTCTGGCTGCTTGTGTATGTGAGTTTAAATGTTTGTAAACGCATCCACGATACAGGAGAAATATCTAGTGAAGGGCAACATTAGACAATTTAAAAAAAAAAAAAATGTTAAGTGAGGACCTCACTATAGTAGCGCGCTGCATTCTGTAGTTTCTGCCTACTCCCATAGGAAGAAGGCGTGAGTCTATGTATGTATTAATATTATTTACGCAAGTATTTTGCGGCCAGTGTGGCCGTAACATATGGCCCCATGCATGTCATGAGGCCATAATATTTTGATCAGCTCAGTGTTCTTCAGACTTCAATGTATCAAAGGTTTTTAGTGTGTATAAAGGTGTTTGTTTATGAAATAAAAAACATTATTTTAATTAAGTTTAGTTTATTATCCATACAGAAATGGACATAAATTGTGACACTTCACGAACGTCTCCATAGTCGAGTCGATACAAAAACATCGGTAAAGTCGATTAAAATATCAAATAGAAAAAAAATATATAAGAGGATCCTAAGTGGACAATCAAGTAAATTATTATAAATCTTATATTAAATGATTATATTATTCTAAGTTACATTCTTCTAACGGTTTAGTGCTTCTCTAGTTTTCCGTATATCATAGGAGTGCAAATAGCCGATATTATTGGTAAAAGTATAGTAAAACGTACTTCATCTTAAGTACCACTCATAAAATAATTGAAATGATAAAAACCATGCATACATTCATATCAGAAAAAATTCGCTATTAGTCCACGTGAATTGAAATACATAAAATTGTGTTATGCTTAATCTCACTAATTAATCTACGTCAGAGAATATCACATTCTCGTCAACAAATACTAAACTTAGCCTACAATAAAAAAATCGTACTCATGGCTACCTTCGTTCTACAGTCCTAAAATTTGGCCTTGTTAAGAAGGGCTGGATAAAAAAAATGGCAGTCAAACATTAAAATTAAACTTCGAATACAGGACCCACTCAATCAAACAGTCTTATTCATCATTTAAATAATGATTCATACAAAATTGTAACAAAATAATAAAAAAAAAAATTAAAAACACGATCATTCTTAAATAAATCCAATACTTTAAATGCGCATTACTAATTCAATTACAAGTACTAAGAAATCCGATTTTAAAGCCTATAAAAAATCTTAATCTTATAGTTAGAGTACCCTATTTTCCGATTAAACGCATTTTATACGTGTGCGTATAAAACAGCGATATAACCAATGCAGGGTTTCTTTTCCGAATAATTTGACATTACAAGCTGATGTTTAAACATAAACAAAGTATAAAATAATACATTTAGCGTGTATAATTTCGCAATCATTGTTGTTTTTATAGCACCAATGTAAATAAACTCTATTTTCGGTTGAAATGATTTCTGCTTGGTAACGTTTCAAGCTTTGTATTAATTTCTTAGCTGCTCTTCATCACAGATTTTAATAACATTGTAGTTGCGTCAATTAATCATTGATTTTGAACATTATTGCATAGACATGAAATTGATATAATCGGCGTCAGTTGTCTCCAAACTAGACTAAGACAAACTTAGCGTAACTTGGAAACTTTACACGACTAAAACACTGGTAAATTATACGTAAGTATAATTCATGAACCCTTATTACATGAAGTTCTTTGAAGGGCATATGTTATGTTAATTGAATAAATCACTTAGAAAGTTGATATTGATATCAGTGCGATGTATATTGAATTTTACATTTACGTATATCATTATTTTAAAATAGGTAGAACTGACACAACACTAACAAAAACACACTACATACACCTTAAAGTAAATTGAACTGAATTCCTCATAAAACATGTCAACGCTTAGCTGAAAAGGGGCGTTAAACCTAGAGGTCGGTGTCGTACCAAGCGGCGACGTTGTTGTTGTCATGCGGGGGCTCAGGGAACGCCAGATCAGCTGACGCGGCGCCCGCGCCTTCGTTCTCACCTATATCCATATCCATGCCGAAACCGCTGCCGATTTCTAATCCCTGCATTGAGTCTATCGGTATCTGATCGTAGCCTGCGAAATAGAAGGAGGTTTAAGATGTGTATTTATGTTTATGGTTGAGCAGGTATTGGTATTTAGTTTGAGCATTGGGGACACACGGTATGGATGTTAATGCATGGAAGCAGATATTGTTTTATATTCACAAATAACAATGAATAGATAATTTATGAACCTCGCAACGTGATTTGAGCTGTGAAACTGAGTAATAAGGTTGAAAGTAAAAGGGCACCACTGCGCAGCATCAATATACAACATTATTTTTAGTATATTGGTAACCTGAATGTAGTTTGTTCAGAATAAGTAACTGAATCGATTCCAATAATTTTTACACCATGTTATATTTTGTCCCAAAAATATTTAAAAAAGCTAACAAGTTGGACACCGAGCGACACTAAGATATCCGCAATCATATGCGCACAACACATGTCACACCCGATCGGCCGGTGGCGCGTGTGAAGTGGTAATCAACTTTTTGTAAGGACAAACAGGTTACACGCTTATAGCTTCGTGATTTTTCATGATACAGTTTTGAAATGTTGTACATAGATTCTTTACATAAAAATACTAGACATGTGTTTCGGGTTTTCCGTATACTAAAAATAATGTTGTATAATATAATGCATAGGAACGTGGGGAATGAACTGCTCAGGTCTAATTGCGAGGATTGTATTACAATAATGATAAGCTGCTGTTACTCTATTTTCGCAATGTTAATAAAATGGAGGCGATATAAGTATGCATAATTTTATCCTCCGTCACCATTTCAGTGATTTGGTTTGTTTGACTAACATTGGAATTATGAACCATGTGATCTTTAGATGCAAATAGGATCAACTCCTTCAAAATGTTTTTGCTAGGTTACTCACTCGTATGGGACCTAGCATAACTAAAGCAAAGACATGAAAAACAAGGTAATATTGCCATATATCCTTTCCTAAAAGGAAATCCTTACCTGCCAGGTATGAATGAAACACAGATTAAATATTAATAATGTCACATGCCGATAGCAATTAATGGAAACCACAAATCCTGTTACATCACAAATAGAGACCAATACATAAAAATATAAATAAAAGGTTAACACGAAAACCATAGAAATAATATTCCCATCACCTGTGTTTAGTGATAAATAGGTCCCGGGTTAAGCTGCGTGTAAAGAAGAGAGAAAATCGTATTTATACAGACAACTTAATATTCTTATGATAGGAACATAGTATAGTGCTATTCAAATAATTATACAATTGTGTTGACTCGAGAAGCATTTTTGTATGAAAAATGTTCACAGGAGAAAGCGATAGCAAAAATACTTCTCAAATTGCTTTCAGATATTACACAACCTTACTGTATGGTGTAAAATGTTGTTACATAGGTGCTTGTCGTAATATGTTCATCTAAATACCGTTTTCATGACTAGACAGACACTAAAAACCACTAGTCTCTATATACTCTAGAAGTGACCTTAGAATACAAGAAAATATGGGGTCAACTGAATTAACCAAGAAAAAAGGTATTTTTTCAAGAATGTTTTCAAGTGAAAACAATGCATTTAGCCATGAAAGAAATGATAATTTGAAAGTTATTGCAAAATACTGTCAATCACATAGTCAAGAGATGACGTAAAATTTAAATTAATTATGACTTGACGGAAATGTGTTTTACAATAGTTTAAACAGACCCGATTATCATACAGAAGAAAATTCCCGCAAGTGCAAGAGGTGTACTAGCTACTAAAAACAAAACTAGTGAGGTTTTGTAACATCATTTTCTACTCAGTTCTAAGTGTTAGTCGATCAAACTTCTACAAATGCGTTCCCAACTTACCTTGCTGGTGAAACGATGGTCGAGTGCCATACAGCCCCTCATAGCCTTGCTCAGGTCCGAGCATATCCTAGTGAAGGGAGTTTGGATCAAAATCAAAAGTAAAGTGAGGAGTAAAATTAAAAGGGGGAGCCACATTCACAAGTACACACAAATACGACATAGGCGTAAAATTGGTACACTGAGATAAAAATGTTTTCTAATCCATCAAGTACACCCCAAAACATTGATTTTACAGTTACTGTTAACATTACTGATTCGCAAATAATAACTATATGGTTTATTTAGAAATGTTGCGTAAAGTTAATAGGCGTTTACACATTGCCTACCTGACACCTAACTTAAAGCAGCATTTAAATAAACCCTAAATTACACAATAATTTACCTAACAACAACAAAAACCGGTCAAAAAAAAAAAAAAAAATCTCAAGCACATCTTTCTTTAACTAAATATTATTGGCACACAAAACAAAAAGAAACATTTATAATCTGTCATATTTCGAATATCGATCTACACAGCAATCCTACCTATTTTGATAAAAAAAAAAACTCCTTACCTGAAGATCAGGCTGCATGGCCAGATCGTTGGGCCACATCTGATGATCATCGCGGAACAGAGAGTTAG